>CM068838.1:136677433-137124933 GCA_028554795.2 Sinohyriopsis cumingii | reverse complement strand
GTGCAATAATTTAAGGATAATAGTGCAATCAAACATTTCTTTCATTTTTTTGTAGATTAGAAATGGTCAAAAAAATTAAAAAGGAGGAATCACCATCAAGACCAGTGAAAAAAAGAAAGGCGGAGGAGTCAAATGATGATAAGCCATTGGTAGGATGTTTTATTAAGCATACTCCATACCCTTTTGCATATGATTTGCACATAATCAGGTCACTGGTTACTTGTTCTGATATGCATATTATCATGCCTTGCATAGTTAATTTTATGTTGGTGCATAAGCAAAAAAGACTTGTATACAATTATGTGTACATTTGCTTCCTGGAATTTCTGATGAGCTCTGAAAAAGACTGTTAAGAGACAGCATGTTCATTTCACATTTATCTGTACTTGCCCAGAAAATCGGTTGTCTGAATGAATTGGTTGTTTCATCTGATGCCTGGAAAAATGATTCAGTACTGTTTATCTTGTATCCTACCTCTACGTTTATCAGAGAACTTTTCTACTGCTAAGGTTTATAATGTAATTAAGGCACTAAAATACCTCTATTGCAAGTTATAAGGTGGTAGTCAGGGTCAAATTCTGCCAACCGCATTATACTAAGAATTGTGATTTCTGTGGAACAATGATATATTGAGAATGGTGTTATATACAGAACCATGGTATAGCAGTCACTATCAGAATTTGTTAAATAATGGTGTTTTGAAAAGGAAATGAAGACATAAGACTTAAGTTTCACCATGCCTTTCTACCAAACATTAATGTTAAATATTAGTATGATATGGGATATGGCATCCACAGTGGTACTGTTATTTTGGGAAGCGCATTAAAATGGGGGAGGACTATGTAGCTAGTACTGTATTTTCCAGCTATAAGTTGATGCGTAAGTCAGATTCGCAAATTTTGTAAATTGATTAACCTTCCTCCATATACAAGTTGATGTGGAGTGTATGGCAAAGTCAGTTCAACACCTTGGCTTTGGCTTTGTCTTTTTCACTATTAACTTCCTGGTTTCATGAATATTATTGGCATCACTGTATGCTATTCCAGATTAATTGGGAAATTGCAGTCGCATACACTAATGTGCATTTTTTGAGGATGGGGTTGTAGGGCACATGTCATTTGTATTGTTCACTTACCAAATGATTGCCGTTTTACTCACATACTTGGACACTACTATATTTCATTTCACACCTCTGAATAAACAGTTCATTCTTGTTTTAAGTATGATATCCACTGTCTGAAGAAGCATATGGCTCTGCATTGTTATTTACATAGCAATGAAGTATGCCTGGGCTATTCCATTTGACTGTGTTTGAAGGCAAGATTTGACAGAGGAAATCAGAGTAGTAAGGCTGGCAATAGGGATATGGGGCTACTGTAGGGAAAATTTAAACGTAAAGAAAATTAAAAAGAGATAGAAAGACAGAAAATTTACAAGAAAAGAAAAAATTTCTTTTTGTACTATCGTTCTTTAATATATCAATGAAATACTATAGCAGATGTACACAAGAAGAGAGTGGGCTTCATTTCTTGTGGTTCTTCATCCATCTGAAAACTGGTATTTAATGTTGATCAGTAATGTTTGTGGATTAATGGTAGAGAACAGTGGGGTTACTACCATGGTTTATTACCTAAAGCCAATATCAGGGTCAGAAACCAACGACCAGTCCATCACTTACAGTCGAAGAGAGACTTCAGAAAAGCAGCTTGTTAAGAATAGATATGAGTAAGGTGTTGACAGTACATTTTGCTTTAAGCTGAAATGAAAACTAAAATACAAATCATTGATGATCTACAAGTAGTCCATCTCTATTCTGAATTTTAATATATACTATTGGCATTTTTTAGTGAATATATGATGTATACAGTATTTTATAAATATTCATTGAACATTTGGTGCAAGTTTGAATTGTTAATATGGATTGCATCTCCTTCACAATTCAGTTCTGTAAATGATAAAGATGTACCTGTTTTCACTTGAGTGCATCAAATAAAATGCTGGCAAGTCATGTGTAAATGGACCTTTCAATAAAATGTGATACAGTTGATATCTTCTGCTTGATACTGTTGTTTAGTTCCCTCTTCCCCCCGCCTAGTATATGTTTATGGTATGAAAAAAATAGGAAGGTTGGTGTTACAAAAATAGAAATACTTCATTACTTATTTATCCTGTGTTCATACCACAGATTCCAATATAAAATTACCCAATTTAGAGGTCAAAAACTGCCAGGGTTCCTAAAATCTTTGCATACGCTTTAAAAAGTTTTCAGGTCAGTGCCTAAATGAAGATTGTGCTGATTATTAGATCCAATATGGCCACCAGAGTAATTTAAAAATGTTGTTGTTGCATGAAAATATTAAAGTTGCTTTTAATACCCAGATTGTTAAAAAAAAGAGAACTGGTCTTGTTTTAATGCCTGGAAATTCATTTTGGTTAGAAGAATGTCATTTCCATAGATGTTATTTGGGATACAAGTCAAGTGATTGATAATTTTTTTTGTGTGTTTATTGAACTTGATCTGTAAAACTACCATTCCTGGTACTACAGTCTCTAGATGCATATTACTTGCATTTGTATGAGGTCATCCATCATTATCACTTTTATTACAAAGATTCAGCATTAAAAAGTTGGGACTTCTCAATTCTTGACCATTTCCTCACTTAGAGCTCTATCAAAGTATGAAGTGATCTTGATTAAAGAGAAACTTGTTACATACTTCAAGTGATACAATCAAACCTCTTGATGACTTGGTGGATTTGCATCATAGTCAGGACACAGAACAAAGCATGCAAATGATACAGACTTATTTTGTGCCTTTTATGGTATATTATCAACATGTATGTATGCCCTTTCAAACTTGTATGGGTGCAGCTTGGAGAAAACACTGGTTTATTACAATGAATGAATTCATTGGGTTATCTATTTTCAGAAAAAGGTGAAAAAAGTAAAGAAGGAAGGAAAAGAAGAAAAAGAACATCCTGATCAAGGAAAGAAAAAAAGAGTAAAGAAAGAAGAAGAACAGCCTGAAGTTTGGAAATGGCAAGTCATTCACTCAAAATGAAGAAGTACTTTTTGCAAAACAAAATAGTTGAAAATGCTAAAGATTTTTTTTTTTTACATTCATCATTATTTTCAGTTGACATAATTCCTATTCCAGTCAATGTTTTTTTTTTATAATGATTTTATAGATAATATAAAGAAAATATTAGAGAAATTAAAGTGCTAAAGTTAATTTGAGATTCCAAATATAAATTTGTTATGAATACCATATAAATCTGTTGTTTTTGTCGCCTCATTTATTCATGTAAAATGCACACAAAACTGTTGTCAGTGTCTACCAGATTCACGTATGCATTTGTGCCACTAGATCACGGTCTGTGCTGTTTGTTCTTCTAAAGACTTCTTTTGACTAGTGCAGATTCATTATGTGATGGAAATCTAGGTTACAGTGTCCAGTTGGGTGTCAATTATACAAAGATGAATGTCCTGAGTGAGGGTCAGAATGCACATTTAAGAAGTAGCATATTTTATCTTGGCAGTTACTTTTTTTCAGAATTTCAGATGGTAAACTGTTTTTAGATTGACTGATGATTTCTTAATAAGATGCATAGATTTTGTCCTGGTCAGGAGATATGTGTGTTGGTAGTTGGGTGTGTTATGACTTTGTGATCTTAAAATAAGAAACAGAAAAGAGTGAAAAAAGAATCAAGTTTTGTAAAATTCAAGAAAAGTTATTTATGTCCATGGAAAACAAAATGAAAATTTAAAAAGAACTTACAGTATTGTGACTTTAATACCAGATAGTCCTAAAAGTTCCATCACAAGTCCAGATGTATGAAGTTTCTGATTGAATTCCAGTGGTATTCCAAATAAATTCCAATATTGAATGTGTTGATCTGTCTGTAGTCTCAAATGTGCTAATGCGCCAATGGCCTGGAATGTGATCATGTACTGTTTTGATGTATCACAATAATTACAATAATATAATCCAAAATGTTCTTCTCTGAATTCATTATAACTCCAAATTAATGCTCCAGTTCCAAGAATATTATTGAACACTTTGTAAGTCCAGTGAATAATAATTTTAATAAATATATGTACCCAAATTAAAAACTAAACACAACAATAGACTGATTCTGCTTCAGATGCTAAGGTAAGAATTAGTAGTTTTGAAAGTAAACAACATTATATAAAAAGCTAAGATATAATAATAGAGCTAGGTTGTAGGTCAGTCTTTACAAAACATTCATGTTCTCAGCAAGTTTAGGATTTTCTAAGTGAAAGACTTAATAACCTAGAGACAGATTCAGATAAACAAGTTTGCCATTAATAATGATCTGAATACTTAATCAATACTCATAGAGGAATATTGGCTATGCATTGTGTTGTTTACAAAATAAATGTTACTGGTCAGGTACACCAAGATCTTGATTTTGGACAAAGTCTAGTACAAAATACAGCTGTACATATAATCATTAAGAAAAGCCAACAAATGATAAAAAATTAAATCTACATAACAGGTTTGCATTAATTTTCAGGTCCTACATTTTGGGAAGCTTGACAAAACACTCACCATGGCATTTGGTTGAGTGTCCATCTGTATATCTTTCTTAACCGTAATAAATAAAAATATTGAAGTCTTTGCATTTTTTTAAAATAACTTTTAAAACCACTCTAGATTGGAATACAGCATGCACTTTTCTAAATGTACTCATTGATGCATGGTGGCAGGCCATGGTCAAATTCTTATTTAAACATTGTGACTTGGAAAGAGGTATCTTTTTCAACAGGGAAGTTGAAAAAGTGCTCATTATCAATGCTGTGATTTTTCATTATCTGGAACAATTACCTTTATGTTATTGTTAATGACACGTAATCTTGACATGGGTATTTTTATAAGTCAAGTCAAACAGCAAATAACAAAGAACCAAATCTACCATGGCATAATGTGCCTTCAGATCATGGTCAGTCTTGTTTGTTCTGCTGATTACTCAAACTGCATAGACCCAGACCTCCTGGTACGTTATGTGACAGCAGATTGGGATCTATGCAGTTTACAGTTGGGCTCATCTTATAAACAAGTATATTTGGTATCTGACTTTCTTGGGGTTTAGAATATGGAGAAGAAAGGTAATTCATTGTAGAATTACATTCTCTAACATCTCATTCATACAGGTGGGAGGAAGAAAAACGTGGGGATGGAGTGAAATGGACTTTCCTGGAGCACAAGGGCCCAGTGTTTGCACCACTTTATGAACCCCTACCAGATGATATTGGCTTTTATTATGATGGTATGTCAATTTTCACATTGAATTTGTACAGTAAATAATACATTTTCAAGAGCAGAAAATTGTTATGCAGTTTGTCAAGAATGCCAAATTCATAAATGTGCTGCATGTAATGTGTCCATACAAAATGTAATTACACTAAGGTTCAGTCTGAGCTGTATTTATGCATCAGTTGCAATTTTAAAAAATGTGGATCTCCTTTATGGTGGCTTTATGCTTGCTACATATTTCACATCTCAATGCCTGTATTGTTCCTGATTGTTAAATGTGTGCTTTACATGTTCTGTGCATAAGGTAAATGAGTGTTGGATTGATAGAAACTGCTGCTTTAGCAAGACTGGTTACAGTGCTTCATGCCTATAAATTCGTCTATAATGACATAAAAGTTGTCACCTATCAAACCACATGCAAACATATATTTTCGTGAGAGGTGATTCATAAACTTGCCGATGACTTTTTTTCCCCAGGAAGTTGCCCAGATTAAAAAATCAGAGTGATACTATTTATTTGAAATGGTCTAAAGAGGCTTCCTTCTCTTCATCCTGTCCATCACAATGAAATAAAATTGACTTTTGGAAATAGAGTGGTAATAAAGTAGGCATAATAGGCGTAATGTCTTGCCATGACAATGGTAGGTTAGGTTATCATAGTTAAGATAATATTTCTCATTTGTAAGGAATACCTCCACTATCAGATGTTTAGCAGGTAATTGTGTTAAATTAGCAATTCAGAACTGTATTTTGATTTATAATGCAAATGAGAATACATATCCTAGTTTTTGTGTAACCAGATGAAAAATCCCTTTGCTTGCACCGTTATTTGTATTGCTGTGTATTAGTTAGATATATTAGGGTAAGAGAGAGCACGTCCTTTTTGTCTTCCTGGAATATTTATCCTGTTTGACTACATAAGCTATCAGGATTATGTTTCCAGTCAATATTCGCATGATGCGAAATATTGTCATTTATTTTGGGCACAACCTGGAAAGAGTATCAGTGCTGCATAAAATTGGATACTGATACATGGATATAGCTACATTAATAAACTTTGTCCAGGAATGCTGCTTGTGTATCTTTAAGAATTGTATGTAAAAAAAAACATAGGCTTTTGTACAATGGATTCAAATTGCTATTCACAACACATCAGTTAGTAATGAGTGTAGAATATTGACTAAATTGAAGTGACATAAAACTTGGTTCAGCCTAAAACATCTGGCTGGATTATATTTCACAAATAGTCGATAAAACTTAGATGTTGCCGTGGATTGAATGGTGGATAGTTCCTTCATTGAACGCTGGAAGAATCCAGATGATATCACAAGAACCTGTGTCAGAAGACAGAAAACAATGTATTTACATTCAGTATTATATGTGTAATTTAAAAAGAAAATCATTTCAATAATTGCCCATAAACATCTGAGCTGACCCATTTGGAAAATAGCAGGTGACTTTTGGCTACATTTCCCGGAACCTAGAATTGACACTGAAAATATTATGATTTATAACTTGAATGAACAACTGTTGTTTGGTTTTGTATTTCTTGTTGATCCTTTTTTTACTCAATCATTAGAGATTCTTAGATGATTTTGATTTTTTTTTTGGTGGCCCCATCACAACAATGTAGTGAATATAGTGTTCATCCTTGTTTTGGCTGTTGGAACATCAGTCCAGCCATCTGTCACATATTGATTAGGGTTTGTGTTTAGGTCGTTTCATATTGTATAACGGGGCAGCCATGATCAGGATGTGTTGTAAATTGAAAATTTAGGAGAAAGTCTCCTCCTTCCATTTTGAAAGAAAGAGTAAATTTTTTAATTTTATAGGAAGTTAACAATGAAATAAATGTATGGCTTGGTAAGAGGTTGCACAGTGCTGAGCTTTACTTTTGGTGTGATTTTTAGTTCATCTGACCATAAGATCAAGTGAACTTGTTTGTTCATTAATGCCAACATGTCATCGATTATGTCCGCTGCTCCTAAAAATATAGACAGATGTTGAAACAGATGAGTCTCAAAAACATCTCAGCAGAATTGGACAGAAAACATCCAAGCTTAAGTCCTTTCAGGTTTGTACAATGATCCTATTCATCATCAGGCATGGAAACTGTTAATAAAAATGGAAGCAGAATTTGTTCAGCTTTACAGAAAACAAATTCATTTAGCCCTTTATTATTTTTACATATTATTCCGATTTATCACCAGTGCCATTACAACCACCACCACCCCCCTCAAAGGTCTTCTCAAGAAAGTCTCTCGACAGAAATCAACAAAGTTTGAGAAAGCATCTTGTCATTCAGGGCTTTTAAGTTTGTACAGATGATGCCAATCAACTGCCCCCCCCCCCCCCCCAACTTTACTCTAATGCGGTTTTAATCACTGACCTTATAAGATTCCTGCATGAAGCAAGAAATAATACACTGTGAATCATTATTGCCCTCTTAAACTTAGACACACACACACACAGAGGAGGGACATCTGGCATAGTAGCATTGCATCGGATGCATTCTGACAGTTGAGAGAAGGACTGGCTATCCTCCACTTGTAAAGTATAATTTTGTAAAAAGTTTTCGTTATCCTTTTGTAAACTAACATACCGGATCTCCCCATTTTCTGGCCATCTTCCCGATTTAATACAAGTATACAAATTCTGGAAAATCACGGAGTTATTTTGTGTGTATTTTATAGTAGATCACAGCAAAACCTACCTGTACATGGCAGTAAAACAATATAAAACACAGAAGTGGCATAACATGACAAAATATGACCTAATCTGACAGAATGTATTATAGCCTGAAGGCCTATAACACTTGTAGAAAGGATGAAGATCCACCATCAGGTACGGCCACCTTTACTAAGAACAGAAAAATTGGTTTACAACTTTATCTAAAAATAAACACAATATAACCTGCCGGGACAGAAAGTGTCCTGGTGTTGAGGCCTTTTGATATTAGACAAAAAAATTTTTATATGCCATCAAATATTGATGAAGATGTGAAAATGAGAAACTATGAACAGTTGTTTATACAAGATATGGGATCAACAGCAATGAAAGAAGTATCTATAAAAGTCATTCTGTTGACCCAGATTTCTTGGTCAGCTTTTGTCTCTGGCTGTTATTCTGATGTCAGCAGCAAGTGATCTTAGGGTCATGCGAATTTCTTGTTGAGAAATTAGTGTTATACCATTTTCTAGAGTAGATCTCAGCTGTGACCTTGAATACATGAATCTTTGTTTCTCCAGGTAAAATAAAATATTGGCTATACCTGCTTTTAACCTATTTTTATCTCATAGACCAGAAAAGTATATGCAAGAGACTGTTGTCAGTCATTCATCTTTTAATTAGCACAAGTTGTTGTTACTCCTCTAAAACTACGTAGAGAATTGACATGCAAGTTTGCATGCATACTTGTCCCAAGGTCTTGTTTGTCCTCAATGAAAATGCTGCTGCTGTATGGTCACTTTAAAAATTTTTTATTACTATTCGTTCTGAATAGATGGGTATATCAACATAGCATTTTCACTGAAAGACTTCATGTGATATCTTGTTGGTGTTGAATGAAAATGGTGCTGATATTGTACCTGATACAGTCACCATTGCAGTCAACTTGACAATGTTGTCAATACTGCTCCAGAACATAAAGTTATATCATCTTGGGCTCTTCACCAGAAGACTCCTTATGGTGTGTAGTTGGTCCTAAATGGAAATGGGCTAATCTGACCTAAGAAATGCTGCAATTATGGCCGGCTTGAAGATGTTATTGCTACTCCAAGATGCATTGCCATAGTAACATGGAGTTTTTACCAAAAAACTTATAATTATGTCTTGGTCCTAAGCGAAAATGGTGCCAATCTAAAATTTAATATTGCTGCCACCGTAGCCATCTTAAAATTCTTAACACTGCTTCTTCTTAACTTGATATGATTTCACCATAAGATTGATGATGTGGCTAATTGGTCATAAATGAAAATCGTGCCAATGTGACCTCCAGTTTAAGCATTTTACTGTTTCATCTTTAGATAGATGATCATAATTACATGGGGGTTTTCACCAAAATTCTTGTAATGTCTTGTTAGTACCAAATGAAACTGATGCTGATCTAACATACAGTATGGTAACATGACCCTCTTGAAAATCTTTTTAGCATTGCATCTGAATGGAAAGCCATATCAACATGGAGTATCCACTTAAAATGTCTAGTTTGTCTTAATGAAAATGCTGCCATTCTTACACCCAGTATGGCTACCATGTTGTCCATTTTGAAACTCTTGTTAATGTTACTCCTCCTGAATGAATGGTCATGTTGACATCAGGTTTCCAATACAAAACTATAATAATCTCTAGCTTGTCCTAAATGAGAATGGTGCCAGTTACTTTAATATGGTTGTCATAGTTGCCATTTGCAAATCTTATCACTGTAGATTATATTCGAGATGGTATCACTACTTGTCAGTTAAAATGAAGAAATGATCATATCTTGGATTCTCGGAAATTATTTTCAGCCTGTATAATAACATCATTCCCTTTGATTTACTCTTGTTCATTATGCGAACCAAATAGTTATTTTTTTTAAAAATCATTAGTGCAGGGCTTGAAAAAGAGGCTGAGTTTTTTATATATTGGTGACAGACTTTTACTTAAAAATCAATTACAAAATGTTAGAACTTTTTAAACTTTGTTTTCAGGGAAAAAAATGAAGCTGTCATTGCCAGCAGAGGAGGTGGCAACATTTTATGCCAGGATGTTAGATCATGATTATACAACTCGTGATGTTTTTAACAATAACTTCTTCAAAGACTGGAGAAAGGTTAGTTTGAGAACATTTTCAGGTTTTTAGATACTTTTCAGTCATCTCAACTAATAGATTAATCACCATTTCTACAGTTTTTTAATGGTATTATTTACCTTTTTCCACACTAATCAAAATAATTGTTGGTGATTTACAGAGTTTGGGTAAATGCAGGTCAGTTTTTACATGTGCCATGTGTATTCCCACTTTGACTATATTTAAACAATTTTAAAATCCCTAAAAATGAAATTTTAGCAGATTTTATCTTTTGGCAAAGACCCGTCTACCCCTTATATGACTTAGAGTGAAAAAGCCCAGAGTAATGTCCCATCTGTATAGTGACCATATGGTAAGATAATACTATCAAGTTCAGTGAATTTTCTAGTATTAAAGTAAAAACATTCATAAATGAATTTATTGAGAACCTGCAAATTACTTCATAGTGTCCACCATAATTTGTTTTATCATGTAATGAAAGTGAGATTCAAATAATCTCATGGAATGAAAATAAGATTCAAATAATCTCATGGAATGAAAGTGAGATTCAAATAATCTCATGGAATGAAAATAAGATTCAAATAATCTCTTGGAATGAAAATAAGATTCAAATGATCTCATGGAATGAAAATAAGATTCAAATGATCTCATGGAATGAAAATGAGATTCAAATAATCTCATGGAATGAAAATAAGATTCAAATGATCTCATGGAATGAAAGTGAGATTCAAATAATCTCTTGGAATGAAAATAAGATTCAAATAATCTCGTGTATTGTCATGTAATGTAAGTGATATTCAAATAATCTCATGGAATGTCATTGAGATTCAAATAATCTCGTAATTAAAATGACCCAATTGTACTCAATTGAAATAGTAATCAGATGAAACAAACATATGACTTGGTTATTTGTACAGCCATATGATGCATAAATATTTGTAAACACTTGCAAACGTTGTTGTTGTGGGGTTTAACACCATTTTTCAGCACAAGCATACTGGCTATACATGGCAGCCAGTATAAATGGTGGAGGAAGAACCTGTGAAAACCCCGGAAAGAACCACCAACCCACGAGAAACTACTGCCAAGCGTTCTCACATACCCATATTTGCTGAATCAGAGACTCGAACCCACACAGACAGAGGTGAGATGGCAGTGATCCATAACGGAGAGCACTTTAGACCACTCAGCCACTCTGGGCCCACACTTGCAAATGTGTCCACTGACAAACCACACAGTTCTTCCGAATTCTTGGGTTGGCCCACACTTGTATCGGCCGCACACACCCTTCATGGATCCATCATGTGCACAAGTTTACAAATTAGCGGTTTCGTCTTCGTATGGCCTTGATGGTTATATCATCTTCCACATCCATATAGACACACGGATGGCCAAACAGCCTGATATACCTGCACACACACATATGCATCGACAGCACACGGTTCTCCTAAACTGGGTTGGCACACTTGTATTGGCTATGCCCACCCTTCATGGCTCCACCATGCACACAGACATACATACAGACAGGTACAGACAGCTACACTAAAACCAAACTGGTCATAATAACAGTTACGGAATTAAGATCTATAGATACATGCTACTAAATGAAACCCCTAATAGCAATTCGTAATAATTCAAAAGTTCATGTTTCAAATCTGCTAGTAGTATAGGCATCATTTCATGATAAAACATTAAAAACTTAATATGCTTCACATATCAGATAAAATACAAATGTAGCACTTACCCATCTGGCTGGAGAACGTTCACTCTTTGACAAGATCCAAAGACCAGTGTGTCATTTAGAAGACGAGCTTGACTTAAATGTACATGAGAGTGAGTATTGGTACGGGTAAAATACCCGTGCATACTGTGCTTCTGGTGTCTATCACCGCCAGCAATCTACGCTGAGATACATGCTAGTTCAGTTACTTACCTAGAAAAACAATTATCCACCCTAAGTAATGTTGTAAATAGGTAAAACGTAAATGATCAAATCGTTCTAAGGCAAAACCAAGTTATTTCTTGCCTTATTTTGTAACAGTGGCAGTAGCTCGCATTTGGCTATTAGACAGATGCCAAACAGATAAGCATATGATGTAATGTTGGAGGTATATACAATATTATTCAACTCATTTTATAAATGTTGTATGTAATAAATGCTACAAGATATACTCTATATCAGATGATGACTCCAGAAGAGAAGAGTAAAATCACTGACCTGAAGAAATGCAACTTCAAGGAAATGTACGAGTATTTCAAAACAAAATCTGAAGAAAGGAAAAATATGTCAAAGGAAGAGAAAAAGGTATTAATGTATTATTTACATATATTTAAATTTTTTCCTTCCTTGTCTCCAAAGAACATAAATGTTTTCAAACTGCAAATACTAGTAGCAGGTCAGGAATTTTGTTCAACCTGTGAAGCATAGATAATATGTATATATTATTTTTTGCCAGAGGTCATTTTCAAGATCCATTTTTACAGACCAGAAGAGCTTATTCGAGGGCATGTTCTTCATCTGTGTGTCTTCTGTTTGCAAAACTTTTTTGTTTGATATTCCTTATAAGACTGCTAGGATTGCTATGAAACTTTACACACATGTTCATCCCAAAGTGTAATAGGTCCTTAATAATTATGTCTGCTATGTTGGCCATCTTAAGAAATGTTATTGCTTTGCATGAAGAGCTAGCAATATCAACATGTTGTCACTAAATAAAACTATTTATTATGTCTGGTTGGTCTTTAATGAAGTTCATGTTGATCTGACTTCAGAAATGACTGCCATCTTGAAATCTTGGTTTGGCTGCTCCTAGGTGAAATGGTGTTTGTTTTGCACGAGGTTTTCATAATGACTTACAGCGATTTCTGTTTAGTATCTGATGAAAATTGTACCAATCTGACATTCAGTATGGTCATTTTGAAATCTTGTTATCTCTAATCTGACAGAATGGATTTTTCACTAATGTCTTCTTTTGTTGTATAGTTTGTGAGAGTCATGGTGACTCATTTGGTAAGACATTGGACTTGTGACCAGAATGTTCCAGGTTCTGTTCCTACCATCAGATCAACTACAGTGATATGACCTTGGGCAAAGCAGTTTACTTGTTTCTGCACAATATAGTCATAAAAGAGTTGAGGTTCTGTAAAACACACAAAATTAACATTCAAAAATGAAATGATATGACCTCCAATATGACTATGGCCATTGTTAAAATTGTCTTATTGCCACTTTTCTAAACAGATGGTCTTAGCAGTGTCGGGTTTGAAGACTTTTTATGATATGTAGTTGATCCTACTTGAAATATCTGATGATCAGACTTCAAACATGGCTGCCCTAGTGGCCATCTTGTAAACCTTGTTATGACTATTTCTTCTGATTGGATGGTTATATTGACGGCTTTTTCACTACAGGACTTTGATGTCAGGTTTGGATGCTAAATAAAAATGGTGCAGATTAAATCTCCCAGTGGTTGCCATGGCAGTTATCCTAAAAAGTTTATGCTACTTCTAAACAAACAGTTATAGAGACATGAGGATTTTCACTGAAATATTCCTTATGATATATAGTCAGGCCAGAGTGAAAATGATGCTGATTTAATCTCAAGACAGTGGGCATGAGGTTTTCATTCAAATGCTTCTCAATCTGTGTATTTCTAAATGAAATGGTACCAGTTTGACCACCCAGAATGTGAAAATAACATTACATCTATTTCTTCTGAACATATGGCCATAGCAGCATGTTTTAATATATGTTTTTGTTTCGAAATCCAAAAAACAATCCTTTCTTAAAATAGATAGTTGTTCCTTGATTAAAATGATGCTGACTGAGCCTCAGAAATGGTAACCATGATTGCCATAATAAAAATCTTCCATTGGATATTCTGTGTAGATGCTTTTATTTACACTACTTTCATTAAAACACTGAATAAAAATGATACTCATCTGACATACATGACACCACACTTCTTTGAAGTAGTTAAACACCAGACCTACTTGACTATGAGGTCAAGTCAGCAGTTGTTTTTTGCATATTTGTTATTTTCCTAAAATACTTTGTGAAAGAATTGAAAATAAGTTTGGCGAACGGATTCCTAAAATCCTAAATTTCTGTCAATTCCAATAGTTCAGAGTAATTTGAATGATTTCAAAAGGTATTTAGAATTATGTCAATACTGTACTGATATGTCAGCGGTAATCTTATAATGTCTTTAAATGAATTCACAGTAAGTCCTTACAGCAAAATTTTATTTATCTCCTAATAGTCTTTAAATGAATGTTAGAGCACTGCATTTCCAATGAATTATTATATTAAATCAATGATTCAGTCATCTCATAAAAGACCAGTAGTACCATTAAGAATGTTTTAATTCCTGGTAATAATTATATACAAATCTAACAGATGATAGCAATAATGTAATACAAGACTTTGAATAAATCATTCTTGTTATTTCAAAATACTTTATCAGTAAAATACAACAGCTGTTTCAATTCTAACTAAATAAAGTAGGCCAGGCTAGCTTTACCAGAACTTGTGTTCTTGTCTGATCAAATGATGTTTGTACTTGACAGTACGACTTAACCTAGTAACTTATTTAATACATGACTCATCTTACAGTTCAAACTACAATCATAGGATTTTAGCATTAAAAATGTCCTTAATTAAATGACTCTTGTGAAAACTTATTATGAAAATATTGTACATATTATAGATATACAATATCAATTCCAATAAGCAACTTGATAATGAGTTCTCAGGACTTTAGCTTTTCTGGCTTGTGAGCATGATAAAAAGTATGAATGCATTTTTATAAAACCCAGTTGATGTGAAGAATACCTTGAATGATGCATTTTCAGTAAGTCACAAATCACAAAGCTAGTTAGATGCTTTGGCTGCACTTCTGATTTACACAGAAATCTGATTTATTGTTAGAGTTTTCAGTTTTAAAGATGAGATAATCTTGATAAATAATTGCAAAGATTAGTCTTAACAAGTAACTCATTAAACTGGATTGTGTGAACATTTGTCAAGAAAATTGCATGCAGGCAATATAGTTAATGAGAATGTGTGCATCAGTGGGTGCTGTGACCTATATTTAATGCTTCACTGACTTTTAGTTGACCAGGTTTCCACATTCCACAACCAATTTTGAATGCTGTGTATGTTTTAACAGAAAATCAAGGCACAGAATGAAGCTATTCAGAAGGAATATGGTGTCTGTATGATGGATGGACACAAAGAAAAAATTGGAAACTTCAAAATTGAACCTCCTGGCCTTTTCAGAGGCAGAGGGGATCATCCTAAGCAGGGAATGTTAAAGATGAGAATAAATCCTGAAGACGTCATAATCAACTGCAGCAGGTAGCTGAACATTCAAAACATTTAAAAGTTTTAATTGGATGATTTGAATTTGATCAAAAGTTGGTATTTTCACTTCATTGTGTTTTGATTGTTGATTTTAATGCATCACGATGACCATGTTCATGTTCTATTATGAAGTACTTGGTGTCAAATTTCCAAAAACTGTTAAGATAACTCTTCCACCTGTTTTGATAAATGCAATATTTGTTATTTCTTTGGAAATGTGGTTTGCATAAAAAATTGTGTATTAGAAATTCCTTTGTTTTTTGTTTGTTTTTTTTAAAAAGGGAATAGATTTGCTTGGATAGCTACAATTTAAAGATTGTGTAAAGTCAACGCAATAGAGTGAAAGGCAATATTTTTTCCAAAATCTGTTTATCCAAATTGAACAGAATGAAGAATCCTACCTATTTCACATTTTCAGCTGTTAAACAATTTTTCGTATTTCAGAATTGTTGACTAAATTTTTTAATGTACTAGGCTGAGTTCAGATCACTGAGGTTTAGTTCAGTTTGTATTCGTACTTTTCAGTGATTCCAAGATCCCACAGCCTCCAGCTGGTCACAGATGGAAGAAAGTTTTACATGATAACAAGGCAAGAAATTACAACTGATCTCCAATAAATTGCAGGAGAGTTAATTACAGACTTGGGGGTTACTGTTATTCTTTCATTGATCTTTTGTACTCCTCAGTTGCAGTCATAATCTTTAATTGCAGAGAAATACCAAGCTGAGTCATTGAAATATTGACCACTATATTGTCACAAAGAAGTAGTAAGTACTGTGATTTAAGAGGAGAGATCAAACAAAGAACAGAGATTATTTTCCAAATCAATGGAAATAAATTGCAAATTTATCTAGACAGTGTTTTGAACTTATGCATGGCACATCAAACTTTAGTTGGTGTTCATTACTTAAACAAATCATGCCTAGTCAGTGAATCATTGATCACTGTATAGTCACAAAGAAATATCAAATACTCTGATTTAAAATGAGACATTGGATAAAGAACCACATTTATTTTTCCCCCAAAGAGTAAATAAATTGCAAATTTTATAGAATAACTTATTTATTAGTTACACAGTATGTATTAATGTTAATATGGTGTGTTATATTGCACAGATTGAAAGTATTCGTGATAGAGTAGTAAAACAGATTTCCAATCTTTTATATCTTTCGGGTTGAGGCACAGAAAAAGAAATCTACAAATGTATGTGATAAAAGACTAGAACATAAGCAATCAAAGAACAGGACTGTTGAGGTTTGTAAGCATTAGTTGCATCTAAAACAAGGCTAAAAACAATATAGTTAAAATACAACAAATTCACTATTTAACAAGGATGTATGTGTGTTGGCAGCTTTAGTGCCATGATCCTCTCATCAGATCAGCCAAAACAAAAACTTTTCCTTTGTTCATTTCTACTGTAAACATACACCTTCCCAAAAGTAGGGAAATCGGTATAAAAAGTACATCAATCAGTTGGTAATGTTTGTATCACTTCCTAGATTGCTGAAATAAAGACCTGAGACTTTGAGATATAATTCAGCGTGGTCAGTAGACATGCACAGCAGTTTGAAATATTGACCCTGGGTGTGGCTAGTTGGTGGTTAGGGTTTTCTTAACTATAAAAGATATAGCTTATTAAGTATTATATATCTGCAACTTGGCATGTCATCATTGGGGCTAGAAATATTATTTGTTAACACTTTTGTTACAATACTCCTTTGGGTCTAGCTCAGTGGTGTGTGAAATGCTGCCCATGGGTCTTCACTTGGAAACTTGAAATCACCTCCCAATGAACATTTATAGGTTTAAAGGTCATGAGGAGATGAAATCAGACGTATTCAAATCAGACCCCTGGAATAGGGGATTACCTCTGTGTTAGGAATCCCATCATGTAGCCATAGATACACTTACTGAATATGAAAAAACAAATAGATATAACTGTGTAATATTGCAACATTGGCTATTGGGTAAGGCATTACCCCAAGTAGCATAGCTTGGAAGCTTTGAGATATGCATTTACATACCATTGACCCCATTCTGTTGCATGTTTATTCCTACTTTAGAGAGAACTTTTAGCTATTACTTGAGCTGTCAGTAAAGTGTTGTAGTATTGACACTTGGTCTCTGATGCCATCACCCTAGGTTCAGTTACCAAAGTATAGTTATTGATCCATGATGTGTACTCTTCACTGATCTTTTTTTGTAACTTGGGGTCAGCTTTAAACCGTGACCTGGCCTGGATTTCTCTGACAGAATCTAGTCTGTACTTTATACTTCATTCAGCAGTCTGATTGGATTTGTTTAAGTTTGAGAAGTCAAATTTTTTCAGTTCAAAATTAAACTCTAAGGCATGCCCTGAATAGTATTTAGTGTAGATTGTTATAATTTATGGTACGATCAATGTAAATTAAATAAGCTTTCTCAAATATGATACCAGCATTCATCTTTTATTTTTCCATTTATTTTTTTTACCAAAGGTTACTTGGTTGGCCAGTTGGACTGAGAACATACAGGGTCAAACAAAGTATGTTATGTTGAATGCTGCATCCAAGTTGAAAGGAGAGAAGGATTGGCAGAAATATGAGATTGCACGAAAGTTACACAGAACTGTTGACAAAATCCGAGCCCAGTACAGAGAAGACTGGAAGTCAAAGGAAATGAGGATAAGACAGAGAGCTGTTGCTCTGTATTTCATTGACAAGGTAAATTTTAGTATTTTTGGTTCGTTTTTTTAATGATGTGAAGTTTGAAATTGAAGCAGAGAATGCCTGTTAAATATTGAATTACTTTCAGTGGAGATAATCTGTAAGCCTATAACAATTTTATGTACTAAGAGGCCAACAATTAATTCAAATAAATCCTCCAGGTTGTTGAAGTTCATGTCATGTACACTAAAGGAAGAATTGTCAAACTTGTTGTCTTACTTGTGTATATCATGTCTGAAGGCCACACAAGGGCTGTATGTGCCAGACATGAGCTCAGATGACCTGCTGCTAGTTATACTTTTTGTTATTTAAAAAATGTAGGCACAAAGCACTCTATAAAAAAGGTGTAAAATCTAATCTCTCAGACTAATTAGAGCACTATAATCCTGTAATTGAATGGTTGCCCCAGGGTCAGTACTGTAGATATGACATTAGTCCCTCTCACTGTGATTTTTAGGTCACCTTGCCATAAGGCCAATACTGACATTACTAAAAGTCAGGAAAGTATATATAAAAAAGGAAAGCAGCAGCAACAACTTCAAAAAAACCTCTAACTAAATTTGACCATATTTGATCGACATCAGACATCTTAGCATAGGGACCTTTAAAATATGCCTCATTACTAAAAAATAGAAAATCCATTGATCAACTTTACCTAAATATGACTCAATAGCATTAGCATTTGATGGAAAGAACTATGTATGAAGGCCTTTCAGATTTGTACATGTGGTGATTATCTGTCAGCAGATATAGCCAATATTAATAAAAATATAAAACCATTGAAATGACTTGCACTCCACACAGCTGCTGAACCAATTCTGACCTCATTTTGGCAGAAAACAGACTGGTTTCAAGGCCTTTCAATTTGTGTACATGTGATGCCAATCTACTACCAACTATGGCCACCATTAGCACAAATGCAGAGGCCTTCTGAAATGACTTCTCAAAAACACGATAGGAATTTTGTTGAAATTTGACTTGAAGCATTCTAGCGTGAAGTTCATTTGAATTTTGACAACTGATTGGGCTTACCTCGAGATATGGCCTCCATTATTAAAAATGAAAAAAAGTTTTAAATGACTCCTTAAAAACTACTTAACATAATTTGACCAAATTTGGCAGAAAAGTCCCAGATTTGAGATGTCCATTCCAATTTATGCAAGTGATGACAATATACTAACAAATATGGCTGCCATTTCTGGAAACAAATAAACTTCTTTTAAAAAAATCTTTGAACAGAACTTTACCAAACATGGAAAAAAGCACACTGTCCAGAAGGCTTTTCAGGTTGGTTCAAATGATGGCAATCCATTGTTAAATATGGCTGCTGCTGTTATTAAAAATAGAAATACCTTCCTATGATCTTTTCTCAAAAACCACTTAACAGAATTTGACGAACAGCATTCTAGCTTACTAATGGTGCCACTCCATTATTAGGTATGGTCACTTTTCTGCTAAAAATGAACAAACACTTTAAATGACTATTATCTTAAAAAAAGATGTTCTTCAGAATTTAATCAGATCAGATAGAAAGGCTCTTTGAATACCAAAATCCCCAGATATTTTGGTCAACTTCTTTTTGCATTTGGCTGTTAGCAGATTTAATCAAGGACCAATGTTTTTAACTATATTGTGTTTCAGTGTAAAAATATCAGACCTTTTGAACAAAATATACTTAGCCTAAGCCCAAATTAAAAGGAGTAAACATTTTTGCCATCAAGTAACCTTTATTATCATCCTCCAACACTTATTTGAATACCTGATCAGATAAAACTTTATCATCAGACTTGACTGGATTTGCCCATGAAGTTAAATCGTTTTACTTATATACATAGTTTGAGAGAAAACTATTGAAGCCTGGAAGGATACTAATAAGCAAATCCGGAACCCAAAATGACAACATTTTCTGGTACATTTAACAGTTAAGTATATTGATATATTATTAGGTATTACAACCTTTTTTTAAACTATTTTTGAATGTTTTTGTATATTAAGTTTCATAAATATCTGACTGCCACATTATGTTTTTAGGAAAATTAATATGCAGTAGCTATCAGAATTTAGGACACCTAGGCAAGACATCAAGAACACTTCTCACCATTAAGATCCTTTGCTAAAGTTTAATGTTAAAATTTTGCGTGTCAGATTCAGTAGAGTATATCAGTGCAAGCCAGACACCATGTTGTCAGAACCCTTGTGTTCCTTTAATTATTGTTCTAAAGTACCAAATAAAGCTCATTGTACCACAGTCGTTCATATCACACAGATATATTTATAGAACCCATTTAATTAACTTTCTTTAGTTGCCAATAAACATGATTATAGGTTTTGTTTGATTAATACCAATTTTAATGTGACCTTACATGTGACATGCCCTATACATGGGTGTTTTGTGTACAGATTGCCCTGTTATGATACAACCTTTGCATCCTTCCACTGCCTCAGAACTAAATAATTACTGTCATGCTGAGGTGCCATTAAACACCAACCAACCAACCAGTCAGCTTCTCTATGTCATATAGTACAAGGTGGTCTTGTCGAAAATGCTGCACACTTTATACCTGTCACCAATTGGCATATTGAGGGATATCTCTAGCTATGGATGACCAGGTCAAAAAATTTCAAGAGATGCATCGGTTATTTGGCAGATATGCAGAAACAATTATTTTAAATCCCCCACTACATGTCTGCAATGACAAATGACTGTCCAACTTGTACTTTATCATAAGGAAAATAATTTCATGTGACTTGTCTATAAATTCCGATTGAATGGTATAAGGCCACACTGGTAAAGTAATCTAAATTAACTGGAAAGTGACATTGATTTTGGAATGTAAACAGGTATACTGCATCTTCAGGTGAGCCCAATGATTGCTTTTGAAATGACACATTCTCATGAAAGATCTGATTAAAAATAGTATTGTTTGGTTACATTATTTACTGTTTACAAATATTTCATCCTTGTTGAACTAAAACTATTTGTTTATTATTAACCAGGTTTGTGCAAAATATGGGAGTGTCTTTACCTAGGTACCCATGTAATGTTTAGATTTAACTTGAGGAAAAATCATGTGATACACTCATGGAGAGACAGCCAAATTATTTAATATTATTCGTGGATGCAGGCATGATAATTCAGCATAACTAAATTGTGTAAAATATTAATAACATCAACACTTAACAAGGTATATTAGGATGTGTATTTAAAGCAGTAAATATATATATACAACATTCAACTACTAGTGTAGTGGTCTTTGAAGTATTGAACTATTGTAAGAGTGCATGACTAACAGAACAGAAACAAAAGATTTTCAATTTATTAATGAATTTATTAAAATAATAAGACATGATATTATCCAATTAATCTACATTGTTTTACATTTTGTTGCTGCATCATATTGCTGCTATTTTATTTTTTTCTTTGATGCATCATACATCATTGAGGGGCCTAGGAATCTAGACATCACATTATTGCTGAAGAATCATTGATGAATTTGATGCAGTTTTTAATTACATGTTAGTGGTAACAATGAACCACATTTTAGCAGTCACATAATAAGCAAGGCAGAGTGTGTTCTGGCTATCCATACAAAGTTTTGTTTGGTATTAAAGAAGGGGTTGAGCAAAAATGTACAGGTTATTTAGAATGGAAATGCCAATTTATATGTGTAGAAAAAGAGAACCTTAAAACACGTTTTACAGTACTTGAAAAGTTGTGTATCAGTGGTAGTTCATAATGGGTTTGAAAAAGGGGCATGAAAATTCCTACCATTTTTCCATGCTTTCAGTACAAATAAACTGCACATTTCAGTTTCCTATTTAAATTCTTGTTTTTTATAGCTGGCTTTAAGAGCTGGTAATGAGAAGGAAGAGGGAGAGACTGCAGATACAGTGGGTTGTTGCTCACTTAGAGTTGAGCACATTAAACTGCATGATGAATTGGATGGAAAGGAAAATGTGGTAGAATTTGACTTTCTTGGAAAAGATTCCATCCGCTACTACAACACCGTGTCAGTGGACAAGCGAGTCTACAAAAATCTGAAAATATTCATGGACAATAAACAGCCAGGAGATGACCTCTTTGATCGCTTGAATGTAAGTATTTCATTTTTTTTTAAAGTATGGAAAAGTTTTTATATGATCTTGATTTTCAGAATTGGGTCATCTTCTCAGCCCTCATATTAGATTCGGTGGAATTGGTCAAGGAACGAAACTGACTATTTTATAGAGTACTACAAACTCTTTAGACTGCATATTTTGTGATGCAGAATGTTTGTATGATCGTTTTTTTTATAAATGACATCCAACAAGTGACATGTCAAGACAAAAGGGACAGTAAACCTCTTAAAAATTTTAGTAATGCAGAAGAATGACAATATTCAGATTCTTTGGGGGAAAAAGCAGAAAGGGCAACAATTACATTAGTGGATATCATGTGTTGTTTTGAGCATGTCCTGTGGCAGTAAAGATGATTGCCATCGTGACAGCCAACATGAAAGTTAACTTTTATAAGGATTACCTCAAGTTGAGAGATACCAAAAAGCCATTGAACTCCATATAGAGTTTGGGACGAGCCTAGGCTGGAGCTCGAGGCTCGATAATTTTGGAGCATTTTGGGGGGCCCAAAGCTTGAGGTCGAAGCTCGATGAGCTTCGAGCTTACGCCTAGATAAATTCTCCGCTTTTTGATATTATCGGACCAGAGAAACCCATGCTATAATTAATTGACTGTGGGAATGAGCAGCTTTACAGATTCACACTGCCTACGCTTCCCCATGTGTTGGTCGACCAGTGGGCGTTCATTGCCTTGCAACTGTCATCGCTGGGGGTTCCTAAGATAATAATTCCGACTATTATGATTGCGGCTGACGGGGAGAAGGGGTTTTTCAACTTCTGCAACCGGTGAACTTCTCAAGCATTTGTCCTGACGATGAGTGGTGCCGGAGGGGCAGTAGGCGCACAACTGACGCCCGAGGGATTTCTTTTAAACTGATTTTTGAACAGTTCAAACAACATAAACGTGTTACCAGCGATTTTTCATATTGTATCTGCTCTTTGTTTGTTAATTTTTACTTATATTTTATTTCTAAAGCAGTAGCGATGTCAAAAAATAAGCAATCAGCTGTTTGGACTTATTTTAACAAGCGCGAAAAGGATAATTTCGCAGCTTGCAATGAATGTAAGCAGACAATTTCATGTCCACAAGGAAACACTTCAACAATGCGCCGACATCTGCTTAGCATTCATCATATTGACGTCAACAAGGATGAGTCTGAAATAGAGCCGAAGAAAATGAGAACAATGGATAACTTTGTTGTCAAAACTTCACTGGAAGAAATAGTCTCGAAACTCGCTGCAGTCGATGGATTCTCGATTCGGAAAATCACTCATTCAGAATTTATTCGTCAATCGCTGTCATTAAGAGGAATGAAGCTACCTGCTGATGAAAGATCAGCAATGGCCCTTATTCGCGGTTTTGAAGAAAAAGTGAAGCAACAAGTCATACAGGACATTAAGAAAGAACTCTCAGAATCAAAGAGATTTTCAATATCATTGGACAAATGGACAAGTATCGGAAATCGTCGATTTCTCAACATCAACCTTCATACGGTCTCGTCAAAATGTATCAATCTTAGTCTTGTCAGAAGTTACGGAAGTTGTAATGCTGAAAGAATGAACGAGCTCGTTGAGGAACATCTTAATTCTTTTGGTGTCTCATTCAAACAGGATATTGTTGCCTCTACCGGTGATGGAGCAAGTGTCATGATCAAGTTCAGAGAAAAATCGCCCGCTCTGTATCAAGTCTGCCTTGATCACGGATTGCATTTGGGTGTTACAAAAACTTTTTACAGAGAAAATTGCCCAGGTCAAGGAATTTCAGTTTTTTCACGCGAAGAAACTGGACAGACTGATGATTTCGATGAAAGCGACGATGAATTGAGTGCTGAAGAAGTTGAGATACAAAGCGAATCATGGAAGGAAAATATAAACACTGTGAGAGAAATCGTTAAATTTTTCAAAGGCTCAGCCATACGATCGAATGCGTTTAAAGCTAAAAGCTCAGAAAAATTTAACAAAGAACAACAACTGTCCCTCGACTGCAAAACTAGATGGAATTCCATGCTAAAAATGCTAGAAATCTTTATTAAATTATACGATGTCATGAATGAAGTGCTGAGTGAAATCAGATCCGAGCATCTCTTAATTAATTTGAACATAGAATTTTTGAAATCCATAGTTTTGGCATTGAAACCGGTTGAGGTTACTCTTAATGCTTTGAGCGAAAAAAAGCTTCTCTGAGAACCGCTTATGTTGCTATTAGCTTCATGAGGGAAAAATTGTCTGCACAAGGAACAGAGATCAGTCGTACTCTTTTAGAAAATATTGATCATTACATCGACGGTAGAGTTAATCAACAACTTATGGATCTTATGATTTCTCTGCACCATTTGGATAATGTTCCATCCAAAACTTCTATTGAATTAGTGACAAACTCGATGAAGCGGCTATTTCCATCGGCAAATACTGCAAATGAAGAAGCACATGATGAGAAAATAACAATTAACCATAATGAGTTCTCACTTGAAGATGAACTTAGATTTCGATTGGAAGCTTCTAGCACTCAGGGATCTCTTCAAACCGATCGATTTAAGAAATTACGCCAAGAATTTTCCTTGTCAAAAAGTAATGGTGAACTGACCAAAAATTTGAGGCGATTATCAGATGCCATCAGTACAATCAAACTGGCTTCAATTGATTCAGAAAGAGCATTTTCAGTTGCTACTAATTTCTGTACAAAATTGCGATCAAAGTTATCGGATAAATCTCTGCATGCTCTTGTCTATTTGAAATACTATTATATTAACAAGAATGATGTTTAAATTATAAAGAAAATTATTTTTCGTACTACTCAAGCTCGAAAGCTCGAAAAAATTATCGAGCTCGAGCTCGCATGAGCTTCAAATCCCCAAGCTTTCCTATACTCTAACTCCATATGGTTTGAAACTGCAGTTTGTTTAACTGTACTGAAGGTAATTAAGATTCAAATAAACTTTACAAACTTTTTGAGTTGAACACAATGTTTATCATCACTGCATCAGTCCTGACAAATCACACCTCTGGATTTGTAAATGTATGTTTTCCAGCTTGACAACAGCAAGTACATGATATTTTGTTACACTTCTGAAAACTGGTGTAACTTGCAGTAAAAGATTAACCTGCCTTACTGAAGACTTGTTGGCTGGTCTGCTGCAAGGTAGCTACCATTAAACCCTGTTTAAACCAGTTTTTATTTTTGCTGCCATGTGATATATGTCCTCCAGACAATCCAGTTAAATTCGACAAGTGTTATAACTTAAATTTTGTCATCCACGTCATTAAATGTTTTTTTTTGTAATATGGTGCATACAGCATTTTTGTAAAATCTGTTGAATTTATTGATATTTTTAAATTAATGTTTGTTTTCATCACAGATGGCTTAGAATGGCAGCTTATATTTTCATGAGTGTAATTTCCCAGGTGTTATCTTTAGGCATTTACTCCTATTATAAGTCCTGTTTATAATGATGTTGGCATATATATATATATATATATATATATATATATATATATATATATATATATATATATCTGTGTGTGTGTGTGTGTTGTACAGAAATGACAACATGTGGGACAAATGCAAGAAATTGAGAGAAGTAGAGGATGTTCATGAAATATGCCTGCTCTGTACCAAAATGCTCTTCATTTTGCACATGTTTAAGGTTTTTGCAATGTGGAAAGAGAATACATGCTCTAATGTCCTTAAAGCAGCTCAAAGGCACAAAATAGGGCAATATTTATTTCTTGTCAGCATGAAGTACTAAGCCTATGTTCTCCTTCAAAAGTGACCGCTCCAGTGGCCAACTGGTTAGAGCGTCCACCTTGGAAGCCAAGTCATACCAAAGACTTACAAAAATGGTACTAACAGCTGCCTCGCTTGGCGCTCAGCATTAAGAGGTTAGTTTTAGGACTGGTTGGCCTAGTGTCAGGATAATGTGACTGGGTGGTACATTATGCTACATGTATGCGGCATGATGCCCCAGTGCTAGACACCACTTTAAACTGCCACACTGCAGACATCGTAGCGATATGACTGAAAAATTGTTAAAGCTACATTAATAATCCTAATCACACACACACATACTCCTTCAGAATCCCTCACAACATCCTCCAGAATCTTTCACAAGTCTCGTTGTGGGATGCAAAATGACCCTCCCTCACCCCTCTGAAATTCTGAAGTCTGCACTGGATCTTAATCTAGTTGGAATGAGTGATGATTCCAGTCAAGCGTAAATTAAGCTATATCTTCGACATTGTTGATCACGGAATGAGAAGAAAATTTTGAGGATCCCAATGGGGATATTACTGTAGCTCAGCCCATGAGGCACAACAACAATCCCAAGTCAAATATCACCCCCACTTTGGGTGTGAGAGTACAGAGTCATGCCTATCTTTGCCATGAGGCTTGTATATACAATACTCCATACACTGTCTATGCATTGCAACATTTTTGCTGATTGTGAGGGCATATTATTTGATGGCTAGACCAAATGAGCTGCAATTTGACTCTTTTTGGATGGCTGCCTGTCTGGCTGTAATGCCTGACCATCATGACACTTGTCATCCACTGTATGCCTTTCCAACTGTCAACCAACCGGATGATTTGTATGTGCAGTATACAACTGCAGTGGTTATGAGTCACTTCTGTCCATGTATTCCAACAGCTATGGTATCCAATACCAAACATAATGTACAGTGAAACCAACCAGCTGGACCAAAATTACTATGCCATTTAATAGTAAATCGGCTATTTTCATAGAACTATCCAGCTGAGAATTCTAGTATGCCACCACTTATGAACTGTATGACCAATGATACGGCATCATCATTTCTATATGGAGTTGTGTATCCATTGATTCAAGGTGTGCAAGAAGAGGACATTCCCCAGCTAGATGAGGGGATGAAATGGAAATGTGAGAATCATCCAATCTAACAATGGAATGGATGGTATTCAGGCTTTAAGGCAGCAATAAAAGAAATCTTTCTTATTCTGCTTTCATCCAAACATCCTCCATCTACATTCATCCCTACCTACAAGGTCAAAGCCTCTAGATGTAGATGGTGACAACAATAGTCCATCATTTAGAATGTTTCCTCAGCCATGAAAAGTTCCAGAAATTATTGGGCATCTTTCTGAGAAAATGTGCACTCTTGGTGATGCAAAGGCCTTTTCCTTGAGTTATTTGCCATCTAGCTTTTCTTCTCACTTTTGTAAGTTACTGATGCATAATGTTCGGAAATGCCAAATGTTGACATGGATGTTTCTAGTTTTGGCATGATTGCCCCACTTTATAAAGTAGAATATTATACCAACTTCCTTACTAATAGACTTCACTTCCTTTGGTGATTTTTTGCCTCGCTGAGAAGGACATAAGTGATCACAACTAGGATTCGTTGAGCTGTTATCACGATGGTCATGAATAGGGTTTCTCAACACACTATGGCTAATTCCTTGACGGCTCCCGCTACATAGACTGTGACAAGATGCACTCTTACACTCTTCCTCTCTAGAGTCCCAGCATGTGATGGCCTTGCATAGCCTCCCATTCTGCTTTCCTTTTCTGTTTAGAGGTCAAATTAAAGAGGTCAGAAAACAGGTGACACAAGAATTGCCCCTACATCTGTCAGTGCAAGTTCCCTTATCATGGTGTTCTACTTCTCACTGTCAGACAGGGAGGAGATAAAAAGCATTTTGTATCCTCCAAGCCCTCTTCCACCTGTCAGTGACTTAACATTTTCTCCTACCTGCTGGTGACCCACTCATGGGTGCTAGACTCTGTATGGTGTAATTGCAACATTATATTGTACAAATTTGGATAACGATTTTTAATTATTTTTTTTTAAAGATTCAGGTACAGAAAAGTATGTTTTAGCAGTAGAGATTGAAGAAGCAATGGAGAACAACTAACAAGAATATCACTTAGCAGAGAATTTGTTGACATTTTAAATTTATTTTATTTTTTATTCATTCATTAATAAAAGAGTAAATTTAATAAGTTTTAATTGTACAATTTTATCCTGGCATTCCAGTTTTCTTTTACACATAGCAGAAAAGTCACTGCCCTGTATAAGTTTAGGACTGTGTCTCATAGGTCATGTTGTTCCAGAATTGGTCCAACATGGTTAATCTCATAGCATTGTGACTTCCATAGCAAACTTTCATAAAAACTTTTTTAGCTGAATCTCAATGTGGCTGATTTTGATCAAACTTGGTATGAATGCTTCTTTGGACACCCTGTCATGATTGTCTCTTGAGTGCCGCCCCCCCCCCCCCAACCTCCAGAGTAGCTTCTGTTACAACTAGGCATAAATCCTTCAGATGATACCTATTTCCATCCAGTATGGCTACATTTATTGTTTATTTTTTTAATATAACAACTATCATAGACTGGTTTTCTCTTCCCAAGTGCTACATTATACAGACAAAATGTGATAGGTAGTGTTCTAGCAAGAACACTTCACATTCTTATAAAAGATGCCATTGCATCATCCACTCCAGATGAAGTTACTCAAAATAGAAACACAGTTAATCAACATGTCAAATACCACCAGTTCTGACAAACAGTGTCTTTCAACTAAAGGTATTTGCTTTATTTAATACATCTCCAAGGTTAGCAATATGAGGCCCATTTAGCTGCTTCATAATGAATATGTTTCTCTGGTCTCTGTTTTCAGTTTGGTGAATTATTATTGTGTGAACATGTGACTGAGTGGGACATCATCCTACATGACTGCAGCATGATGCCCCAGTGTTAGACCTCACTATAAACTGTCACACTGCAGACATTGTAGCAGTATCTTGATGCAGTAGATAAAGTCCATTCTATAGCCAAGATTGTGTTGACAGGCCAATTAAGTTTATGCATACATGTACATTTATATGTAAGGTTCATATCAACTGCTTAATACATATAATGTGTCATTTCTGAATTACAGACCAGTATCATGAACAAACATTTGAACAACTTGATGGAAGGGTTGACAGCTAAAGTGTTCCGTACCTACAATGCCTCCAAAACTCTGCAGGAACAGTTGAATCTCCTCACAAATCGTAAGCTTTCAAAAATTAATGTCACATGTTGCTCAGAATCATAATGGAATATCTTGAGAAGAACAAAAATTAAATCGAGAATACTACATTTTAAACTTACAACTTTAATTCTATTTTGAACATTCACTATTTTCTGTGCAACCAATGCTGAGGTTCCATTTTAGCTTTTAAACAAAAATGTTAATTTTTTTCAAAAGAATTTAACATAATATCTTTAATGCATGGTTCAAATTTGGGTTTCAAATCAAACTGAAAATGTGAACTGTGGTAGCTCATTTTGCAGAACATTGAACTTGTAATTCAGATGTAGGGGGTTTAATACCTGAATAGGCAGCCCAGATCTGATGCATCAGTGTGTCCAGGGAAAAGCACTTAGCTTCTGTTTCCTCTGCATGATATAACCTATATCATGTTGAAAGTGTCATTAAAGCCATCAAGTCGATCAACAATCAATGAGGAGACAGCAGAGGACTCACATTAAAGATTCAACATCAGTCACATGGTTACTGCTAACTTGGATCTTCCTGTTGACCATGACATCTAAAATTTGAACAAATTAAATACCTGAATGAAAAATGTAGGTCTGCAGCATATCTAAGTTTGGTACTTCCACCATCTTTTACACAGACTCTATTTTGTTCATCAGTTCCTGAATGCATTTAATTTCATTATCTTGCAGCTGATGACCCTGTACCTGCCAAGCTTTTGTCCTACAATCGTGCTAACAGAGCTGTGGCCATTCTGTGTAACCATCAGCGATCAGTGCCTAAAAATTTCAGTAAGCAGATGGAAACCCTTCAGAGCAAGGTAAAGCTAATTCAGCCTATTAAAGACTGGCATACTGCGAAATTTGTGCAGGTTTATTGAAGTGCTTTAAAGCGTGTAAAAAGTGTTAATGCATTATTTAGCTTGACTAATCATTGACCAGAAGAGCTGAAGGAATGATCTGTTCTCTGTTCATTTGTTAGCATAAGTTTGCTATTGTTACTACCCCTAAACTTCAACTACTTGGAGGATTGCCATGAAATGTTGCACACACATTCATCCCATGGTCTAGTTGGTCCTATAAGAAAATGGGACCAATCTGATGTCCAGTGTGGCTGCAATACTTTTTATGATGTCTGTTTTGCCCTAAATTGAAAATGGTGCTGATCTAATGGCCAATATGGCTTCCTGAGTGGCCATTTTGAAAATCTGATTATCAGTACACCTGAATGGATGATTATATCAACATGGGGTTTCCACAGAATGAAAATGGGTCCAATCTGGTGCCCAATATGGTTGTCACAGCTTCTTATGATGTCTAGTTGGTCTTAAATGAAAATGGGGCTGATATCTATGTCCAATATGGTCACCAGAATGTCCATCTTGAAAATCTTCTTATCACTCCTCTTCCTGAATAAATGGTCATATCAACATGCGTTTTTTAGTCTGAGATATTTTATAATGTCTGGTTAGTCTTATATGAAAAAGGTACTAATTGGATAGCCAATATGGTCACAAGAATGGCCATCTTGAAAATCTTTTTATCACTACTCATCACATCAACATGGGGTTTTCAGTCCAAGACATTTTGTAATGTCTGCTTGGTCCTAAATCATAATAGTGCTAATCTGATGTCCAGTATGGCTGCAATATTGGTAATCTAGAAAATCTTGTTATTGCTGATCAACCTGAATGAAAAGTAATATTGCCATGAGATTTTCAAAAGAAGACTTGTGATGTCCAGTTGGTCCTAAATAAAAGTGTAGATCTGATGTTCGGGATGGCCACAACAGTAGCCATCTTGAAAATATTGCTATCACTACTTGTCCCGAATTGATGGACATATCAGAATGAGGCTTTTACTAAACAACTTAAGATGTCTAGCTGGTTCTAATGGTGCCATTCAGATAATATGCCTGCAACAGTGGCCACCTTGAAAATCTTATCCCTATTTCTCCTGAATGAATGGTAATATCAGCATAGGGTTTTTGCTTAAAGACATTTTATGATGTCATGCTGGTCACAAATGAAAAGGGTGCCATTCTGACTTTTAATATGACTGCCACAATAGCCATCTGAAAAATCTTGATGCCACTACTACTAGATGGCTGGTCCTGTAGGCATTTTGCTTTCACCAAAAGACTTCTTCGCGGTGTCTGGTTGGTACTAAATAGAAATGGTGCCAGTCTGTTATATATAAAAAAAATAGCCACCATGACGTCCATCTTGAAAATCTTATCATTGTTCCTGCAAAACAGAAAATCTTAGCATGAGTTTTCCACCAGAAGCCTTCTTACAGTGTCTTGTTGAACTTAAATGAAGTGTGAAGTTGACATCCAGTATATCCACCACAGAAGCTAATTTCAAAATCTTGATATTGATGAAGACTATCAGAGATGGTTCAACACTCCAGAGTTAAAGGAAGAAATCTTGAATTCCTTGAAATTCTTTATAGCCAATAAAGTGTCAGACCCTTTGAGGGACTCTTGTATAAATTGGAAATTAGAAATGTCCACAATTTGGACTATAGCAACAATAAAAAGGCTGCAAATAAATTTTGGTTTTTGTGGGTTTAATACCACTTTTTGGCACATGATAGGTGGCCAGTATGTTTATTGGAGGAAGATGTCTCACGCCAAGCTTCCTCACATATCCATGTTATTGAAGGACTCACGGTACTAATTCCACTCCAATGGTAAACATATGGAAACACTGTCATATTCAAAATTCAATAACTTAAAATTTATGGGTGCTGATAATGACACCTATAATTTTTTGTGCACATCTAACCTTGGTGCAAGCTTATGTGTGGAGAACACCATATGACCTGCGGCAATTTGTTTACATACATGTGCATGAAACACGTGTTATTGATTCTGCACCAAATGAATCAGGTGCTACTTTCAGTATTGAGTACTCCTGAGTCAAGCCTGTAAAAATGCTAAAATTTTATCAGTAGAAATTTGTCAATATTTTTTTTACATTACATATAGGACAAGCTCTCAAAAGATATTTTTCCTAAAATTTTAATTTTCATTATTAACCAATTATGGACCACCAAACCTGTAAATGCTCTATCATTTCTTCACCCATTTCTAGACTGGTTCACAGTTCTTCCGTATAATTAGTACCGTGTGTCCTGAACCATAGACTTTAACCCACATAGGCAGAAGTGAGATGGCAGCTGTTATAAATTTCAAGCAAAGAATGTCTATAATGTGTGTTTATACTTTTGTGATAACAGCTTTTTGGAAGGAATGGAATGTGTTGCAACAAAATTATTATTTGAATAGAAATGGTAGCTGAATAAATAAAAATTATTGCACCCAAAACAGGTGGTGTGTCGGTTTCATTAGTCTATGTATCTGTTGTTATGCAGTTCATTCCATGCTGTAACTCTTATTTTAATGTATCTATTGAAATAGTGGTTTCAGAGGTTAAGAGGATTCTTAAATTTGGTCACCATGACCTACTTTCCAGAGTTTGTTTAAAATTATTCTACATTACCTTAAAATCCAGTGTTGGCTCTTATTCTGGTAACTTTATGTCTGTTGTTACCAAAGTTGCAATCTAGGTACAGCTTGGGATCAAGGCATGTTGTGCACCAAAAACAGCCAGTCATTGCATTGCACATCAGAAATGAGTATTTGTGACTTAGTTTCCAGACTTTATTCAGCATTTCATCATTATAATGCCGAATAGCTCAGAAACAGGGATTAATTGTTTCCTTATTAGGGCTTTCCATTTATACATATATGGCACCCAGGGAAGGCACCTTTTAAAACTATATGTCAGGATACTCTGATTACTCAGGGAGTTCATATGAAAATAATACAAAATTCTAAATTACATCTATGGGTGACAACTCCACATTATAAGTGCCTTCCCTGAGTCCCTAGTGTATTTTACTGGAACAGCCCTTACACCATGTACATGAATTTTGTGGGGTATACAAAGTCTGTCTATCCATCCATTCATCCATTAGACTTTTGTTCACTTAATATCTCCTGAATTGTTTTAAATAGATTTTCTTGAAACTTGGTATGCATTTCTATCATAGGAAGAGTTTGTGTCCCATATAAGAGTCAGTTTACTACCTTTAGAGTTGTCTTCAATTCTTAAATGCTTGCAGCAAGGCAGGGCATATTATTATGTTTTAACTCTCATCAGTTGTCTCTTGTGTTTCTGCATAATAACTCTAATTGTCCAACAACTCCAGCTATCAAACACTGCATGGCCTTCCCTTGAGGCAAGGAACAACTTTATTGATATTAGGGGTTACAAGGTTTGACAGGGGTATTATGTGCTTTTCCTAGCACTCTTGTTGAAACTTGTTTTTACAGTTCATATATTGCAGAGCATATTCCATTTGTGCTTGTGTTAATGCTTGTTTACTGACATATCAAGTTACATAATAATATTGTCACATCTTATTTCTGGTGTTCACTATTTAACATGACTAGTGAGTATTTAATTCTATTATCACTTTTCCAGATTGATGCCAAGAAAGATAATATCAGAGATGCAAAGAAACAGCTGAAAGAAGCTAAAGCCAACTTCAAGGCCAGTAAAACCCCAAAGAACAAAATGTAAGTTAGATTCTTTGATCTCTGGTAACAATTTACTTATTATAATTTACTGGAAGTGCATGTTTATGTATGTTTCTCCCTATGTGAGTAAAACTTTCCTCATCATTAAAAAAATAAACCATTTGATCTTTATTATTTCTTCACTTTGAGAAATTTTCTTCATCTATGCATGTATGCATCTAATCTATCTCTTTTGGATTGGCTGTAACTCTTAAATTAGCACACCTGTTGATACCACACATGAACTTGGACATATCTTCCAGGGTTTTTCAACATTGTCAAAATAATATAAATGAGCTCTAATTGCAGTACTTGTTACTTCAGCAGGTTGTAGACCAAAAGCTCTTATGGGATGGTCTATTGTTTGTTGTCCTTACATAAATTAGCACAAGTTTGTTATCGCTTCTCCAAAACTGCTTGGAGGATTGCCATGAAACTTAACACACATTCATCACAGGATCTAGTTGATTCTGAATGGAAATGGTGCTGATCTGACAACCATTATGGCTACCATAGCAACCATCTTTGACACATAGTTATTGCTTCTCCTTCTAAACAAAAAGACATCTTGACATTATGTTTTCACCATGAGTCTTATTGTGATGTCTGGTTGGTTGTAAATGAAAATGGTGCCTCTTGGACTTCCAATATGGCCACCACAGATGGTTACATATCAGCATGGGGTTTTCACTAAAAGACTGTCAAGATGTCTAGTTCTGAATGTTGAATGAAAATAGGCTGATCAGATGTCCAATAAAGCCACCACAGTTGCCATCTTGAAAATCTTATTGCTACTTGCTCTGAACAAAAGGTAATATTACTGTGAGGTTTTCACCTGAAGACTTCTTATGATGTCCTGTTGGTATAGAATGAAAATTGGTGCCTGTATGACAACCACTGCAACGATCTTGAAAATCAGGTTATCACTTCTGAATCAGTGTTTGTTTCAGCATGGGGATTTTACTGAATGACTTCTTATGATGTTCTAAATGATAATGCTGCTGCTGATACAGCCAGTATGGCCACAACAGTGGCCATCTTAAAAATCTTGTTATCACTACTCCTGAATGAATAGTCATATCAGCATGGGGTTTTCACTGAAGGACTTCTTAAAATATCTAGCTGGTCATAAATAAAAATGGTGCCATATGAGCCGGCCATCTTGAAAATATTTTGATTACTTCTATTAGATGGCTGATCATATTAATATTGTGCTTTCACAAGAAGACTTGTTGTGATGACTGTTTAGTCCTAAATGCAAATGGATGGAAATTGTGCCAATCTGACATCCAATATGGTGAGCATGGCAGCTGTTTTAAAAATCTTGTTGTCATTCTTTCAAAAGAGAAATTTTCATGGTGTTTCCATTAGAAGACCTCTTATAACTTGATAATTCTATATGATGTTTTGTTGCTCATAATGAAAATGGTGTCAGTTTGACATCCAGAATGTCACACCATTACAGCATATTTTAAAATCTCATTATTGCTGAAGAATACTATTATCAGAGATAGTTTCAGTACTCAGCAGGTAAAACAATAGTTTTATCTCATGCTGGATATTCATTTCAGTCGGTAGAGCTTCAGTCCCTTTTATCTAGTGCCACCAAAGTTGCCATGTTGGTGAATTTGGGCTGAAAGTAAGGCCCTGAAAATATATTATTGTGATATATTTCTAGGTTCATCGATATTGCTTAAAAATATAGACTTTTGCTACTAAAGCATTGTATCCTGTAACCTATTGCACCCTAACAAGAGTAATTAATCATTCTTTTTTATATATATATACTAAAGTCATAATTAAAGACATGGGTGCATTTTAGTTGAAATAGTTATATTGCACTGTTTTGATAACCGCCATTTTATTGTAAATTCCCTCCCACCATCCGAAAAGAAATAAATCTTAGAATTGCATGAGAGATTTCACTTGGGTCAGGGGACATGATTTGGAAGTTTTGTCACTTTTGATGAGCTTTCTGTTTAAGACAGATTTTGTTGTTTTTTAAAAGGGTATATGAAAAGAAGAAGAAAGCTGTGGAGAGGCTTGAAGATCAATTGACAAAGCTGGAGGTGCAAGCTACAGACAAGGTAAACAATTTGAGTTATACTACAACTGGCCAATGAATAATTATAAGCTTACCGACTTAATTAAGATCAAATATTGTGATCAGTAAATTTACATAAAATTTCTACATCACTGTTTGGTAGATATTAATATTGTTGTCTCACTTAGGCAAGAAATAGTCAAGCTATGATATGAATGTCCATTACATAGTGAAAAGTACCTGCATGAAAGTAATCAAGTCCTATCCCATGGAAGTTGTATGCGATCTGACAAACACTAGCACACTGACTTGCATGTGGCTACAGTATTGTTGGTGTAAATTGCACTGATACTGATAAGCAGTGAATGATGAAAAGTTTTCATAAGGTCACTTTTTATAGAAGCTTCTTTGCTAAGTCCAGCAGTGAAAAGCAACACATTCACTTCCTATGAAGTTTTCATCCTCATTCTTTAAGGAAATATTATAGTAATGATAATCAACCTTTGTTTATTTACATTCTTGTTTATTAAATGTTTATTCCCACAGGATGAAAACAAGGAAATAGCTCTTGGCACCTCCAAGCTTAACTATTTGGATCCCAGAATCTCAGTTGCCTGGTGAGTCCTTTGTTTACATTTTCTCTTTCCAATATTTGTCTTTGTTCCCTCTTTCTTTTCAGTAATCAGAGATTTCATAAAAACTGAGTACAATGTTTTCTATTATTAGTATAAAATTGTAATCAGTTGGTATTTCTAATATAGGTGTTACTACTTGCAACAAAGTTGCTTATGTTGTTGCCAATGAAGTCACCAGTGTCTTTATTACAAGTATGATGCCCATGTGGTCTAAAGCGCTCACCATTCTGGATCACTGCCATCTCACCTGTGTGCATGAGTTCGAGTCTTAGGCATGGCTAACGTGGGTATTTGAGAAGGCTTGTCAGTAGCTTCTTGTGGGTTAGTGGTTATTCCCAGGGTTCTTCCTTCACCAGTTATACTGACCACCATGTCTAGCCAATCTTGTGCTGAAAAATGGTGTTGTACCCTACAACAACATCAACAACAAGTATGATGTATGTAAACAAATTATTTTATGTCACCCTGGATGTTATTATACTTTGTCTACAGTACAGTATAGCTCACATTATCTTATTTCTCCTCTGAATTGCAGTGAGAGTGGTGAGAGCATGGAGGTATAAGGGAAAATCTCTCCATGTTTTCACCTTGTATATTTGTGGACTTGCAGTACTTGAATATGTAGAAATGCCTCCTATACATTGTAGGAGCCATGCCACCAAGTTGTGGTGGAAAGGGCATGGTCAGTTTGCTAAATGGGGCAATATGTACAATATTTATATGTGTGTGTGTGGTAGCATTTTGAAGCACATCAAGGCAATAGTGGATACATTATGCCATCTTAAGATAAAGTTTGTAAAAAGTTAAAATGAAGAATGGCTCAGAAGCAATCAAAAAAGGACAAATATTGCAGAGTAAACATAAAGTGTAATCAGATTGTTTCCTTTATTACATATTATCATCACTTGGATGTTTCCATGTTGTTGTGGTTTTATTGCCATTTTTCAGCACATGATAGCTATACATGGTGTTAAGTTTGTCTAGTGGAGCAGAACCTAGGAAAATCATGGGAAGAACTGCTGACCCATGGGAAGCTACTGGCAAACTTTCTAACATACCCACATTGGATTTTTCTTTTGTCAGGGAAGGCATCCTGCACCTCTTCCTACTTGAATATTTTTATTTTTACAAAAATCGTCCAGCCATACTCCAAAATATCATCAATTACTATTTACTGATAGGCATGGGGAATTCAGAGATAGCCTTGACCCGAACTTTAACTCGAATCTTAAGTGAAAGTACACATTTAGGGTGATGGCAAATTGTCTGTCAGAAAATTAACTTGCCCCAGACCATAGAAAATGAGAATTGGAAGGCCAGACCTGCCAACCCTGTGACCATTTGTCTCACTAAAATGACCCTTAAGTTACTGACCTGAAGAATAATAGGAAACAAATTTGATAGTTACAGTTAAATCTGGAAAATTGCCTTGTCTGGGTTTGATTTGGATTAAAGTTTCATATTAGATTAATTGGAGTTGGTCAGGAAATAAAACTGAAGGAGTACTTCACATGATTTAATCTGCTCATATTTTTCATGGAAAATATCTTGATGATCATCCTGTTTCTTATGGCATTTTCTTGAATGTTATACAACAAAGAAAAACACATTGAAGATTAAAGGGACTGTTAACATTTAAAAAGCTCAGGCAATTGGTACAGAAGTAGAACAAGGAATATTCAGATTCTTGGAATAAAAGCTGGAATGGCATCAGTTGTGTTTACTGGATATCATGTTATGTTGATTTGAGTATGTCTTTTGGTCAGAGAGATGATTCCCATTGTGAAATGAAATTGGAAAAAACCCAAAGATTATCTTAATTTAAGTGATCTCGGAAGTACTTTTGGAAGAAGCCATAGAGTTCCATTGGGTTTAGAAATGCATTTTCTGAAATGGTACTGGAGGTCATTAATGTCTAAGTATACGATACAGTTTTTAGTTAAACACACTGTTAGCCTTTGCTGCTGAACTTTTAAAAACATGTTTTCCAAATCAACAATAGCAATACATGATAGTTTACTGAAAATTGGTCTAACTTGTTGACAGATATCAAGTGTTTTATTCAGAAGGAATTGTTGGAGTTGGCAATTCTGTCACTCCAGTGTTATTTATTAAATCTTGGTAAAGTGGAGAAATGGACATTTTGGGGTGTTTCTTTGTTATACAATGTTCCATAACATATTTTCTCCATTTCAGGTGCAAAAAGTGCAATGTCCCCCTTGAGAAAATTTACAATAAGACACATCGGGCGAAATTCCAGTGGGCTATTGACATGGCTGGGCCAGACTTCGAGTTTTGATGCATAATTATCTTTTAGGAACATGTACTTGTTACAGAACATCAATATTTTATTTTAATCATGAATGAATGAATGAATGAATGTTATTGACAGCAGAGCAATGAAGGCAAATGTCCTGTAAGCTTTAATTATATGACTGGTTGTGATTAGATTATTACAGTTGTACTTTGAAGATGAAACATTTTAGATTTTTAAAATCCAAAAAATTTATGCACATTAACATGATCTTTGAAGATTTATTGTACTTCCAAAACCTGGGGTACAGTCCCAGGATTCCAGCCATACATACATCTGCATTTCTTTGAACCATTTTTTTGCAGTCATTTAGGAGTTCTTAAAGTTGAACAGTGTGCAGATGTTGTTCACAAAGGAATTTCCTATGCCTGACTTCAACTGTAGAAGAGAAATAAAGACGTTAGTAAAAGGTTTAAGTACAGATTCATTTATGAACTTGAGTTAATATGTCTTTTGATTGCTTATAATATGAGACATTACAATTCATTGTAGCATGTATGGAAAATGGATTACTTTTGGAAAGTTGAAAGTATTTGATGAAAATGTAGTGTAACTGGTTAATGATACAATCCATGATCATGATACAGTTAAAGCTATCATTCCCCCCTCTCTCTCTCTCTCTCTCTCTCTCTATTCTGTTAAACAGATACCATCTTGGAGACTGGGTTTGTGTGCTTCCTTGGAAACCTTGAAAATACTGATTTTGGCTTTTGAAATTTATGGTCTTAAAATCCTTTAAAGGTTATATTTTGTGATATTTTTATTTAAAGTCTTTGGAAAGTCCTTAAAAATTCTTTTTCCTGAATCCAAAAAGATTCTGGACCTTTTTTTTTTGTCATATAATTCCAAGAATATGGACGATCTTCCTTGGTTGTGTTTTCGAGCTCTGATGTTTCAATTATTTTATTTGTATTGATGATCATTCCATATGTAATTTTTCACTTTCACTGCTAGATACTACTATATAACATTGCAAATATCTGCTGTCATTGCTAGTCAATTCAGCAGTTGAAATGGGCTGTTTTCTTCAAATTTCTTTGGCATGCTTGGATTGTTATTGTGAATGATTGGTCATAAATATGCCTGGAAATTGCACATTCATGGAAAGTTGGACTATGAATGTTTTTACGACTGCTGGCTCCATCCATCACAATATATATTGAATGTAAAGCATGATGGTGGCTTTGTCAAAAGCTGTTTGGCATATTTGAGGTCCTGGAATTTTTTGGGGTTGTATTTTGAGATTCTGGTAAAGTATTTGAATTTCACTCATGTGGAAGCATATGAACCCTGGAGACTGAAATTCAGGCATTATGAAGACTTGTATTGTAATCAGATACCATTTACACTTGAAAACACACAGGAAGATGTGAGCGCCAAGTAATTTTTTTAAAAGAATTAAAAAAGGATTGCTTCTTTAGGGGCCAACATTGTTACTCAGGATTATATATAATTTTTAAAAAATGACATTGTCTTATGTTTATCATTTACCTATGTGGCTTGAAGCCTAGATATTAGATGGATTGAATATTACTTTAGATGCTTTTATTTTGTTCTGTTTTCAACAAGTAAACCATTTTTTATGCAAATAATTCTGTATTTGGTGCTGTTTTGAGACAGATATTTATTTTGATTAAAAATTTTCAAATGATAAAATACAAGATTGACATATTTCTGCCAATTAATTTCACTTGTCACATGAAAAATCCAAGGCAGAATTATGAAATAACTCATGCAGTTTGTAAACAAAAAAAAACAAAAAAATTTCTTCTGTAATTTTTAATTCCAACTAATGTCAATACTTGAATCGTCATAGTTATAACTGGCATGAACTAGTTGAAGCAATATTAGGTATATGACAAGAAATTTCACCTTGAATTGGTAAATTACCATTAATTTCACATTTTTAACTTCTACAACATGAACATGTAATAGCATACTTGTGTGTAAATTGACAAATCCCAAAATCAGAGATAACCACGGCAGCTTTTCTGGCATAGCATTTTCTTTCAAACAAAAGATTTTCTTTTGAAAATGTTTACCACTGTTTGGTTCATTATGAAAATTTTACAAAAGTTGAGTCACAGACGGTGAGGTTATGACATGTTCAGTATGTACATGTTACGTTGTGAAACTGATATCATACCATCAGTAAACTATATTATATTATGCTTGGATAAGCTTAAACCCCCCAGATGTGACTGTAATAAATGGAGAAAAAAAAGCCTGGCCTGAGAGTATAAAGCAGGCAGATGGAATATTAAATAAATTGCTTGACTGACAGCTGGTGATAGGTAGGTGTAGTTTGGGGACTTGACCATTTTTAGGACTAAAAAATAGTGCTATCCTTTCACGTTGAAATTCAACACCTTGCATCAGCAATAAATTGATATGTTAATGTTTTATTTATGATGTTCATATACTTATGAATGACCTTGTATACAAGTTGATGTATTTTATGTAAGTGTTGAATAGAATTCTTAAGGAAAAAAAATCTTTTTTTTCCTAATAATTCTGGTGCCTTTCAATATGTCATAGTCTTCATTCATATGCATTGTTATAAAGAAATGTTTACCTGATATATGTGCATTATTCTAATATTTATGTCAGTATTGTGAATGCTAACAATTGATGCTCTAAAGACGCAGATAGACTTCTCCTTGGACACCTAAGGAGGAGTTGATTAAAGGTTTTTTGAGACAATAGATTAAATGAATGATTATTGAAGTTTTAATTCATATAAAGAACCCATATTGTATTGTCATGGTACTTTGCAGCCTATCATTTTTATCTTTGATGGAAATCATTTTTGATGTTGCCCTACTTGGTGTAGTGTTTGTGATTAGTTTCTTTGCTGCCAAAAGTAGACATTGTATTGTATATATCATAGTTTTTCCATGGTTCAACATGTATTGCATGTTGCCACTTTAGGTTCCAAAGCTGCCGGATTTGTTTTTTCTTCACTTTTGCTGTTTATAATCCTTTTGAATGGGTAAACAATGAGTATTTATGTCACCATTTCATGAAATCATTCAGTTAATAGTGATCAAAATGGCGAAAAGTGAAAACAGTTTAGGACATGTTATTTGTCTTAGACAAACTTTTCACTTTTATCCATGTATAGGCATTGACATTTTCTTTAAAAGCATGATTTTAAATCTCTTATGGAATCACTGAATTGTCGTATTGCTGTTTGGCTAAATATTCAGGCGCATTCTTAAAAATCTCTACCAAATATGCCTTGTGTTATTTACACATTTGAAAGGATTTTATTACAGTATGGCCACATTATTGCATATATATCCTCATGTAGGTAATTTAGTGCATGCAGTGTAGAATTATATCATTCATTTATCTGTATTTTTTTTAAACACAAATGTTTCTATTGAGATGCACTGTCTCACAGTAATCAAGGATTTTTTGTTTTAAATCAATGCTTGCATTCATAAAACATTTTTATGCCTTATGTTTTGTGAAAAACATCTCACACAGATTGACGTTTTTTACAATTTTGTGCCTGTTCTTGCAAATGTTCGCATCTTCACAAGGTTTGGCAAAATGTAATTTTCAATGGAATTTGTTATAACTCTTGAAACTCAATTTATGTAGATCTCAGATAGAACATATTTTACATAATTTAAAGATGTTATCATATATTAAACCTTTAAATGTTCTTTGGTATCTCGTGGAGTCAAGTGAAGGAGTTTTGAAAAAGCATGAGTCAAATATTGAATTTAAATTTGTGTGCAGGGTATTATTAGTATCATTCATTTTCTAACAATATATGATGATTTTGGCAAGTACTTCACTTTTGCCCCAAAGTAATAAAGTTAAAGGCATTTTGTAAATTGGGTGTGCATTTGTATGTTGGTATTGATCTGAGAATATCCCATATTCATCATGGAGAAATAACATGTTTTCTTCGTTAAATCCCCATTTTATAATGGATCACAAAACTTTGGAAGGAAAGTGAATGTGTTATATGACATTTTAAAATATTAAGTTTCCCATAGCTTAATCATTATTTGTTTTCCTCTGAATAAAGTTTCATTTTTTTTTAAGCACAACTTAGCATAACAAATGTTAATTCAGTTGATGCAAGATTGGTAAGGGTACAGGATCCATCAGACCAGTGGTCTCAGCTGTTGACTTTCATTATTGCAAACTGTCTCTTTAATTGGGAAGCAATGTAAGTTGGTTAATTTAAAAATTTATTCAAGTACTTTAATTCTTTTTAATATATCATGGTTTGTACAAATTTGCCTACCTCCACTCCTCAGCCTTAAATTTTTGGACATGCCACTGTACTATGAATAGTGCCCCAGCATTTGATGTACACAGCTCATTACCTCCCTTATGTTGACTACATCATTCATATGAAGAAAATACAGGGTATCCAGGTCTGGTTCAATCGATACAAATATCGTGTTCAGTTTGAAAAGTATATAAAACTTTTGTTTTGAGCAAACAGTATTTAATTGGATATGATATAAGAGTGATTCAGAATATAGTTTGAAACACTGATCATAATCTATAAATGCGTGTGATACATTGTTTCAATCTGGGCGTGCAGTACATACATTTTGGTTGTTTTTGTACAGAAATACACGTACAACATCATATCAAAGACCATACTAAAGATGTTACATTAAAAGGATGTAAGCAGTTAAACCTTGAGGAGATATTTGTCACAGTATATAAAGTGTGCTGTCTCAAAGCACATACAGAAAGAATGATTTGCTTCACAATTATGTTGTAATCAAATCATTGTAAGCAAAGAAATTTGAAAGGAATTGATGAATTTGTACAAGTACTAATACACCGCTAGGATACAAGAAAGCTCTTTATCATTATAGTAAATAAAATTGTTTGACAAAAATAAACTTTTCAGTATTATATTTATTTCTTAAATCAAATATTGTATAAAACTGATTATTTAGTATACATGGTACACATTAACTTAATCATAATTAGTCATGTATATTATTACATCACAGTAGTTTTATGGCTGCAATGAAAAATAATCATCTGGTCAACTTTCCGTAAGCCCATTGTTTTAAAAAATAAATGAAGATGCAAATACAAAATTAAGGAAAAATCCATCCACTACAGATTTTGAAATTTTCATGCTATATTTTACCAGTAATGCATTTTTGTTCTGTAATAAATATTTTTTAACTGCAAGTTCGTAATGAAACAGAGATTTTGATAAATATTTAGTTTCAGTTAGGGACACAAACTTGCATTGTTTACATTCCATATTTTGTATTCATCCAAAAATATGTTTCAGGCTGCTTTATTATCTTCCATATACTTTGGATTGTGCGCGAGAGATCAAATATCCCTCTAAAAAATTTATTATCTATCTAAGATCAGGAAGTTTTGACCATAAAAACATAAGCTGTCGGTTGAATAATTAAAGGTTGTTGGATTTTATATTGTCTCTATTAGCAGCCTTATTCCAAACATTGTAAATCACATGAATGTTGTATTGTTATTGACACTTGTTATAATGGCATTTTCACATGTATCAGTGTCGATGATTAGGGTATGTCCATCCAAAAACACTCTTAATGATAAATCATTGTATATGTATACATACACTTTGTCAATCATCTGTTATACTGAATATGTGTGAACTCTTTTTAGCATGAAACTGGAGAAAATGAATAAAGATTGCAATCTGGATATTGTTTTGTGTTGAGCCATTAGTGACCTTGTATCTCGGTGACAAAGGATACTTCTTGGTGATAGACTTGTTCAGTATTATTCTTCAGTTTGTCTGCAGACAGTGAGGGAGAAGTCCTGTTGCATGCCAAACATCTTGGTTGTATCTATTTCAAATTGGCTTTCTCTTGCCTTTGTTATCATTGTTGACAACCTAACAACCTATCAATGGTCTCTGTCATCATCACCACCAAGGAATAATATTAAGGAATGTAGGTCATCATCATTCTTTTGCCCAAGTGATAGTTCTGCAGGAAATTATTCTAGTGCTTGAGATGAAATGTATAACCTTGTATTCTTAGCATCTAGATGATTATGACATTCCATCAGTTTTATCATGCCATAAAATGATAATCAAATGGATAACTGTGACCTAGTAAGCAAACTTAAGAACAGTCAAACCTATCCTTAGAGCCAACTGTACATGGTGGTCACCATGTAGTGAGCAGTCATGTGTTTCCTTATCAACTAGTTTCTCCCTGTCTGATCTGGTCCCTGGAGTGTATGAACGGTTGCTGCTGCAAGTATGCGATTATATTATATGCTCATTTTTGTTTCTGTTAACTTTGTCAGAATTGTGCATGATTTCATGATACTGGAGAACTTCATATTGCACACACGTGCACGACATGTGTGTCTAAATATAGTATAGTGTATCAGGAACCACTTTGTAAATAAACCATGTACACTCGTGTAATAGACGCTTTAGGTTTTGGTTGATGAAATTTGTAAATGAACTAGAGCAGCTGTTTCATCCATTTGAAAGTATTTATGATAAAGTTAACAATGTGTACGAGTTCACTGAGGCAGAAATGAAACTTTCAAAGAAGCAAATGAATGTAGGTGATATTAGCAATATTAACAAGAAACGTGATGGATTAATTGAAAATAACATTCTGATCATTGAAACAGTTATTTAGAAGAATATTCATATCTTTTTGCAAAAAGAATGGTTAGGACTATGGTAAGTGTTTTCTCTAAAACAACAGAGCCAAGGGCTATCGCATACCTGTCAGAGATGTACCATTTTACAATTCTGTCAAAATACTAGATTCGTGGAAAATAATGCAACTGAAAGTTTTCATAGGAAACTAAGAGCCTTGGAGCCAATCAGCCAAGACAACAAAAAGTATTATTTCCGCTGGGTAAATGGAGAGTCATACAACAGCTCGCCTCGGATGCGGGAACTCGTGGGTTCGATCCCCGGCCAAGTCATACCAAAGACTTACAAAAATGGTACTAACAGCTGCCTCGCTTGGCGCTCAGCATTAAGAGGTTAGTGTTAGGACTGGTTGGACTAGTGTCAGGATAATGTGAATGGGTGGGACATTATGCTACATGTATGCGGCATGATGCCCCAGTGCTAGACATCACTATAAAACTGTAACACTGCAGACATCGTAGAGACATGACTGAAAAATTGTTAAAGCTACGTTAAAAACCCTTTTAAAACACACACACACAACAGCTGCTTTTCCATTATCTCGATGTAGTTATTTTGCTTCAATATTAGGCTAGCAGTAGAAGACAGTGTATGATACAGGTCATAGCTGTGTTCCCTCTAACAGCGAGTTGCAAGTGACTGGGCATAATCATTGTAACGTACCACCCTACGGTACTATTTCTAACACCGGATAAGGTGAACAATTAAAATTTAAATAGCTCCAAGCCCCCAGTCAGCAATGCAGACGGTCTAGGTGTATAAAATAATCAAGGTGAAAGGTATAGCAATTTAATAAAATATATCAAATGTATTCAACAATTTTATCAACAAATTTCTCAAACACGATTTCTTTCAAAAACTAAAAACAATGTCCTATTCACAATTATCAATTACTATCATCATATGAAGTTAAAGTTTTAAGTGAAAGTGTTTCTCTTCAGTGTTGATTCTGTTACTCATCTGTCCGACTCTTGTTTCTCTTTTGGTACTTCTGGTACCCTTGACTACGTGCTGTCCTGGCACTTCGGTTCCGATCTTCCGACTCGTCCAGTACTCAATTCCACGTGTTCCTTCCGGCAGTGCGCCTCCACAGAAACGTCAGATGTCACAATAGAGCAGTGATTCTCAAACTGTGTGCCGCGAGAGATTTGCAGGTGTGCCGTGTGAGTTTTAAAAAAATATTTAAAATTGCTAGCGTTTTGAAACCTTTAACATATCGAAAAATTAAATGGTAAATCAATGCCGCAAAAGTTAAAACATTATATATATATATATATATATATATATATATATATATATATATATATATATATATATATATATATAAGTTCTGAACCAAGTTATTGAAGTTGATAACTTCATCAAATCTCGACCGCTTCAATCTCGACTTTTCTCTCAACTCTGTGAAGCGATGGATTCAGACTACAAATGCCTGCTGTACCATACCGACGTTCGTTGGCTTTCGTGACGAAATCTGGTGGCTGAAGGTTCAGTTTCTCTCCGATTTATTCGACAAATTAAATTCTCTGAATTTAAGTCCTCAAGGACCATCAGAAAACATCATCACTGCAACATCAAAACTGAAGTCGTTTGATGAAAAGTTGTCGCTGTGGCAAAATAAGGTCCCGAAGGGAGTCCTCGACTGCCTTCCTATTGTCAACGAATCTCATTCAAACAAGCAAATCATCCCCGAAATTCTGGACACACCTACAATAGGCACTGCAGCATTACAACGAAACTACAAATCTTACAACCGACGAAGAAGAACAGCTCATTGATTTAAAAAAAAAAAAAAACGATAATTTTTTTTCAGTCAATATTTCTCGAAAAGAGCCTGGATGAGTTTTGGATCTCAATCAAGAAGTCATGTCCTGCAATCAGTTCAAAAGCAATCAAAATAATTCTGCCATTTGTGTATTCGTGGTTTTGTGAGTTTGGATTTTCAGCATTGACAGAAGTCAAATCGAGAGAGAGAGAGAGAGAGAGAGAGAGAGAGAGACTTCTTAAAATCGACGATGAAATGCGCGGTTGTTTGTCGACTTTGAAGCCTCGCTTCAGTCTGATTTGCTCTCGAAAGCAGGCACATCCTTCACATTAAATTAAAAATTAAATATATATGTAAAAACAAATAAGTTCTTCACCATAAAAATTGTTAAATCTTTTCAGGTGTGCCGTGAAATGTTTTAGATCTTTTTGGTGCGCCGCAAGACAAAAAAGTTTGAGAAACACTGCAATAGAGTCCCACGTGCTTTCAACGTGTCTTCCCTCTCTCAGATCCACGGGTGTTGCCTCTTACACTCACCAGGAAATCTTCCTGTGGATTTAGAAGGGACGTATAATCTTGTCTCCTGCCTTTAATCTCAGGAGAATTAACCACACTCTCACAGACCGTTCATCAGAATAATGGTGAATGAATTGTCGGGTCAACTCACGCACTCGCATCTAAATATTCCATACACGCTTGGTTCTACAATAATTGTGCTATAACAATATTATCAACGACTTACGATACATGCATACACGTCCCTAATTGTTAACTTCTCGATATAGTAAACTATCATCATCAACAACAATCATAAGCAATTCCTACCCAAAGAATTATAAAACACACAAATATACAAAAAGCTAATTATATGTTCACAAGTCCAACAATGACTAACTAACTAACTATATATATATATATATATATATATATATATATATATATATATATATATATATATGCCTATATTAATAAAGGAAGTACAAGTTCTAACACAGTTTACTAATAAATTCAGCCATGCATTACGACGCAACATAGAACATTACACTATCCAACAATCTACATACTTTAATCTTGAATGTTAATAATTCTCTATAAGCTACGCTATGATATGTTGATAATTTAGCTATAAATGGAAGATTCCATTTCTCATAAATTAAATGTACATAATAACGTATCAATCTTACAACACCTAGTTATGAAAATGAGACAAATTCGGGCGAAGGTAAGTTACCTCAAGAAGCCTCCGTTCGTAATCCAAATATATAGTTTCACTAGAATTCCTTCCCGCCTTTTAACGAGCACACATCTTCGGCACTCGAAGAAGAGTCTATTACCTCCCAACTTCTCTATGATTTACCTCTAGCGACGTTCAAACATATTTTAACGGAAAAATGGAGTTAGTCCGAAAAAATTGCTTATTGAGACTCTGACCTAGATTTTAATATATCGGTATCGATTGGATAAGGTCTGGTCTCTTTGAAAACTACTCTGGGGTAATTTATCACTTACCTATTAATCTCGGATTTCTGGTACCAAAAAGCCCGAACTTGCTCGAAGCCGGTCGTGACATCAAAGGCGTCTCTATCTGGTCGTAGAATTCCCTTTGAATTTAACCGTGAACGGGTCGTTGCGTAATGGTTAAACAACAGACAGGCAGTTTCTTTATCCAAAATCGGGTGTATAGTTGTAATCTTACATAATAGGTATTGACATCTTAACAGTAAACCCTTAACTTAACGCCAAGTTCTCAATTATTTTTCATGATGTAGGAAATTTAACGCTTGCTTTTGTTCATGAAGCACACTTCATTCATTGTACAAAAGAATAAGCATCTCTAGCGACAGAAACTGACCTTGAAGAAGGTAGTTCAGTGTACAAGATCTAGGGGTGGCCAAATTTCACAAAATCTAACGTATCATTTTTCTTTTTACATAGAGCTAGAGACGCTCTGCAATTTGTTGTAGTTGCACACAAACAGCTATTTTTTTTATATAAAAAGCAAGTACAAACACTACATGTGAGATGAATAACTTCCATGAACTTGGTTTCTGCCGTTTTAAGATTCAAACATCTTACCGTAATACCTTAGCTTCAAGCCAAATTCTGATTTCATTTGACAGTGTGGCAAACTTAATTATGTTGCCTCTCTACATATGGCATATCATACGAGAAGCAACATCTGTACATAAATTAACTGGCACTGGATACGGCCAGCCGGTGAACTTAAATCTACTATTGAAAAAGTAATTTCCTAATAAATTGAAGGAAAAAAAATTTGCTTAATGTGACACTGAATATATGTGGAACAAAACTTGCTGCCAGTTATATGGGTGGTCACATTTAGCGAACAAAATAAAATTTGCGACGGAAGCAAATATAAACAGTATTTAAAAATTATAGCACCACTTGGCTTTTTAAGGGATTAACAACAATGGATATGTTTGTATCTGGATTGTAAAACTAAGCTAAATGACTGACCTTAAGCACATTTTCTCTCACTAGACCATTTTCACTGCATGTGTGATAGTGTATAAGTATGTTTACATGTACAGTGTGTATATTTCCACCCCTTTTCTCTCCTTGCACTTCCTTGGTAAAGTTATACGGATAATAAGGGTAGTAGGTATCGTAGTTCTGTTTAAGAGGGGATTGTAGGGAAATTATTGTGGGATTGACGTTTTATTTTCTTTATAAGGGTATAGTAGGGAAATTATAAGGGGAGCTTGAAGTTAGTTTTGTTTACAAGGGATTAAAAAAAACCATTCTAGTTTCTCTTATATCCTCCCCTAGATTGGTATGTGCTGGTCATTCAGAGAACATGGTAAACCACGTGACGTTTTTCAGATTTAATTTTCCCATGTCACCATACAGATCTATCATATTAAACCTTTGAACATTTTTGTTAACATAAAATTTCCCATCTTGTCCCGGTCGTCCGCCTCAAGTTACACCTACAGACAATTTTTTACATTAGATTTCTCATTTTGTTCCCAGAGAGCCATATAATGTTATATCCATCGTGGACGTTTTTAACGTAGAACTTCATCGTGTTAAACCTATGGACATTTTTTAACATAATTTCCCATTTGATCCCAAAGAGACACTCTTGTCATAAGAACCTAAACCATTTATAGTGACAAGGGAAATTACATGTTAATTTGCAACATCCACTTTCCGCTTGTCTCCATAGTCACATTATTAAACCTATGAATTTTTAACATGGTATTACCCCAATCTGAACAAAATCACATATCCGCTGTTCTAGGTGCAGATCTGACGATGACCTTTGAAGGGTCTTGTTCTGGTGACCTTTGAATTAGCCAGTGGAAATGCAGCTTTCAAAAATCTGAAAAGGAATCAAATCGTTTGGCATATATTGATGCTCTTCAGCCAAACTGCTCAGGCTCCAAAACGCTAAGATATAAGACTTCATCCGATTGGTTGATAAAATTAAAAATTATGGTAACAACACTGGTCACCAGAACATGACCACTAAGGTGGCGCTCTACAGTTTCGTATTTTGCAGAGGGGTTAGAATTTTAAAGAAAAAGAATTTCCCCGGCTTTGATCACTGGTTATACTGGCTGTTTAAAAATAACCTTGTATATCTTAAGTATAATTGAAAGAACCTTTAATTCCCTTTATTTTGGTGTATGATTGATGGGTGTAATATGGGTCATAGAGTATACAGCTTGGCCTTACTCCAGATGTGCACCTTTCAAAAAGGTGCTTGCTCCACTTGGTCATTTTCACTTCCTGAACTAGAGGTAAATTGTATAAAAAAAGAGCCGATAACTTTATTTTAACATTTTATATATTTGGTAATTCATTCATTGCACTTTCAGAAGCTGGTATTGTCTAGTCTGGCAAAATTCATTTTCCCTATTTTAATAGCTGCTATGGATGGTGTACTTTAGACTAATTCAAGCTGATTTTGTAGCACAAGGGAGCAGTCATTTTAGTTAGCAGTGTGCTTAGATCATGTACAATTTCCAAAAGTACAATATCCAAAGAAATATCATCCACATTACATTAATGTAGCATGGAGGTATGCCAACATTCTCTCCACTGTGTATGTTTTAAATGCAAACAACTTCACTTTACATACGTCACTCTCTCAAAAGTACATAATAACTGGTGAGCGCCCCCTAAGCGGTCGCTGTCAGATCTTCACTTAAGTCAGTGGAAATCGGATTTTCATCAGATTGGGAATTCCCCTTCCAGTCACAGGGTATTACTTCCAAAGTGGTAGCCCAATGGTAAATTCCTGTTTGAGGACAGAGAGCCGCTGTTGTGGCCATGACGCTGTCCTACATTACCGTTCGTTCCCCTTCTCTCCGTGCCGTTTCCTTCAACCTTTATTCCATCTTTTGAGGGTGGGGGTAAGTGCATGTTCGAGTGGATCTGAGTACTGTTGCAAGATAGCTATTGGCTGGCTATGCAATGAGTACCGTCACTGATAACACGCATTCGGTTCCTGCTTGATACAAATTGCATTATGTACCTGGCTGTTTTTAAGAAGAGGGCAGATAAAATAATGGGGAAAATCTACCACAATTTGATCGTCAGTAATTGCTTTAAAAGATAACAGAAAACGAGCATGGGCCCCATATGCTGCAGAGCGAGTGCTTCTTCACTGGTATTCTGAGTGTCTCCCCCTCTCTCTTACATATATATATATATATATATATATATATATATATATATATATATATATATATATATATATATATATATCTGTGTGTGTGTGTGTGTGTGTGTGTGTGTGAGAGAGAGAGAGAGAGAGAAGAGATAATTACATTCCACCTTATTATTTATGATATTGTTGAAAGTACAATGTATCTACATGAAGATCACCCATAATAATGATGCTAGAGAGCTTCAAATAATAAAGGAGGGACATAACTGATATCCTCTTGGATTTGCAAATTTATTTCTATATATGAACCGGTATATGTCCCGATTCACTCTTTGGCATGAAATAATAACGAATAAAAATCTAAAGGTTCTCCGTATTATACCAGAGGCGTAGCGGGGGGGGGGGGGCAGGGGGGTACATATGTCCCCGGGCGCCAAGGTACAGGGGCGCCAAAATGAGGCTTACAACGTTACATTATAATAAGTAAACAAGGGTAATATTCAAAAATGTGATTAAACGGGGAGGGGGCTGGGGCGCCAATTTTATAGTTTGTCCCCGGGCGCAAAATATCATAGCTACGCCTCTGTATTATATCGCGCTATATTATTTCCATGAAAACCCCCATCTCACCCCCACCCCAGGTGTATTTCGATTCTTAACAGACTGGGAATAAGCAAGTGGAGCAATGTATGCTCTAATAAACCTTAATGAAATCTGGAATTGGAGAAAGAGGAACCATGACAATTATTAAGAAAGTAATACTGACAGAATTTTTTTTTTATATTGCAGTTATTTTTTCCGCAAAAAAGAAGACATTTGCAAGTTGTTTTATTCCATTATGCTACGTACTTTTGTATAACTTAGCATGTTATGGCTAATTTTATAATTTAATTTTGTTTTTATTCTGTTAAGTTTCTTCCGATTATGTATGACATCTCCGCTATGAAATGAATTAAAAATTAGTTGCACGGCATTTGTTTACAATGGAGCCTTCAAATAAAACAACTCTTACTGGAATAAATGATTAGTATTGTTTTTCGATTGAAAGTCAGTTTTATGTAATAAAAAGACACATTCTGAGAATTGTTTCATTCATTTCCTTCTACGCAACACTTCCTTTACCTTATTAAGTCCACTAACAAAGGCATTGGACTAGCAAATAACATGTAATTATTGTATGATCGTAAGCCGATGACGTCATTGACATGCGCATTCCGTGAAAGTCAGTACTTGGACGTTTCATCAAAATTATTATACGCCATATAGCGTTGTCGAAGTGAGAAAGAATTTTCTATCATGGAAAAGTCAGCAAGTGATCTTAGTCAGCAGTCTGCCCAGGTATGCAATTATAGTTTGTCTTCATTTATTATAACTCTAAATTGGTCTGTTATTAGTATTAACCAGTGTCTTTTCTCGGGTGCTTGTGCTAGACTTGGCACGAAATTGGCTAAGTCGACAACACAGGCACATGATTCATGGGGAAACCAATGAGGACACACTCCAAATTAATTGGGAGTGTGTCATCACTGGTTTCCCCATGAATCAAGTGCCTGTAGTTCACAAGATGGCTGAAAATTTTCCAAGTCCACCATAGTTAACAATGCATGTGCACGTTTTTCAGCCCTCCGTTTTACCTTATTACAAAGTGTATAACAATTGTACTAACAGGTTTCATGTGAATGAGTACTTACAAGGTTTTTATCTATTTCAGGACGAAGGAGTTGCAAAAGAAGCGCCAGAATCGGGTATGAAACCACAGGCACTTGATAAATGGGGAAACCAATGACGACACACTCCCAGTTCACACACGGTAACTATCGCAGGTCACAATCTGACTCCTCGAACACAGGGGCTCTTATCGTTGCTTACAATTGACCTGTTATACATGTACTATATAATAACTTTTCTTATGCAGTTATTACACAGTACATGTATGACAGGTCAATTGGAAACAACGATAAGAGCCCCTGTGCTCGATGACTCCGTTCGAAGTTTTAGTTAATTGGGAGTGTGTCATCGTTGGTTTCCCCATGAATCAAGTGCCTGTGGATTTGATTCAGGATTTGATTTGGTTTTCATTTTACTCGTTATTACAGTCGTTAAATATGTATAAGTTTGTATAAACAGATTCAGCTGTCGTATAGGCAGGTCTTTGTTCGATAGAAGACACCTCTCAGCTGGTCCGTACTCGCTATAGGCTATAGCGCACTGGTTCATCTTTGACCTTTATCACCTAAGGCCGAGTTAAAGTTAAGATAAGAGTTTGTTGACACTATTGAATATTTTTTTTTTTTTTTGTCTCCTAAAGAAGAGGAATGGTTAATTATAGGATTAATGTGAAATTAGCCTTCCATGCGTTGTAGTATCATATCTGAAAACTAAAAGTGTTGCAGTAATATATTATATTGTGGTAATAATCAAAAGAACAATGCCGTGGTTAATTTCAAAATACCAGCAGCAATCATGTAAAAATGAGTGAGACCAATAGAAGTGTATCATATAAATCAGTTGAAATAAGGAGCATTTTTATAGAAATCTGACCATAAAAATGGAAACTTTAAATCAATTATTCTACTGATCTGTTAGAACTTCAAAGGTTTTCCAGGAATGTTAGGCAGTAGATATCCTGTTTCATTTCTACTTATTAACTGAGACAAAATAATTCACATTGCCCTTGCTTCATGGGTCCTAATAATCTTGACAATTCAACATAAATACACCAGAATTAGAAAAAGCGAAACTTAATGCCAGCTAAGCATTGTCTGTTCAAATTAATCAGTTCATACTACTAACTCCTTAGGCAAAATTTTGTTTTAAAAAATGTGTGTTTTTAATCTGCTGACCATCCCTGTTTCTCACTGGTGACCCTATAAGCCCCCCCCCCCCCCCGCGTATATTTAAAAAAAAAAAATTCTTTTAGCATTAGGATGAAACCTTTAAGAAACAAGATCAATGAAAGCTCCCCTTATCTGAACTCATCAACATCAGGTCTTTCAACACTGACTTTACACATCAGATGCCCGTGATCTAGTAGTATGCTTTCCCATTTTTCTTTGGAAGACGTGCACTCGCTGTAGAGCATGTGACTGGAAATGTCAAAAGTTTCGGAAATTTCTACCGGGTACCCGTCAATCTATTCGGGTGCCCGGTCATACGTAAATTGTATTAAATGTGAACCTGAACTGCTTTGTTATAGGTTAGATATGTCAACCCATAAGTAATTCATTACTATAAGTCAATTCATTCATTGATTTATAGTTTCTAACTTGACTCCGAGTAGAGAGGCCCTGACACCGTCATCTTATGCGCGTTTCATGGAAGTTTTCAGTGTAATAGACGGACATACTCGGATCCATTTCCAGTTTCTGGACAAGTCCATTTTCAGCAAAGGGGTGTATCACGACTACAGATTTACATACATAAGTCGTCTGTTTCCGATATTTACAATGTCGAATCAAGCAAAGGAAAATAATGACAACTACAAATTTTCTTTTCACGTGGATTTAACAAGCGTTTAATTTCTGTGTTTATATATGCAGAGGGATATAATTCCAAATTCTCAATGTTATGTAATTTACGCAATTATTCAGCACTTGCCGAACAGGATGAACTACGTCATTATGTAGTCTGAAGGAAATAAACTAGCCTATAGTGTACGCAATATTGCGCCGTGTTAGTATGGAAAGTCCGTTAAGCATGAAATGTTGCAGGGCACGGCAGCATTAATCCATTCTGGTCACAGTCAGGTTAGAAATTATAAATCAATGATTCAATTGACTTAGTTCTGTGCACTTTTTATCACATCAAACTTTCTCGTTTTTTAAATCGGTAGTGGGTACAAACAAACAGGGATGTAGAGTCAGACTTATAATATAAGTGTCAAAAAGCGTAATTTGAGCATGAAAAGATCAATCTATATTTTACATGCCATAATTACAGAAAACTACATTTATTTTTGCTACTTGCCTGGATCTGCGGTTACATTTTGTTTGTCACGAATCGGCTAAATCCATGTGGATTGGTAGTTAACACAAGAGTATAGGCATACAAGAAATGGATAACTTATTTGTGCATAACAGTCTACATGTCTACAATAACTTTAGTGAATAGTCATACCAATAATGACTGTAGTAGTATCCTCGACCTGCAATGGTTCATTCCTTAACTACGGTCCGGTACAACATGTTTTTAAGTTTAAAAAATCCCTCTCCTCTAACATTTTAAGTCGCATAACATGCAACAGTCACATCGATACAGCCCATTTTCTTTTATGATATCTTCACCATTTATTTTCCATTTAGACTGGTCTACTACGTATGTAGTATCAATATAGAATGAATATTTGACAACTGGTTCACATTCAAGAATACCGTCTGTTTTTTTGGAACTGGTACAAGTAAAATTAATGCAAACATTACCATATTTTACACGTGGTCAATTTTGAATAGATTTTTTCAGTGTTATTAAATAACAAAGATTTCCCTTATATTTAAATATTTCAGTGAAAATTTTCATCTTGTATAGTTGTCCATTTCGTTAATTTTTTCCTAACATGGGTAAACAAGTACACGTTACGGTAACCAAGTTTTTGTGTTGCCTTTGCCGTTACAAATATATCTGTCTTTGGTTTCCCGCTAATAAAAAAAAAAGAGTCCAGTAAAGTGTTACGTGTTTAGGCTATCATTAACAGTAAGAAGAAAAGAGTGAAGACAACAAGCTTTGTAAAATTTAAGAAATGTATTTCCCTAGAAAAACGAGGTAAAAATGGAAAAAAGAAATTATGGTTTTAAGAATCAAATCCAAGAATAACCCAAGAATTAAAAATTAGAAGCCCTAGTAATAAAATATTCTAATGAATTCAAGTTAGAGTCCCGACGAAAAATCCAAAATGGAAGGCGATGACGTATGATATTGCCAGTATAGTAGTGATGTGTATGCAATTCTTTGTTTTACCACGGAAAATAATATTCCTGTGATTGAATTCCGAATAAATTTCAATAAATGTCTTTGTCCAAGAATTCTGTATGAGCACTTAAATATTTTCCAGGGAAATGAATTAATCTCTTAGAATCCAAAAAAGTTTAAAGAAAAATTAAAATGTAACTCCAACTGGTCACAACAGAAAAAACACCGTGATATCTAAGTATTTAAAAGCCCAGCTGAGATTATTTCTCTAAACATCGGTATTAAACCTATATATTGATTTTCATCAGATGAACAAAATAGTGTATATGTTTCTTCTCTTGAAATGTAGTTGGTTGACCATCGGGGCTCGATGAAGTCAATCCTGCGCTGATCTTTGCTGATGGGTCATTATGTGGCTGATGAGTCTGATACGAGACGTGCATGTCCTGGCGCAGTGTGTACACTGGAGGCATGGGTTGGTTCTTGACGTTCAGACCTTCTTGCGTTTCCTGGCATTGGCGACTTTCGTTCTGCAGGCATCCTCGAAGGTTTTGAACCCATTACTAACAGCTGAATGCCAGCCAGGTCTGTCCTTGGTGCAGGACTCAAGGTTTGTCACAGATATCGAGCAGCATCTCAGGCTGTCCTTGATAGAGTCTTTCAATCTTTTCTTCAGGCGACCAATTTTTCTGTGCCCACTAGATAAAGCTCCATACAAATTTTGACGTGGCATTCGAGACTCCTCAATACGGATGACATGACCCATTCACCGGAGCTGGGCTCTCATGATCATCACTTTGATACTGGTTAAGTCTGCTTTATCCAGCACTTCTAGGTTCATCACTCTGTCTTGCCATCTGACGCCCATAATCCAGCGCAGGGCTCTCGTGTGGAAACGCTCAAGTTGCTTGATGTGCTTGTTGTATGTTGCCCAGGTTTCACATTCATATAGGAGGCTTGTTAGCACAACTGCTTTATATACCTTTATCGTGGTGGACAGTTTGATATTCCTGTAACTCGACATGCGAGAGCGGAGACGTCCTAGTGATTGACTGGCGCTGCTAATGCATGCTGTTATATCTCTTTGTCTAGCTATCCATTGGAAGATATGATGCTTCCAAGGTACTTGAAGTGATCGACAGCTTTCAGCTTGGTGTCTTTGATACACACAATCAGGGGGCGATGGTGCCTGAGACAGGTTGGTGAAGTACCTCTGTCTTGTTCAGACTGATAGTGAGTCCGAAGGGCCTCGAGTGAGTAGTGAAGTGAGTAGCGATGATCTTGAGATCTGCTTCCGTGAGTGTCACGAGAGCACAGACATCCGCAAAAAGTGCTTCAAGAATAAGTTTCTTCATTGTTTTGGACCGGGCATTCAGTCGGCAAAGGTCGAAGAGAGAGACATCCAGTCTGTACTTTATGTACACTCCTTGCTGGAGATTACGTGTGGCATGGTTCAGGACACATGTGAAGAATGTGTTGAATAATACTGGGACGAGAACACAACCCTTCTTTACGCTGTTAGAAATGCTGAATGTCTCCTCGTGCCGTCGTGGAAAAGTCGTATCATCTAAATGAACTTCCTAGGGCAACCGAGTCGTGCTAAGATGATCCACAGTGCATCTCTGTTGACCATATCGAAGGTCTGTGTGAGGTCTATGAAGACACTGTAGAAGTTCATGTTTTGTTCAATGCACTTTTCCTCTAATTGGCTCACTGTGAAGATCGTGTTGATCATGCTCCAAACTGGTCTGAAGCCATATTGGGCCTCCGGCAGTATGACTTCTGAGACATTACGGATCAGACGGTTAAGAAGGACGTACGCCATAATCTTGCCTGGAATCGACAGGAGTGATATGCCTCGATAGTTGCTGCAGTTAGCATTGTTCCCTTTGTTTTTGCATAAGGTGACAATCATTTCGTCTTTGAACTCATGTGGCATGGACTCCTCCCAAAGCTGATCAGGATGCTGTGCAGTGCCTCGAGTACCGTAGGGCCAGCTGCTTTGAAGTGTTCAACAGGAATTCCGTCTGTGCCTGGTGCCTTGCCTGAGCTGATCATTTTGATGGTTCACTCGAGTTCTTCCGTGGTAGGGGGCAAGTCCAGGTCCAAGATAGTTGGCTTCGGGAAAATTGCGTCTAAAGCTGCAGAGTCTATGGTGGAGGTCATGTTCAGTAGGTTGGAGAAGTATTCCTTTCATCTTTCGTTGATACTCTCTTTGTCCTTGAGCAGAGTGGTCCCGTCAGAAGAGATTAGCAGGGTGCTGCAGGCTTTCGACGGTCTGTAGACATCTTTCAGGGACCTGAAAAACTCTTTTGAGTTGTTAGTGTCTGCGTAATGCTGGACTTTATCTGCTTTGCGATCCCAACAGCCATTTTGCATAATGCGGAGTTCTCTTTGGGCTTTGCTCTGCAGGTGTTTGAATCGATCACATTTTGAGACTGAGTCAACGTCGTTCTGTCATTCTATATAGGCCTCTTGCTTTTGTTGAAGGACGATGCTTATCACTTCATTATTTTCATCAAACCAGTCTTGGTGCACTTTTCTTTTGGGTCCTAGGATGACCTTCGCAGACTCGCTCAACATATACTTTAGCTGGTTCCACTTTGAGGTTGGGTCACCAGAGGTCCGTGTGCAGTCAGTAGGTTTTCAATATGAGCTTGATATTGCTCTCTCACCTGCGGATGGTTCAGCCTTGCAGTGTTGAACTTTGTTTGGATAAGCTTCATCTTTTTGCGCTGCGGCGGCACAATGTTGAGATTAATTATAGCCCTGACTAATCGGTTGTCCTTCCAGCACTCGGCTCCCCTCAAGGCTCTTGTTATCCATACATCGCGGACATCTCTGTTATGGACGATGATATAGCCGATCAGATGCCATTGTTTGGATCTGGGATGCATCCAATTCGCTTTATACTTGTTCTTCTGTTGGAAGAGTGTGCTTGAGATAGTCAGATTATTCTCTGCACACATCGACAGTAGAAGCAGTCCATTGGTGTTCATTTTTCAGATTCCATGCTGTCCCAGTACTCCATTCCAGTTATCGTAGTTGTGGCCCACTCTGGTGTTAAAATTGCCAAGTATGACAAATTTGTCATAAGCTGGTGTAGCTTTTGCAAGGGCATTGAGACTTTCATAGAAGGCCTCCTTGTCTTCTTCGCTGCTGGTCAACATGGGGGCATACAAACTGATGATGGTGATATACAAGGACTTAGAGGGGGAGGGGGAGTTTCATCAAGCGTTCGTTCACATGCATAGGAACCACTGGGAATTGACACAAAAGTGCAGTACGAATGGTAAAACCGACTCTATAGATTCTTTGTTCATCTTCTGTTTCCCCCTTCCAGAAGAAGGTGTAGCCACCCTCGGGTTCGCAGACAGATCCTACATCGACTAGATGTGTCTCTCAAAGAGTGGCAATGTCAGTCTTGTATCGGCCCAGTTCTCTGGTTATGAGGGATATTATTCTCTGAGGACTGGGTGTATCTTCTTTGTCCATGATTGTGCGTACGTTCCATGTGCCGAAAATGAGTTTGGTTTTTTTTATGCTTAAGGTGTCGACCGCATTGAGGGTTAACTGCCAACTGCAGCTAGCCGGCCAGTTAGTTTATAGGAGAGGCAATATTTAGGACACCTTTTCTAGTCCCTTCCCTTACTAGGGTGAGCAGTGCTTACCTAAACAGGGCTGCTTAGTTGCCTGGGATGCTGCCAGACTTCTTTGCTCTCCTGGTTCAAAGAAAAACGACCACTTGTCCGCCAACCGCCTCTGTGTAGGTTTGTAACTATGACTGCCAGTAGTAACATCTACCTGTCGTTTTCTCCCTCCCCCATCGCTATTGGACTTGGAAGATACGCAGAGTAGGAAAGAAAGAGGATGCAGTGGTTTGAGTGAAGAGCGTTGCACAAGAAAAACCTTCACGTGAAGGAAATTATGGTGAAGGAACTGTTGTACTGGAGCACAATAGCTCATTACGGCTGGCAACTTCTTTGGCTGCAGTGGATGAATAGGTCTTCTTTTGTGCTCCGACGTGCTCTCTGCACACCACAGTGCATTGCTGAACCGCCTTCCTGGCCGTTAGATCTTGTGATTGATCTCATCCGCCCAGTCAGCCGGAGCAGTCTTCATATGCTGGGTTGATCATGTCCCTAAAATCACTGGAAGGTTCAAGACCTACCGGTTACCCTCATCAGGTTTTAGCCCGCCAGTCGAAGCTGTTTCCCAGGGTGTGGCCGCTGTCGCATTCAAACAGCTACTAGGAGCCACAGGTGAGAGTTGGAAATCAGGGGAGGACCAAGGTGGATGAACTTCCCTTGGGAAGGCACGACATGTTCCAACCATCAGAGGTACTACCTCTCCCTGAGACCCCAAACACCCCACTTGAAATGTATGTATTAAATTTATTTAACTAATCGGTGTCATAGCAAGATTATACCTGTATGAATTTAGTCCTAGAAAGCTCTATTCAAAATAATACAGATAAATGAGAAAGAATGATGCAAACGATGATTTGTGTTTGTTTCACATATTCCTATTCTTCTCTACTAGAAACCTTCAGTACAAAATCAAATGTCAACAAATATAAATGCAAACTATCAATGATATATTTATTTTTCTGTTGAAGGTACCAACTCGAATTGATCTTCTTAATATTGATGATGATTTGATCTGTGACAGGTGAGTAGAGATAAGGTCAATGTCACCCAGGCAAAGGCTGTCCATTTGCATAACAAGCATATGAATGTATTCATGACCAGTTGAGAAAGCAATATGCTGCTGGATGACCAAGCAAAAAATACACCTGTTACGTTGTTTGGTTCATCATATATTGCTATTGAGTCTGCTTACTTGATCCACAAGCTGGCATCAACCAGGCAGATAAGCAGGGCCTGATACATGCTAACTGTATCGTGGAACTTGGAAGAGATCTGATTGCAGAAGAAAACAGTTAACTCTGAGGGATAATGGTGGTTCCAGAGAGATTCTTGTGCTGTCTTGTCAGCAACAACATACTCATGCACGCCTACCTGGACTAAGAACGAGAAGTAAACACAGTTTTCAGAGAAAGTTCATTGTGCAACTGGTAGCTGTGTGTGCAGTATCCATATGTGCCATGTCTGTTTCCTTGCAGTACATCATAAGCAGTGAACCAAATTGTGTTACAAACAGACTATAAGATTTAATTTTCTATTTGCAACTAAAGCAGAAAAATTAGGTTCAGCTGTGTTTTTTAACCTATTTTTCAGCTGTTTAGTGATGTTGTAACTCTTCAATATATGGAAAATCTTGTTTCAAGTTAAATTAATTTCCTGCGATTTGTTTTGATGTATAATATATGTGATACATGGACTTTGTAAAGAAAGAAGAAACAGAAACAGGTCAGCGTTATATTCCAGTTATTTTACTTAAAATCTTTCTGGGGGCACCTTGGCTAATACTATGCAGTATTACATAATGGAGTGAAAAGTCATCATTAGGTTTTCAGTTTTATGCAAATAATGCCAATCTGCTATCTACTGTGGCCACTGTTACAACGTTGATAGTGTCAGGGACCCTCCTATGGCAATCACGTTAGAATTTATAAATTAATGCGTGAAATTACTATGTTTTGTGTCTTTTTCATATCCTTGTGCACTTTGGTATTAAAATTGGTGGTGGGGGTACAAACAAATGGTAGGGTGTGCGATTAATACATTGTGTCGCGTCGCCCATCATGGACGGGCGACGGATTCAGAAATGGTCCGTCTTGTCATCAGCTTTTGGTTCACTTGAGGATATACTATCATATTCTATGGGAACGATCTTATTCTAAGGGTGCAGTTAATGAACAGAGGCGTCAAATGAAGTAATATTATTTAATGACAGAAAAGATGAGCCAAGCAGCTCAAGTGACTTATGGGAAATGATTGTGAAATTATAGCGTGACTAACATTATGAAATGCAATATATTACGATCTAAAGTAATGTTAGTGTAAGCTGAATCTGTTAGTAGAACACACATTTGTTCATAAAGCTTGTTGACATAGGTTATGACTAACAGGAATCAGCAAGTAATTACATATGCTTTTCTTACTGAAAGTACTTCTAAATACAGAGCTGAAGCATGCAAGTGCACGAGAATGCAGTGTGTCAAGCAATTAATTAGCAATAAAGACTAAAATACTCACGTGTATCTTGTTATTTCTTATATGCACTGTTAACATGGTTAGTACCGAGTCATGCAAGCTATTGGTGTTCAATACGTTTTAATTTATTCTTTATTCGTTCGTAAGGGGGGAGTGATAACAGAAATACAAGAACCTAATCTGGGTTCAACGCTTACCATTGCTGGTGCACCATAGTCTTTGGTGTTCAATGTATCTAAGGTCTGGGTGCAGATGCACCCAAAACATATGGTTCTGGTTCACAGTTTCAGGTCTGGATGCAAGAGTGCACCAAACATATCTGGTTCACTGCCTTTATGATTTATACCCATCTTGGTACAATGGTTTGCTCACAAGCAGACGACAAAGTTCTAGTTATTGAATTTCACACCAAAAGTGTAAATTCTGTAAAAGGAATAAATTATCAAATTAATGTTTGTGAATTTAGAATAATAAATTATAGGCGCACTGAATATAAATAGAGCTGCGATATGCAGATGTAGGTTATTCACCTTCTACTTAAATGACAAAGTAAATAAGTTCAAAACACGTCATTTTACTAAGTCACAAATTAACTCTGCTAGTGTTATTTTATGCAATGGAATTAGTTAAACAGCTTTAAAATGTGTTTTACCATAGCCACATCTGATTTTAGGGTTGGTTGAGCCATTTTTGTATTTAGCGCCTTGGACAAAGACTGGAAAGTGACAAAGTTCGTTGTTGTTGTTGAGTTTAATTACAGTGGCGTGCGCATGTGCCACTTTTTTCTGACTGCACCGCAGCCTGCTAGTTGTTCCTGGGGAAGGGAATGGTGCCACCTCCCCCAGGCTTTTATGGATTCAAGGAACCCTGATAGTTTGGCCTCAATCTGTGGGTCCATAAAGGTCCCTTACAATTGAATGGTTGGCTGTCATTAGTGGGGAGGAGAGCTCGGGAACGGTCCTGCTTGCTTTACATCGCAGGTTTCTTGTTGCATTTGCCTGGTGTTTCTTGCGATTTTTTTTTGAGATTTTTTTCTTCTTCTTCAAAATGTTCTAAAAGGGGGTGTTGTGTTCTATGCTGTTTATAGAGGTTCTTAGTAGAACTCATGTATGAAGAGAGATTTTCAAGGTTATTATGGTATTACTAGTCAAGGTTTTTAGGGTGTGCTTCCTACGTTATGTTATTTATAAGTTTTTAGATATTGCCTCTTTAAGTTATTTATTTATTTATTTATTTATTTATTTATTTATTAAGGACATCTAGGACATCCGATTTTGCGGTTTCCTTAGTTTTTTTTATAGGTGCTTCGTAAGCGAATTATTTATTAATATTTTTATAAAATTGAATAATATGTTATGGGTTTTTATGTGGTGGCTTCTAAATTTATTTAGCTAGTTACTGGGTCTTTTGGTTTTGTGGGGATAGTAATTATATTTTGTTCTTAAGTCCTGCTGAGTCTATGAATTGATTTATATTTTTATATGCTGATTGTTTATTTTTATTAGAGTCCATGGACTCTGGGTATGTGTGTGGTGATCCAATCTCTTTTTGGTTTTTAATAAATATTTTCCGAGCGGGTTGATATTTTGGGCATATATTGAACACGTGGCGTAGATCTTCGGTGGTGTGGCAGTTAAAGCAGTTAATGGTTGCTGGTTTGGGTCACATAAACCTTCCAAAACTGATTGCTAGTTTAGTTTTTCCAGTTATTATCCTGTATATGGTTTTCTGCTCTAAATATGTATCCTTAGGTAGCTGTCTGTTCCTATCTACGGTTTTTTTGGGTTTCATAGTGCTTTTTACCTTTTGTGGAGGAGTTCCAAAAATCTTGCCATGTTTGGTCTATATATGTTTGTGCGAAGCTTTGTGCTTCTGTAGAGCTATAGTTAAGCTTGATAGAGTTTTGATCTCCTAGTTTGGCTTGTGCAACTTTGTCTGCTGTTTCGTTGCCAGAGATTCCAATGTGCGACGGTATCCACATGAGCTCGACTAATTGATGTGCTGTGGTGATATCGTCGATTAATTGGCATGCTCTGTCGAAGAATTGTTCCCTAGAGTGTGTATTGCAATTTACAGAAGTTCTTGAACGCTGACCTCCTTTTATACTATTATTATTGACCAATCAAAATTTAGCACTTGCGATCATCAGGCAAGAAAGATTTACTGACCAATCAAAATCAAGCATCAAATATCCTATGCTGAAAGTGACGTAATCGTATAAACATGAAAACCCAACAACATGGGCCGCGCTAAAGAATTGGTATCTGGACGTTTCGCCCCATCGACGTTTCGGCCCAGGACATTTCGCCCCACATTAATGGAAATATCGGACATTTATAGAAATTCATCAGCATTACACTACGTTCTTCATTTTACTTTAAAATGATCAAAAATATAATTAAGTGTCCCTTGTGATCTGATTTCTTTGGCATTATTCTAAATAGTTAAAGAGACGGCCTGCTCCAGTCGGGAGAAGTACATTTAAATAAAGTGCGAACCCTCACTCGAGTACAGTCTGTCTCAGTATAATGGTAATGCGAGAAACGACACACATCATCAATCATACAAAACAATATGGTTTATTTGTCGTTTAAATATAATACACCGTTTATTCGCCCAAATTCCAAATTAAATTTAAAATAAAAATCCCAAATTAAATTTAAAATAATAAAACAATGACAAATTATCATTGGATGGATTGTATCCAATAAGAAAATATAATAATAAAACATCGATAATTTGATTTAGTGGCTGTCCCTTCCTCTAGCCAAGGTCAACTTGAAATTATGGGGAGGGATTTCGAGTAAGGTGACAAAAACTGGACTAGGATGAACAACCCTATAGATTACACTAGGGAAATACATAAATACCCGTACAAAATTTTGAAATTTTTCGTTCAAAAATCTTTTATAAGGTAAACAAACGACATACCTTTGGGGAAAACATACACATATAAAACAACTTTATTTTTTTATAAGTAGGGGTGCATCTGTCTGGTGCCATAAAGAAAAAAATGTTCTGGCGTTCACTATTGCTCCCAGCAAGTGTTAATAGGACTTAATTACAGCCAGGTAACTTCTTTGATCTTCATATTTAAATAATCTACTAAATGTGGTATCAAGGTAATTAAGCTGCAGCCAGGGTTTTGAGTAAGTCGTGTAAGCTTTTATGAAAAGGAAATCACAATTTAGCACAGATGTTATGGCGTTCACTAATAACAAAAACAATGACATATAAATAAACAACGTTTGATCTTAGTATATCAAAATCTGAGTTTTAGGATAAAAATTATGATTCTTCAAGTGCATTGTCCGACAGATCGTTTGGTATAGAAGCTCGTGCACGTGTTTGCATGGAATTTTATCAGTGGCTCTATAAATTGCAGTCTTTGCTTTTCTTGGTACTAGTTGTTTTAATATCACGTAAATCAATAGATCGAATAATGTCTTCGTGCATTTACTGCAGAAAACCAGTTACCCGTCGTCAGCAAGCCATAGATTGCGATATTTGCGGCCTATGGCAACACAGAGCATGTGGAAATACTGGTAAGTTTATTTATTTATTTCTACATCATATTACGATCATTCCGTAATTGAACTGGCTTAACAAAATAAATACATTTTTTATAATAATTTTATGTATCTAGTGACCTTTTCTCGCATGTTATTGTTCTTGTTTCAGTATATCCAATGTCTTTCAAAATAAATGTTATCATAAGACGTCGATAGAATTAACTAAATGATACTGAGAAATGGTTTCTATTTACAGGTTTATCAAGCTACAAGTATGGTCTCCTTAGACGTAAAAAGATATCTTTTCAGTTTGTGTGCGACCTGTGCAGTTCTAAACCTGAGGTAAGATTTCATTACAAACAAACTATTTTAAGAATAAAGACATGCTACAGTAACTTGTTCCCATTCGCATTCGATGTACTTAAGCTACGGTTAAATACAAATTGCGAACAAAACGTGGATCGCTGCCTACTTTCTCCATATCACAAATGCTGGAAGATTAGTAAAAATAATTTTTCTTGTATCAAATATTTCGTTGTTTTTCTTGGGCTACACGACGTTCCATTCTAGTAAGCGTTCTTATGTGCACTTTTATAATGTTTTAATATTAATACTGTTTACAGGCAGATGGCTACGATGTTGAAATGGACTTAAGCGGCATACCAAATACATCAGACAGATTTGAAATGTATACTGGTACAGCACGGGGGCAGATGGAGAGCACGAGAAATTCGACGTCGATTTCTATCAATGAAGATGATATTTCGACAAGGTGAATGTTATTTTATTTATTAGAATCGTACGGGTGCTTGCATACGTCTTTATGTGTAAATACCATATTCGGTATAGTTAAACTTGGTTTTCTATATATTTGCTTGTATGTTTTCAACATTTTCTGACAAGTTCAGACATATTTCTAGTTACAGGCTGGATAGAAGTCAACAAGTGAACGAGTTTATGGTCAACAATGATGCTGCATCAACACTTGCAGCCGATATCATTTTATTTGACGTTGAGCGCCCACACAGATCTTTGACACCAGAAGAAGAAGAAGCGTAAGTTAAAAATCGAAGCGGACAAGAAAGCACAGAAAATCGCAACAATTTATTTCAGTAATATTAATGTACATAAATCATTATATAGTCTATCTTCTAACACTGGACAACAAATTCTTACAAAAGTCATGTTACTGAAATAAAATTAGTCAATTCTTATCAATTTTTATGTGCTGAACACGAATATGACAGTCAAATTGCAAAATTGGCTCTAGTTTTTTTGTAATCTGCAAGAAATTAATGTTTACATAACGAAATGCATTCCAATAGTAAAAGGTCAACTGTAATAGCCTACCTATAAAAAATCAAGTCATTGACTACATCTTAGATTTCTTCGCCTGTCTCTTGTACAGCTGTTCGGGAGCATCTCTGAGGAGTGTCCAGCAGTAGTCAGCCAGCATTGTAGTGGACCATTTTCCCTGGTATTTTTGTTCCATTGTTGCGATATCTTGATGAAAACGTTCGCCGTGTTCATCACTAACAATACCACAGTTGCTAGGAAAGAAATCCAAATGGGAATGAAGGAAGTGAATCTTTAGAGACATATTGCAGCCAAGTTTCTTATACTTCATCAACATGTCTTCTACTAGTTCCTTATAGTTTTCTGCCCTAACATTTCCGAGGAAGTTTGTAGAAACTAGGCGAAAAGCATTCCATGCTTGTTTCGCGTCACCTTCCAGCAAGTTGTTGAACCGGTCATCTTTGAAAAGCTCTCGAATCTGAGGACCCACAAAAACTCCCTCTTTAATCTTTGCTTCGCTGAGTCGAGGGAATTTTTCATGCAGGTATCGGAATGCTGGCAAAGTCCGGTCAATGGCTTTCACGAAGTTCTTCATCAAACCTAGTTTGATGTGAAGGGGTGGTAGCAAGATTTTCTGAGCCTCAACCAGAGCTGGGTGTTGGATATTCTTCTCTCCAATGGCTACATTCTGCCTGTGAGTCCATTCCTTCCTCATGTAGTGCATTTCCCTTGCTCGGCTATCCCACTCGCATAAGAAACACATGTATTTTGTATATCCTTGCTGCAGTCCCATTAAAAGGGCAACTACCTTCAAATCACCACAGAGGTGCCAGCTGTACTTGTTATACTCAATGGAATTCAGTAGCTGCCTTAAGTTATCGTATGTCTCTTTCATGTGGACAGCATACGCTACTGGAATAGATGGAAGAATGTTTCCATTGTGCAAAAGCACAGCCTTGAGACTCAGTTTCGAAGAGTCCACAAATAGTCTCCATTCTTGTGGGTCATGAGTGATTTTTAAAGCATTCATGAGGCCCTCAATATCGGAACAGAATATCAGATTACTTTCCTTTCTGAAGAAAGGCTCCAATTGCTGGTGGCGCTTTCGATATGCAGTAATTGTGACATCTTCTTCTAGAAGATTCCATTGTTGGAGTCTTGATCCTAGCAATTCTGCCTTGTTCTTTGATAAGTCCAAATCACGAATCAGGTAATTTAGTTCTTCCTGTGTTATTCTGTGTGGGGTTGATGATGCACCACAGTGAAAATCTGGATCACTGCATGCTGATGGACCAGGAGAAGAACAGGTCGACTCACCTTTGTCTTCGTCAGATGAATCAAGAGAATATTCTGCTGGAGGTTCTGGAATAGGAAGTCCCTCACCATGTGGAACTGGTCTCAATGCAGACGGAATGTTTGGGTAGACTATTCTCGACTTCTTTCGCTTCGTTATTCCGCCGGAAAGAGGAGGAACCAAGCAGAAGTAACAGTCATTTAGGTGGTTGCTTGGCTCTCTCCACACCATTGGGACTGCAAACGGCATTGATGACCTTTTGCAATTCAACCACTGTGAAAGCTGTGTTGTACATGTAGCACAGCATATATGCGGAGCCCAAGGCTTGTCTTGGTCACCAACCTTGCATCCGAAGTAAAGATGATATGCCTTCTTCACTTGAGAATTGATACTTTTCTTCTGGTTGGCAAATGTCACTTCCCCACAAATACAGCAAAAATTGTCCGCGGTATTAACACACTTTCGAGGCATTACTGTTTTTTATTGTACGTAAATGGATAAAATAATAAGTTTTATGTAACAGTAGCTTGAACTGTCTCGCACAACGTCTAAAATATTTTAAATGCTGAACCTATCTGATTGGGCTTTATATAGTACACTGCTTACGTCAGCTTCAGCAGCCGCCTGGCATTAGTATAATAGGCCTACACATGTATAGTACACTGCTGACGTCAACTTACTTCAGCAGCCGCATGGCATTAGTATTGCATTGCATCAGAAAATGATGCAATCAACTGTGGATGATGTGAGCATGATGGTATTATGCAATGTTACATCATTATTCCGGATGTTGCTGCAGTCCTACTGGAGAAATTTACACAGTGAAACATAGAAAATGAGGTATATGAATATCTTCAAAACGAGAGCCAATACAAATTTTTCACGGTTATATTCGTGTTCGGCACACCAAAATACTACAGATTAGGGCCTTTTCAAGTCAGTAATGATTTCACTGTTGACCAGTGTAATCAAAGAATGATCATCTTTTACTCAATCTTGTTAGGTATCTTGTAAACATGTGTTATTTTACTGATGCATATTTTTTGTTCATGTAAAATATTCGTTTTTTGATAATCACGATTTTTCTCCTTTCTTTAGGTCAGTTAGGAATGAAACTGTTTATGGAGAAGTGCCAGTGGATTCTGAGGATCGTATAACCTTTGAAGTAGTAGCCACAGGATCCACTCGAGGAAAAAGGAAATTAATATCTAGTGCTGGATATAGTTTTGTCATTTGCAGAATTACAACGAAGAATTGATCCAGATGCAGTGAATGTGCAGTCATTCCTACGATATGTGGAAGACACCTGGATTCACAATGACATATGGACTGTTGAATCCTGGTCAGCTTATGACAGAAGCCTCCGAACCAATAATGATGTGGAAGGGTGGCATACTCGTATGAACAGGAGAGCAAGAAAGGGAAATTTGCCTTTCTATCTCCTCATAAACTGTACTTTAAAAGGAAGCCAGAGAAAGTGGATCTGTAGTTCGTCTATTGCAAGAGGGGAAGATAAGACGACATCAAAAGAAACAGACAACAAAGGTTCAGGGTCGCCTTATCAAGTTATGGGAGAAGTATGGAAACCACCAAATCAGCACGAACACCTTGCTTAAATGCTGTGCCAAATTGTATGGCCCGTGTTAGACATAGCAACAGTAAAGCTGGACGGAGTATTGCTTTTCAAAACTGGACATATTTTATATACACGTGCCTTTTGCGTTGTCTATATGTTACAAACATTATACTTCAGTAGAGATAATATGTATATTTGTATTTCAATTTCGTATTGTAGTAGCTGATGTTTTACTTGCATGCATTTTAAAAAAAAAAATAAAATCATAGTTACTGTTTAGAAGTATACTTTTGCACATCATAATTTGACACCAATACCTTGTCATGAGATGTAATTTTGATTAGTGATGTGTGTTGATTTAAAAATGCAAATACATGCTTCATATTTCAAAAATATAAATCTCTGAAACCATTTTTATATCTCTTTATTGTTAATTACAATTAACATTCCTCGTCCCCCTTGTTTTCCTTGCTCGCGATATGTCGGGCTATTCTGTGCACAGCTTTGAAAAGATGTAATGTATAACGATCGGGCTATAGAAATGAAATACATTAATTTGGATTGTTTCTGTCAGCAGTTCAGTCGAGTAATTAGGACCCTATTTATAGCTAGTTTTACAAAATTCAAAGTAACAATGCCAATAAATGGCAGGAGATAAAAAGCCAATTAACCCGAGCTTGAAAAAAATGAGTAAAGTTCAACATTTAAAAAAAAGCTATTTTGCGGGCGACCACAAGTCTTTAATCATCGTAGTTTTTATGTTTCGCGAAAGGAATAAACCTAACTCGATATATACGATCTTGATATTGACTGTTAGAATTACAAAGTTGTGTCTAATTTACGCTCGCTGATTGGGTAAACGAACAGCATAATTGATAAGTGGCGATACGCCAATTTCCTACAAACGGTAAAAGTGGTTTTCATTAGTTTGTGTATGTAACAGCGAAAATAAAAGTACTGCCGTATAGAAAATGATCACTGTAAACGATATATTAATTTTCTGATCAGTCTTATTACATAAATGAAAAAGAAATAGGAAAATATTGTCTGATATAACGGCAAGCTGAATGTAACTGAAATGGAGGAGAGTGATGGGATTATGGGGCATGAAATTAAATCTTAACGGTAGGCCCCTAAAGTAAAATGAAGACGATGGTGTAATAGTAGTAAGGTGGGACGGATAAGCACTCCAAAAAGAGTTTCCGTCATGTTGAATCACTGTCGCATAGATTGACTGCACACAGGCGCTAGCGAATCTATATAGACCACGTGACGTCACAGACTGTTCTCTTCGGATTGGATGCGGACTGACTGAATTTTGTAACGCGTGTTTGGATTGGTCAATGAACTCAATCCGTTTCAATCCTTCCTCTACCTATAAATAAGCGCAGTTCACTGCATTGATTCACCTGTTCTCAGCGCCTCAAGATGTGGACCACAGTCGAATCATCCACCCTTGTGTCTTCAGTGATGTTTAGGACGGACATGCTAATGTATGTCCGATCCAAGTGGACACTTGTCCACAAGTCAGACACCAGTCTGTGGATACGAAGAGTCTATGTGGAAAGACAAGGTTGCCTCAAGAGGACTCTGATTTATGGCCCTACACTAAGACGCAGCTTGAGGACAAGAAGATGCCGCAGATGCCCTTTATGTTAAGGGCATATTAACATAGATCCAAAGGCCCTTTTCAGGGCCACCCACGTCTCTCGAAAAGAGACTGACTTTCAATTGCCTACCCCTTTTTTATTTTTTATTTTTTTTAATTTTTAAAAAAATAAAGAATCCCATGTTCAATTGCCTTTGTCCCTAGAATGGATTTTTTTTTCTCCCATGTTTCAATTGCCTTTGTCCCTAGAATGGATATTTCTTTTCTTCCATGTTAAATTCCCTTGTCCCCAGTGTGGATGCCTTTTTTTCCCATGTTACATTTATATAGTCCCCAGAGTGGATATTGCTTCCCATGTTAAATTTACGTAGTCCCCAGAGTGGATATTGCCTTTTTAACATGGAACTCCCCTAGTCCCTAGACCGTCCCACCTTACTACTTGTAATGCTTGTGAATTTCTATAATATCCGATATTTCCATTGATGTGGGGCGAAATGTCCTGGGCCGAAACGTCCATGGGGCGAAACGTCCATATACCATGTGGGGCGAAATGTACATTGAAATGGGGCGAAATGTCCATTGAAGTGGGGCGAAATGTCCTGGGCCGAAACGTCCATGGGGCGAAACGTCCATAATCCTAAAGAATTAATTCTATAGATTTTCACACGAATGATATAAATAAAATGCAACTGCACAAAGCATCATACATTTAAGATGTAAGTAGCCAAGCCGTGTGATCAAAATGTCAAATCAGTTCAAAATACGTTTCTTCCAACAGCCGTCGACAACACATCGTAGCGGTAATACACAACATGTGCTTCGCATGAATGAACGTTCAAATCACGTCTGCCGAAATAAGTGTACATATCTGTGAATTAAAGCTGGGACATTTCAATCATAAAAGTACATATAACTAATATGGTAATACCTAGTTGCATGAAATAGCTCACTTCATGAGCAAGATATATATTACGATGGTGCAGTGAACGAGAAATGCCATGCTGTAAACATGGAAAAGTTGACGCTGTTGACTTAAACCAGATATACCGGCATAACAATTGCTACACGCTGGATAATGCTGACCTTCATCAAGCCAAACAAATATATGTTTCTGGTTGACTAACCATCCCTGTTTTGCACTGCCGACCCTAGCATTTTTTAGCCCCACGGTTTAAAATAAGAAGAAAAACCCAGCCTACCCTAATTTTAAAACCAGTGCAATAGGATAAGCTTTTTTTCTTCTTGGCCTTATAGCAATAACAGATCACAATATAGTACTGTCTTTTTGCACCAATGACGACAGTTGTGTATGGAGCATCAGTATTCAGTGAATACTCCCAGTTAAGTTGTAATGCAGACCTGCCAACCCTTAAGTTGGGCCAAAAGACTTAAAGAAATGACCCTTAAAATTTGGACTTGGGTATAATGACTGCATTGTGCATTGACAATTATTCTTGCAGTAGTCGTTCAGGTGGGGATGTGTTAATTATCAGGTATTTACAGGGTATAACAGTACAGAAAGCTTTTACTGTTAAAGAAAAGCTTGAAGCCTTGGACAAGATTAAGTCCAGAGGTAAACAAGTGCAGTTTACTTGCAGGAAAAAGCTTAAAATTTAATAGTATTGAAAAAAATAAAAAAAGGACACTTCTATTAGATACTTCATTTGCATCTTAGCATTGCTTCTAGTTGAAAAAGGGCTTTGTCATAATAATTTTTTTCTTTTTGTATTTGGATTCATAGCAGCAAATACAAGCAGTATGAAATTTATACAGACACCGCTTAATGACTGGGGGGATTTACACATGGACATATGGAACCTTACATGTGCTTCACACTGAATTGAGACACATAATGACTAAATATTATACTTCTCTATGCATATTTATCGTGGAATTATGGATTCGCTCTTAGGAATGTTACTACCCAGAATGGCTGAGTGGTCTAAAGAGCTCACTGTTCCAGATCACTGCCATCTCAACTTTGTCTGCATGGGTTCAAGTCTTGGGCTTGGCTAATGTGGGTATGTGAGAAAGCTTGCTATAGTCGAACTATACATCCCCATTTGTTTGTACCCCCCCCCTTACCGATTTCAATAATGAAAATGTTTAGTGTGATAAAAAGTGCACAGAACTAAGTCAATTGAATCACTGATTCATAATTTCTAACCTAACTGTGACCAGAATGGCACTAATGCTGGCATCCCTTGCAACCTTTCATGCTCAACTGACTTTCCATATTAACATGGCGCCATATTGCATACACTATAGGCAAGTTTATTCCATCAGACGACATAATAACGTAGTTCATTCTGTTCGGCAACTGCCAGATAATTTCGTAAATTACCATTACATCGAGTTTGGAATTATATCCCATTGCACACATGAACATAGAAATTAAATCTCTTGTTAAATCCACTTGAAAAGCAAATTTGTTGTTGTCATTATTTTCCTTTGCTTGATTGGACATTGTAAATATCGGGAGCAGACGACTTATATATGTACAGCTGTAGTCGTCCACACCCCTTTGCTGAAAATGGACTTGTCCAGAAACTGGAAATGGATCTGAGCATGTCCGTCTATTACATTGAAACGCGCAGTGGATAAGTTTCGCAGTATCTGCGATTAATTACACTGCTGTCGGGCATTTCTGTGCACCTAAAGTTTTCGTTTCCAATATTGAAGCAAAACGCATACCGAATTCGAGCGATTGAAAAAATAAAATACAGCAATGCTTACCATTTGAAAATGTGCAATTGTCACCAGAATATTCTGTTCAAAATAATATTAATTTTGGACATAAGGGCCTATTCTGCGCATAGCTTTGAAAAGATGTAATGTTTATCCATCTTGCTATAGAAATGAAATGTATTACTTTGGATTGTTTCTGTCAGCAGTTCAGTCGAGTAATTAGGTTGGGTTTATAGCTAGTTTTACAAACTTCAACGTAAAAATGTCAATAAATGGCAAGAGATATTAAGCAGACTAAACCGATCTTGTAAAAAGTAAAGTTCAACATTGTATGAAAAATAAGCTATTACATGGAAGAGAAACAACAATGAATAGAATGTATTGTGTTTACAACGTCTTGTTGATGAGGAAAAATTACTACAGAATTTAGAAACAGACTATATGCCAGGGAATTTGTTGAGAATTTATGTTCTATCGGCAAGTAGACACGTTGGGTAGCAGACGATTTTGTACATGTGGGACAACTTCTTGCAAAATTGGAAACTTGGATTAAAATACAGTTTTGTTTTAAGGTACACGTTTCCATCTTTTATATAATGTATTTATTTGTATGAGTCTAAAATATGCATAGTAAATTGATTTTTTTGGGTTTTGGTTCAAGAAGGTCATGGAGTGGTTCTTCATGTTGCCATTTAGAAATCACATTTTTATGTGCATTTCGAGTCTAAATGTGGGATATTTTTGTACAGTTTATGAATATCACTTTTCTTAATTAATGTACGATTTTTCTTTCTGGATACAAAATGGATTTTTGACCCAAAAATAGCACATGATCAAATGTTTACAGAAATGACGTATCGCAGAATTACCCTACTGGAAAAATTGGCCAACGTGGCGGTACTGTACTAATGTTATGGGGTTACTCAATTAGATATTTGTAATTTTCATAAAATATTTTATCACAGTATTGTTCATAAATATACAGATATACAGAAATATGTACATGTAAGTTAACAACAAACAAGGACATCAATAATTACAAGGGTGTACACAATTATCCAACCTGTTACACACATAGATGACATTACACTAATTATTAACAAGTTCTGATATTCCTGGGGTCACATAGTTCTTTGGAATGTTCATAAATAATAATAATAATGATTACTTTGTATAGCGCCTAATCTTTAGAAGCTCTAAGCGCTTTACAATATTACACAACACCTGTAAGATAAAAAACATATAATGATATGATTACAAAAACAAACACCATGAAATTAGAAAACATTAAAAAAAACATGCTGAGAATATTTAAGGTGGGAAACATTATTAGGTCTTTAAGGTTGTTCTTGCAGTTGAAATAAGTGAATTTTGAGAGCCCTCTTGAATGTGATCACTGTGTCTTTGTGTCTAAGTTCAATGGGCAATTCATTCCGCGTTGCTGGGCCCTGGTATGCAAAAGAATGCTGTCCACATGGCTTTGTTTTCATAGTGGGAATAATGAGTATACGATTGTCAGAAGAGGAGCATAAGTATCTTGCTGGTGTGTACACATGGGTGAGGTCGGATAGGTATGTTGGACTAGAGTCCAACAGTGAAATGTAGCTCAGAGAACAGATTTTGTGCTTGGTTCTGGATTGAACGGATAGCCAGTGTAGGGTACAGAGCAACGGGGAGGTGTGCTCTGATCATGGTACTCTAAGTATGATCCGAGCAGCTGTTTTGAACTTTTTGAAGTTTCTGGAGTAGATATTGAGATGAACCAGACAGAAGTGAGTTACAATAGTCCAGTCTTGAAAGTACTAATGAACATACAAGTGTTTTAGTGGCATCAGATGAAAGATATTTGCGAATTGAGCTGATGAGTCTCAGCTCAAGATATGCAGCCTTGCATTTGTTCATGACATGTTGGTGCAATGTGAGAGTACTGTCCAGAGTAACACCTAGGTTTTGTACTGATTGTGGGAATTCAATGTTGGTGTTGCTGATATTTATTGTTTGAGGTAAAGGATGTGAATGAGAAAGTCTTTGTGTTGTGATCAGAATGGCCTCAGTTTTATCATCATTCATCTGCAGCTTGTTACATGTCATCCATGATTTCACATCAGAAATGCACCTCTCTACACTTTGGATGGTAGCATCAACTTCAGTTTGGTGGCTAGATTTGTATATTTGGGTGTGATCAGCTTACAATTGGTGAGACACTGGATGATGATCTATGACACTTGAGAGCGACTGAGTGTACAGAATGAAGAAAACAGGTCCAAGAACAGACCCCTGTGGAAACCACAACATAGATCAACTGGGCTGGAATGTATTCCATTTGCAGATACAATTTGTGTACTGTTGACCAAGTAGGACTTGAACCACAGTAAGGCTGTATCATGAATGCCAAATACATGCTGGAGATGGTGAAGTAATATATCATGGTCTATTGTGTCAAATGCTGCAGACAAATCAAGGAGGGTGAGGACTGTAATCTTTCCGCTATCCAACGCAGAGAGAATGTCATTAACTACTTTTAGAAGAGTAGTTTCAGTACTGTACATTGCTAAAAAGACTGTTTGAATTTAGATGAGATACACGCTGGGATAGACAACCTTTTCTAAGATTTTTGATATGAATGGGAGATTAGAAACTGGGCGGTAGTTCTTTAAATCGTTATGGTCTAGTGTTGGTTTCTTCAGCAGAGGCTTTACAATGGCAGTTTTGAAAAATGATGAGAATTCCCCGGATGAGAGAGAGGTATTAACAACACCAATTAGTCAAGGCAATATTGGATCTAAGCACTCAAGCAGCAGTGATGTTGGAATTGGATAAAGTTCACATGACTTTGGTGCTCTCTTCATCAGGATTGTTCGTACGAAATCCATAGAGACAGGTTGAAATGCTGCTAACGGTTGCCGCTCAAATTCTGTATCCCAACTGTATGGTGATGACGAGTCTTATCTCTAATGGTTTGTACTTTGTCATGGAAGAAATTTGCAAACATGTCCGGAAGGTCGACTAGAGAAAAGGTAGTTCGAAGTGGTATAGATTTGTTCCTTGACATTAGCTTGTTAGTAATCTCAAAGAGCTCTTTGCAGCTGGAACTTTCCATGATCTTAGTAGTGTAGTGGGCTGATTTCGCTGCATGGACTATAATTGTGACATTTTTCTTAGTGGCTTCATAGATTTGCTTATGAATAATGAGTCTGGTGGAAAGCCAAAGGTTTTGTTGTTTTCCAGCTGAATTTTTTGTTTGTCAAAATAAATAAATGTCTAACATTTTAAGATCTTGTAAAATTCTAAATGCATTACTCATTTGCTAAATTTTTTGTTACTGCACACATTTATTATTGTTCTTGTTTTAAATTTATATTGTACATTAATACTTGAAAACAATTTTATTTTTATTTTAGGTGTTTCGAGTGTATAGAACCAAACAACACAGACATAGTTATTCATGTTGATGGCGGAAAATGGTGTGAACAAAAAGTGAGTGAGATGTTATCTTATATGCATCTCCCATCAAACTTTGTACATGTAATGTTGGAAAAAAGTCTAAACAAGAGCCACAACCATGCCATTCAGCATCATGCAGCAAGAAATTAAAAACAGATAGATTTAGAAATAATGATCCATAATGTGACATTGAAATTAATGAAACAAAGTTTGTTAACAGCTTCATTGCTACATTACCAAATTCAGATTCAGACAGCATGTTATGCCAAATATTATAGATAGACTACCCTGAAATGTAGGAATTCAACGTACCAGGTACAGATGCAGATTGCACTTTGTAAAGTGGACTTTTGTAACTTAATTGTCATTTGGTCCTCAAAAGGAATGACTGTAGAAAAAGTATTGCCCGATATTGAATTTTGGAAAGATCTATGTTCAAAATTAATAAACTTTCATTATAATAATATTGAAATGAGAATCTCCATGTGACTTATGCCAGCTGACATTAAAATGTAGGATTCAAAACATTGTCTGTGGTTATACTGGTGTTCCACATTTTCAAGTTAACTTGTATTAATTGAGAAAGTGGTACAACAAAAACATAATTATACAAAAACTGAATGAACAATTTTAAAATGATTTGTTTTATTTATAGTAGGTCCATGTATTACAATGACTTGTTTTATTTATAGTGGGTCCATGTATTACAGTGACTTGTTTTATTTGTGGTGGGTTCATGTATTATAGTTTACTGTCAGTTATTCATCTTTATGAACATTCATAAGAAAATAAGGTTCTTGATAATATGGCATGTGTAAGGAAATACAAAACAATGGTATGGAACTGCATTTTTATTGCTGCTTTTGTCTTACAGCCTTCAACAATGGAAAATTTATATCCATAGTGTACATATATATATATATATATATATATATATATATATATATATATATATATATATATATATATATATATATATATGTGTGTGTGTGTGTGTATGACAGACAAAAAGATACAATGTAATGAAGTAATTGACATGATTCTCTATTTTGATTTAGTCTATATTGAAGACAGTTTTAATTCATGTTTTTAGAACATTTTGTAAAGTTGATCTACATGTATCATTTCAGAATAAAGTTGTATATTCTTTAAGTGATAATACACTTGTAAACACAAGAAGTTTTAAAACTGATGACCTAAATAACATGCTATCCTGAAATATTCATGAATCATTTTACTTTTAGATAGAATATCAAAATAAAATCTATTGGTGATGCAACTTTTTTTATTTTTTTAAGGAAGTCTCCACTGTTTTGGAATCATTGTTTCATTTTTATTTTTATTGGCATCCATATCACTGCCATATTAGGTAGTTTGTGTCCCAGCATCACAAACAGGGGTTGCTCTATACATGATGGCCTCTTCTGCTATCTACAAAATGAATCAAAAGACATAAATAAATATGTTACATGTCACAGTTGAATTTTGAATGTGTGAGATTTATAAGTTTGTTTACTTGTGTTTTTATTTTACCTTTAAAAAGAAATATCTGAATAAAAGTTCCTACATATTAAATACGCTGCCATTTGAACATTAACATTGTCTTACTATGTAATATATAAACTGCAAATTTTGGTAATACACAAATTTTGCCCCATGGGTCCCACTACTTGTATTTTTTTTGTTTGTATAAAAACACCTTTGTACAGTTTTGTATATCAAGCCTGTAGTAATCTACCATTATTTAGACACTTGTAAGTATAACATCTGAAAATTTATTATAAAGATATCTTTTTGTTCAGATATATGAGTTGATGGTGGGACCCTAAGTACTCCCCACTCCAGCACTGAGCAGGCCTGTATGATCACGCCCGCTTAATATGCAAGAACAATGCGCTGAATGGAATACTACCTTCTTATTGGCCAACTGAAAATAAGTTATAAATAAATACAGGATGTAATTTTCTTTTAACCATTGAGAGGACAGTATTCAATTCAGCGGGATGTTACTTGCATATTAAGCAGGCATGATCAGGGCCATGTCAGGCAGTAGCGTGGGAAAATCATCTGGCATTCCTTAAAGGTATGATAGTAAGTCAAACTTTTGATCAAGATACACAGTCGAATGCCTGAACTAAATATTGGTGCCAAATTTATTAAGCTATGTGAAGCATAGCTTGAAATATCAGCGTTTATTCTTAAATAGGTCGTGCGAGCAAGGAGTCAAGTGTCCTCCTTTGTAGTTATTATATAGTACATTTATGACAGGTCAATTGTAAGCAACAATACGAGCCCCTGTGCTGAAAAACAGCATTAAACCCCAGAACAACAACCTATGGATGCAGTGAGATCAGTTGTTGAGTACATATATTTCTGGACTATAGACATGTACATACTGTGTACTATATATACCATTACCAATGTATGTGTCTCTCAATAAAGTAAAATATTAAATATGCAGTCTCTGATTTCACTACAGTGCTCCCAAAAAGTCCAGTAGCCTGACATCCAGGTCCCATCTAATTTCAGATCGGGCCCATCCTGCATTCTGAGAGGTACTGTTGGGCTTGTCAGAAACAAAATAATCAAATTTGTTCACGCTGATGAAATATGGAAATGTATTTTCAAGGTGTTGACATACTTGCCATAATGTGGTGCAGTCTGATTAAAATCAGATCACCACTGCTCTACGTGAAGTGGATATCTGATTTTAGTCAAACTTACATGGCGTGTGATGCTAAAACATGATTTTGTAATATTTCCAAAACTGACACTGTCATGTTTCGAGAAAACAGTTTTTCTGAAATCTTCAAAAATAGAAAAAATACCACTTCACTGTATTTTCGTTACATGGAGCATAATTGTTGACAAGTTTGTGAACAGCAGCAGCGTTTCTTTGAAGTCAGATTTTACTGCAATGCAAAGCATGATCATTTAAATTGTCAGAATTGTGTTCAAGTGTTAATCATGTTTTTGAAGTCTATTTAGGCAGGAGTTAGCCATTAGCAAAGCCCAGTGAAAATAAGTTCAGAATTTTGGTCGCAGGAGTTTTACCAACTAAAAAAATAAATGGGGCGGCAATTAATTCTTTGCAAATATGTCAACTTGGTTCTGACCAGGATTCACTCAGAGAGTCCAGCAGAAAAGTTTGGTCACATAGACCATCCAGTCTCAGTGACTGCAGTGATGAACACTAATGACACCTTACCTTCAAAACCGCTATTGGACCCTGTTTAATTTATATTTGAAGTGGATCAACTGCAATGTTGTGACACATATAATATTAAAAAAGGGAAATTTTGGGCATATGAAAATTGGAGTACATGCATTGATTTCAAATGTTAACTGTACCAGTGAAGCTTGCAGGTAGTTTCATGCCCATTCTAATTAACATATTAACATACATGCCAACCATTATGCTTTTGGTGTAATCATTATTATTTTTTTCTCACCAAATTATGTCTTACGCTAGACTTTATATGAATTAAGATATTTTTGTACAGTATAAAGTTAAAATAAAGGAATAAAATGCCATTTTTGTCGTTTTATTATCATCACTTTAATATAAATTTGAGAATATTCTTAAAAAGGTGACTGCTGCGTAAGAATAGCATACAAGTACTTTCCTTAGTTGCTATTTACTGTATATGTCCCATTTATAAGAAAATAAACGGGTTTCTTCATATGTCAACTTTGCCCCACAGATTCATTTCATTGATAAGCTAGTTACTGAACCAGTTTGTATTTTTAAAGAAAATGGCACCAGATGTTAAGTGAAATGTTTTACAGTGAGTTGTGGATGCTATCTGATGGAAAATGTTAGAGCAGATGGATCTTTTCAAACTTCAAAATATGTCAGATCTGAGAAGAGGACAAATCAACACCACTTAACAAACTTTAAAAGAAGAATATGAAAATAATGTATTACTGCACTCCGAGCACCTGCCTATGCTGATTATAGTATTCCAGATCATGATCATTCAGTGAAAGTTACACTTCTAGACTAGTTAAAGTGAGTGCTGAACATAAGTAAATGTTCAGGATACTTTGTGTTCGTATTCTGATTTAGTCCATATGGATTTTGCCCTTTGTGATTAGAATTTGACCAGCTGCAGAACCAGGTTAGTCGTAACAATGTATCTTATTCATACTTGCTGTAAATTGTAATTCTGGCGTGCAATATATTGATCACACTTTTTACACCCAAAATAAGGCTGTTTTGCCACTTATAATAGCAACAATTACGCTTATGCCTCTTGGGGGATTGGCATGTATGTATTCCCCCAAACCCCTTTTTTTGTTTAGCTTAGGTGGTAAGCATGCATCATTTCCTTCAGTTAATTGACTTGTTTGTTAATAGTACAGTACAATACATAGAACAATCCCTGCTGTAGATCCCAATTACACCTAAGTGAAAATGGCTGTCTTATAGAAAAATAGTGACTGCCTTACTAAGATCTTCTGTAGCACGTTCCCAAGTCAACTGACGGGTTATAAATTTTAGTACATGAATATTTTAAAGAATTACATATAAGTAAAACTGAAAAGGTTTTGTGTCTCTTTATTCCTGGTTTTATAATGGACATTTATCCACATCGTGTATTCCCAATATGCTTGTGAGAGGGGGCTGCAACTTTTACTGGGTGGAACTCATATTTTTGCCAACATTCTAGTGAGACCTGATCTCTCTCTCTCATGCACACACATACACACAGACACCCAACTTCCTGTAGAAGCTATAATGTGGGACCCTTTAAACATCTTGTAAGGACCCTATGAGATTCGAATGTAGGGGTCCTCAGGACTCCATAAAATATCAATTTAATGGAAGCCCTGCTTAAAATAGCAATAATTATGCTTATGCCTCTTCAGGGATTGGCATGTATGTATTCCTTCAAAACCTTTTTTTGTATAGCCTTGGTGGTAAGTATGCATCATTTCCTTCAGTTAATTGACTTGTTTGATAATAGTACGGTACAATACATAGAACTATCCCTGCTGTGGATCCCAATTACACCTAAGTGAAAATGGCTGTTTCTTATAGAAAAAATAGTGACATCCTTACTAAGAAGGTCTTGTTTCGTTTGGCAGGTCTGGGTATTGTACTGTTTAGAAAACATATTCTGTTGCCTCAATCTTTCAATGATTCACAAGTCACACAAAAAATATTTATAGTGAAAGAGCTCATATCATATCAGCTGTATATACACTAACCTTGACCTTAGCATTGACCCAAATGATGGCTGCTGTTACTCCAAATAGAAATAAAAACCTTTCATAACTTCTTCTGAACAAACAACTTTGATCAGATCAGCTCCTTTTGCATTTAGCTGTTACCAGATGCCAGGCAGATGAGTAATGGACAGGCCCACTTGGGCTTCTTGCTTTGCAAGCTGTGTTCAATTCAGATTCAGAAATCAACAGTTGTCCAATATTTTAAATTGCCCTGGTTGAGCTTCTCAAAATGTTGCACTGGCCTGACCAGGGCATTAATGTGTTATCAGAAAAGGTAGATTACAACAGTTTTCATATCCCAGTTGCAGCATTTGGGCAGGGATGGATGGGAAATAAAGGCCCTCGGTGGCTGTGGTGTTAAGAAACACTATTTGGATATTTCCAATGGTTTCCATAACAGGAGAGGGGATACTGTTTGCAATTGAATGTCATTCAAATAGTATTTTGTTTTTTTTATATAAAAAACATTTTTGTGTAATTGCAGATCTGAAAGCCAAGCTTTACCATGAAGGTGGAGGTGACATTCTTACGTGCAGTGGTGATGAGAGTAGCATTAACCACATGCAGAATGGATTGAATGGGACAGTAAGTGACTCCAGGCAAAGCTCCAGTTGCAAGTCAGAGGAACATGGCTCTTCCTCAAAGCATGGCTCCTCTGGTTCAGGTTCCAGTTCTCACAAGCATTCCACCTCTGCAACCTCTCATAAGTGTGATGAAGGCAATTCATCATCCCATAAGTATATATCAAGCTCTTTGGGTTCTTCAAGTAAACACAAGGAAGGAAGCAGTTCCAGCTCTGGAAAGCACAGGGATTTCAGTTCAAGTAGTAAAGATAAACATGGAGAAAAAATAAGTAGTAAAGAGAAACATGGTGAGAACAGGTCCAACAGCAAAGAGAAACAAGGCACTGAAAGATTGAGTAGTGGGGAGAAACAGGGCAACAGCTCAAGTAGTAAAGATAAGCATCATGAAAGTAGCTCAAGCAGTAAGGACAAAGCAGAGCCTAACTCAAGCAGTAACTTTTCCAAGGAGAGGGAGAAGTCTTCCAACAAACTTGAGAGTTCCTCCTCCAGCAAAGAGCGTGACAAGCACAAATCTTCATCTTCTAACATGCACAACAGTAGTAGCAGCTATCAGAAAGATGAGGAAAAAGAAAGAGATAAAAGCAAAGAAAGATCAAGCAGTAAGCATAAAGAGGGGAGTTCTAGTGGCTCTGGGGAGAAAAAGGAAGAAGAGAAACCCAAAGGTATAGATCGTCCAAAAGAGACTAGAGATGTTGAAAAAGATGAAGAAAAGAGCAGTGATAAGCAACAGTCCAAACAGGTAGTTGATTTGAAGCCCAAGATCAAAGAGGAACTGAAATCACCAATCAAGGAAGAGCAGTCCCCAGTGAAAGATAATTTCATATTATCAGGTGTAAAGAAAGAGATCAAGAAAAACCCAGAGAGTGATGATGATTTACCTTTGGTAAGGAAAAAAAGATGAGTAGAAGAAATGTTTTAAACATGTGGGCTTTTTATATGGGAAAAATGAACTTTGCATTGTGGAAGTTTTAGGAAAGCAGTAGGCTGTCTTTTATTTTAAAAAATAGAGAATGTTGTTATCAGATTTAGCAGATTATCGTTCATTTGGCAAAGTAGCCTTACATGGTTCTCATTAGATGCACACCCTCATGTTTTGATGCTTGGAATTTATGTTTTACCCATTTCCGATGCTTGGAAATTTTTATTTTATGATGCACATTGATTTGGGACAGCATCAATCGTAATTATCCTGATTTGCCTCTGGCATAATTTCCTACTAAGTTTGCAATGTCTGTAACAATTTTTATGTACCAGTGATTGACATTTGCTAGACTACTGCTTGCATCTTGACACCCAGATAATATTTCACATATGCAATATCAAAATGAAGTGGATAGATGATTATATGAGGAAATCAAGTATATTTAACTTTTCATAAAATATTCATGTTTGATTGATTGCCCATCAAATTATATGCAATTGCACAAAACTGAAAAAACTTGGGGCCTCGCAGACTGTTCTAAAAATGAGTGGACCAACTTTTAATTGTGCTTAATCGCCAATTAATTTGCCTCAATCAATGAAACCTTCAACAAATTGGGTTTAATTAATGTAACAATGACATTACACTCAGTGATTTATTTTGTGCTTTGGAATTACTTGAAGTTGAATAACATGGTGTAATAAATTTTGTTATTAGATGTATCTGTGAACTATTAAATCAGAATGGCTCAAAGAAGTATATTTTCATTTCTGTCACCATATCAGTAACGATCTTCCAGTGATGATCATTCTGACCCTCGTACTCCAAACAAAAAAAGTTCACAACATTTTTGAGAAGGAGAATCAATCTCTAATGTTGTGGGAAATCTTAAGCATAAGTTTGCTTCATGAATAATGAAGAATCCACCTTCTTCAAGTTCATGGCATGAAAACAAATTACACTGGACAACAAATTTTTACAAAAGTCATGTTACTGAAATAAAATTAGTCAATTCTTATCAATTTTTATGTGCTGAACACGAATATGACAGTCAAATTGCAAAATTGGCTCTAGTTTTTTTGTAATCTGCAAGAAATTAATGTTTACATAACGAAATGCATTCCAATAGTAAAAGGTCAACTGTAATAGCCTACCTATAAAAAATCAAGTCATTGACTACATCTTAGATTTCTTCACCTGTCTCTTGTACAGCTGTTCGGGAGCATCTCTGAGGAGTGTCCAGCAGTAGTCAGCCAGCATTGTAGTGGACCATTTTCCCTGGTATCTTTGTTCCATTGTTGCGATATCTTGATGAAAACGTTCGCCGTGTTCATCACTAACAATACCACAGTTGCTAGGAAAGAAATCCAAATGGGAATGAAGGAAGTGAATCTTTAGAGACATATTGCAGCCAAGTTTCTTATACTTCATCAACATGTCTTCTACTAGTTCCTTATAGTTTTCTGCCCTAACATTTCCGAGAAAGTTTGTAGAAACTAGGCGAAAAGCATTCCATGCTTGTTTCGCGTCACCTTCCAGCAAGTTGTTGAACCGGTCATCTTTGAAAAGCTCTCGAATCTGAGGACCCACAAAAACTCCCTCTTTAATCTTTGCTTTGCTGAGTCGAGGGAATTTTTCATGCAGGTATCGGAATGCTGGCAAAGTCAGGTCAATGGCTTTCACGAAGTTCTTCATCAAACCTAGTTTGATGTGAAGGGGTGGTAGCAAGATTTTCTGAGCCTCAACCAGAGCTGGGTGTTGGATATTCTTCTCTCCAATGGCTACATTCTGCCTGTGAGTCCATTCCTTCCTCATGTAGTGCATTTCCCTTGCTCGGCTATCCCACTCGCATAAGAAACACATGTATTTTGTATATCCTTGCTGCAGTCCCATTAAAAGGGCAACTACCTTCAAATCACCACAGAGGTGCCAGCTGTACTTGTTATACTCAATGGAATTCAGTAGCTGCCTTAAGTTATCGTATGTCTCTTTCATGTGGACAGCATACGCTACTGGAATAGATGGAAGAATGTTTCCATTGTGCAAAAGCACAGCCTTGAGACTCAGTTTCGAATAGTCCACAAATAGTCTCCATTATTGTGGGTCATGAGTGATTTTTAAAGCATTCATGAGGCCCTCAATATCGGAACAGAATATCAGATTACTTTCCTTTCTGAAGAAAGGCTCCAATTGCTGGTGGCGCTTTCGATATGCAGTAATTGTGACATCTTCTTCTAGAAGATTCCATTGTTGGAGTCTTGATCCTAGCAATTCTGCCTTGTTCTTTGATAAGTCCAAATCACGAATCAGGTCATTTAGTTCTTCCTGTGTTATTCTGTGTGGGGTTGATGATGCACCACAGTGAAAATCTGGATCACTGCATGCTGATGGACCAGGAGAAGAACAGGTCGACTCACCTTTGTCTTCGTCAGATGAATCAAGAGAATATTCTGCTGGAGGTTCTGGAATAGGAAGTCCCTCACCATGTGGAACTGGTCTCAATGCAGACGGAATGTTTGGGTAGACTATTCTCGACTTCTTTCGCTTCGTTATTCCGCCGGAAAGAGGAGGCACCAAGCAGAAGTAACAGTCATTTAGGTGGTTGCTTGGCTCTCTCCACACCATTGGGACTGCAAACGGCATTGATGACCTTTTGCAATTCAACCACTGTGAAAGCTGTGTTGTACATGTAGCACAGCATATATGCGGAGCCCAAGGCTTGTCTTGGTCACCAACCTTGCATCCGAAGTAAAGATGATATGCCTTCTTCACTTGAGAATTGATACTTTTCTTCTGGTTGGCAAATGTCACTTCCCCACAAATATAGCAAAAATTGTCCGCGGTATTAACACACTTTCGAGGCATTACTGTTCTTTATTGTACGTAAATGGATAAAATAATAAGTTTTATGTAACAGTAGCTTGAACTGTCTCGGACAACGTCTAAAATATTTTAAATGCTGAACCTATCTGATTGGGCTTTATATAGTACACTGCTTACGTCAGCTTCAGCAGCCGCCTGGCATTAGTATAATAGGCCTACACATGTATAGTACACTGCTGACGTCAACTTACTTCAGCAGCCGCATGGCATTAGTATTGCATTGCATCAGAAAATGATGCAATCAACTGTGGATGATGTGAGCATGATGGTATTATGCAATGTTACATCATTATTCCGGATGTTGCTGCAGTCCTACTGGAGAAATTTACACAGTGAAACATAGAAAATGAGGTATATGAATATCTTCAAAACGAGAGCCAATACAAATTTTTCACGGTTATATTCGTGTTCGGCACACCAAAATACTACAGATTAGGGCCTTTTCAAGTCAGTAATGATTTCACTGTTGACCAGTGTTACTCTGGAGATCTTCATTTTGACTTTTGTTATCAAGGGTTAAATGACACTTCAGCTATGAAATCTATTAAGAACTCAGTTGTAAACAAACTGATAATAGAAATTGAATAAATTGATGACAATTATAATTTATATAGTTGTTTTTCATGTTTAAAAATCAGGCTTAATTTAATAGTCTTAACATTGATGTGAGGCTGCTTTGTATTGTTAGAAATTTTCAAAGAAATGAGTGTATCTATTTAAGTTAAAATATATAATGTTGCATTTTCTTAATACATCACTATTTTGCATGGTGATAATGGTGCTTAGTTATCCATTACACCAACAACAATCATCTTTGTCTGCAACTATGAACTAATGAAGGATACTTTTCTTAAAGACGAATTTAAATTATTCTAGCTATAGTAGTTTGGATTGTACGCCTTCAAAAAGGTTCTTGTATTTTTGACAGGCACAGCAAGTGAATCAGGAGAAACCAGAGAAGGCGGTAAAGAGGTCAGCCAAAGATGATGCAGATGATGATGAGCCTCTGGCTGGCAGGTAAAGAATAGTTTAGAACTATTTCTCTCTCTCTCTCTCTTTCACCGCTCCGGTGGCCTAGTGGTTAGAGCATCTGCCTCGGATATGGGAGGTCTTGGGTTCGATCACCGGCCAAGTCATACCAAAGACTTATAAAAATGGTACTAACAGCTGCCTTGCTTGGTGCTCAGCATTAAGAGGTTAGTGTTAAGACTGGTTGGCCTGGTGTCAGGATAATGTGACTGAGTGGAACATCATGCTAAATGTCTGCGGCATGATGTCCCAGTGCTAGGCATCACTATAATCTGCCACACTGCAGACATCATAGTGATATGACTGAAAAATTGTTAAAGCTATGTTAAAAAAATCCAAATCACACACACACTCTCTCTCTATCTCTCTCTCTCTCTCTCTCTCTCTCTCTCTCTCTCTATATATATATATATATATATATATATATATATATATATATATATATATATATATATATATATATATATATATATATATATATATATATATATATATATATATATATATATATATATATATATATATATATATATATAAACTATTAAGATGTCAAATCATCATGTGCATGCCATAATTTTAATGCAGCAATCTACATTTCCTTCAAAAACAGTTATGAGTTAATATTCATTTGCATTAGGTCAGAGGTAATTCCAAATACAGTCATATTAAGGTTAACAGTGTTTGTTCAGATTCTTAAGTGTGCGTGTGTGTGATTTGGATTTTTAACGTAGCTTTAACAATTTTTTGGCCATATTGCTACAATGTCTGCAGTGTGACATAACATAGTGGTGTCTAGCACTGGGGCATCATGCTGCAGACATGTAGCATCATGTCCCACCCAGTCACATTAACCTGACACCATACTAACCAGTCCTAACACTAACTTGTTAATGCTGAGCACATAGCGAGGCAGCTGCTAATACCATTTTTATTAGTCTTTGGTATGACTCTGCCAGGGTTCTAACCCATGTCTGAGGTGGACTTTCCAATCACTACACCAGCATTGTTTGTTCTGCTGATTACTCCTAACAAACTGCATAGACCCAGACGTACTGGCACGTTATTTGACAGCAGATTGGGATCTATGCAGTTTACAGTTGGGCTCATCTTATAAACAAGTATATTTGCTATCTGACTTTCTTGGGGTTTAGAATATGGAGAAGAAAGGTAATTAATTATAGAATTACATTTTCTAACATTCACACAGGTGGGAGGAAGAAAAACATGCGGATGGAGTGAAATGGACTTTCCTGGAGCACAAGGGCCCAGTGTTTGCACCACTTTATGAACCCCTACCAGATGATATTGGCTTTTATTATGATGGTATGTCAATTTTCTCATTGAATTTGTACAGTAAATAATACATTTTCAAGAGCAGAAAATTGTTATGCAGTTTGTCCAAGATGTCAAATTCATAAATGTGCTGCATGTAATGTGTCCATACAAAATGTAATTACACTAAGGTTTAGTCTCGGCTGTATTTATGCATCAGTTGCAATTTTAAAAAATGTGGATGATCTCCTTTACGGTGGTTTAATGCTCGCTACAAATTTCACATATCTCAATGCCTGTATTGTTCCTGATTGTTAAACATGTGCTTTACACATGATATGCATAAGGTAGATGAGTGTTGGACTGATAGAAACTGCTGCTTTAGCAAGACTGGTTACAGTACTTCATGCCTATAAATTCATCTATAATGACATAAAAGTGATCACCATTCAAACCACATGCAAACAGATCTCATCATGAGAGGTGATTCATAAACTTGCTGACGACTTTTTTTCTGAAAGTCACCCAGATTAAAAAATCAGAGTGATACTATTCATTTGAAATGGTCTAAAGAGGCTTCCTTCTCTTCATCCTGTCCATCCCAATGAAATAAAATTGACTTTTGGAAATAGAGTGGTAATAAAGTAGGCATAATAGGTGTAATGTCTTTCCATGACAATGGTAGGTTAGATTATCATAGTTAAGATAATATTTCTCATTTGTAAGGAATACCTCCACTACCAGATGTTTAGGAGGTATTACAGATACAATCAGGTATGTGAGGGGAAACTAAACTGAAAAATACCGTTGACGAGGATACAGTAAAAGTAAAAAATATCGCAGACGTGTAGTTATCATTGACGTAATTGTGTATTCAGCATCCGCTGTTATTGCTGGAACCGGTGTATTGCTATCAACAATAACAATGACATCACCAGCAGTTGTAAAAAAAATTTCAGCTGCAACAACAATTGTTGGTGTTCTTAATATCATCACAAAAAAACAATACATGTACAAATATAAAATTACATGAGTATATAATAAAATTACACACAGCGATGCTTGCATACTCCAAATTAGCATCATTGATATCATCAGGTTTTAGTGATTGAATAATATCAGATGCTGAGTTCACAGAAATGATTAAAATTTTCAAAGAGGTAATGATTGTGTTAGAATCTGTGTCCAATTTAGAAAATCAGGATTTAAAATCAGGCGTTATAAATAATGTCAGTGTCGAACAAATTACTACAACAGATCGTCGCTAATACAGCTCCATCAAAAACAACGATGATGTTATCAAGCTCAACCAATCCTGAGTTTAGCATTAATTTTCCAACTGCACTTCCAGCAAAAGAAATAGCACTAGCACAATTATGATTATATCATAGTTGGGCAAATATTAGATCAAAATCATTCAGTGGGTTGCCAGCAAACAATTCACTGGTATTTGCAAATTAAAATCAGATGGAACTTTCAGTTGGCAAGTTGTTGGTATTCCCACAGGTAGTTATCAAATTAAGCAAATCAATGATGAATTTCAGCACAGAATTAAATCTATCACTGGAAAAGAAACCAAAATCGCTCTTACGGTTCATGAACCAACATTATCTTTCACGATAGAAATAAACTCTCTAGATTATGCTGTAGATATATATCAATTGTCAATCTGAAATGTGTTAGGATGGCTTGAGATAGCACCTGTTTATCAAGGACCACCAGAACCAAAACTGATTTTTTCACGGACAAAAAATGTTTATAAAACTTCCAGAATATGTAGCATATTATCTTTGGAAACCTCGTAGTGAGGAGGACTATTTTATTGTGTCTGATGGTATGAGGTTTCCTAAATTAAGAATGAGTGTATATAGCTTTGATGATGAAAGAAAAAAAAGCAATCATCAACTAAGAGTATATCGATAGATATTCTTATTCCAGAGATATTAAATCTGAACACTCTAAATCACTTATAGATTTGCTAAATCTGCTTTCTTCTCTATCTCAGTATTATAATGATGATATAAAACAACAGATCATTGAAACAATGCAACATCTAAACCAAGTTGAATCAGACCTCAAATTTATTAATAAAATTATTATTGAAACAGTAGTCCCTAGTGGTAATACAATTATTAATCCTACAGGTTCATTTGGTATTTGATACTCTGAACCGATAACATTAAAACAACTGTTTATCAATCATTTTAGAATAACTGAAATAGATTTACAAAATTTTATATTACCTGTATTTAACACCGATGAGCTAAAAAATCAGCTATTGATCTCATCAATGAAAACTTTCCAAAAATCGTTGAGTCATGGAGAAAAATAGCCCCTCCTCCGAATATTCTCAAACATAAGAATGATCCATATGGTTGAGGTTGTCATATTTCACCAGGTATTGTTAATATAACATCAACAATTGCAGTGAATCTTGTATGTGATACAATTGATGGCAGCTATCAAATAGATCTTGAAAATTCCAGTCAGACTGAACAGGGATATATTTATACACATTTACACCTCAAGTACCTCCTGGATATTTGATTGTACAAGAACCCATTAATCCAGTCTATTTGCAATGTCATAATCCGCTATTATCAAGGATATATTGCAAACTTATTGACCAATCCAGACACTTGCTTGATTTGAGATATGAAGTTTTGAATTTGACTCTGTATGTAAGATCATAGATTTTCATGTTAGTGATTACTCAACCTTGACAAAGTCAAGGCAGTCAGATTTTATAATTTGATGAGGGTATATGAAAACAAAAAAATATATAAAAAATTACATTATAATTTCACCTTTTGTCAAGGAACAAGTAAATATATTATAACAGAACTTATTTTTTAATGATGATCAGTTAGATTTTATAATTTAATGGGTACATTGCCCATAATTTTTCAGATTATCAAACAATTTCATGAAATTGATGGGTATATTACCCATAATTTTTCTGGTTATTAGTCAATTTAATTAACAATTTATGTTAGATGATTTTCTTATTGATTTTATCGTTATTAATATTATTTCATATTAATGCTTAATTTCATCAAATTGATGGTATATTACCCAGATTAAATCGGATTATCAAACAATTTCATCAGATTGATGGGTATATTACCCAGATTAAATCAGATCAAACAATTTCATCAAATTGATGGGGTAAATAAAAATCTCATTTAAAACAGAAAAAATATTACATAATAATAATTTCACCCTTGACTTTGTCAAGGAATAAATAAATATAACAGATTTCAGGTAAATGGTACTTAAGATTTTATAATTTGGTGGAGTAAATGATACTTGAAATTGTGTAAATCAGTTAGATTTTATAATTTGATGGGGTGAATGGTACTCAAAAAATTGTGAAAATCCTACTGAAAACAGAAAATTATGTAATATTATAACCTGAATCTGAATAAATCTGAATCTGAATAAATATCAGAATAAATATTAAAATCTGAATAAATATTATTATCAGAATAATATTATAATCTTATTCTTCACTGATTCTCGAATTTGATGGGTTATATGGTATTCGAAATTGTTAAAATCAGTCAGATTTTATAATTTGATGGGTGTATGGTACTCTTAAAAATTGCAAAAATCCTACTGAAAACAGAAAATTACATAATAAATATTATAATCTGAATCTGTTGAATAAATATTATTATCGTGATAAAAATTATAATCTGAATAAATATTATAATCTGAATAAATATTATCAGAAGAAGAAAAAAATCTTATTCTTCACTGATTATCAGATTTGTGGGGGTAAATGATACTAAAAATAATAATTATAGGACTGATTTCAAAATTTGTTGAGGTAAATGGTACTAAAAATAATTATAGAACTGAATCAGAATAAATATTATTATCAGAATAAAAAATAAATCTGAATCCCTTGACAATGTCAAGGATAAATATTATAATCTGAATAAATATTATCAAAATAAATATTAAAATCTGTTATTATTTTGTGTTAACACTTTTACATTCACTAATAACTTTGTCATTGTTTTCATTAGAATCTTACTCCAGACAAAGCTGAGATGTTCGCTGTTGCCATAACTTTCACAATTCCCTTTAGTGATGTTTTCACTACTTTCATATTCACTACAGTCACTGGTAACAGTGCTTTTTTTTCACAATCTGACATAATCTTTCTCAACTGCCCCACATGTGTGTCAATAATGTTTTTTTGTTTCATATTCGTGAGATAATTCTGATCAGATCTTTTCAAGTGTGGGTGAGAGAGATACGAATTTCTCAGCTTCTGTACCTTTGACTGTTACCAAGGATTGGAACATAGATTGTTGAATCAGCTTAATGAACCTGTATTCTGCTGGTAGTGTGTATTTATCTTCAAATTTTCATTGTTGTAATGATTCAAAATTACAATTTTTTCATGATTCAGCTCATCAGATATTTTTTTACTGCAATGTTTTAATTTTTTAAATGCAGAAATAATAGCATTAATATTTTCGTAATTCATTATACAATAAATATGTTTAAATTGTATTCCTCAACCAAGACAATATACAGTTGTACAGTATAGCGCAAACACAACCCTAGATTACTAAATGAATGTTTTACTTACCTGTTCACTCCCACGAATACACTTGCTGAATGACACCACAAAGAGTTCTGGTTGCCTTTTTATAGTCGTTTAATGCCTACGCAGAATGTTCGATCACAAGACCGTCTTCGATTACTATCTGAAAACACTCGTACATGAACCTGACATAAATAAAATTTTTTCCCCCCACCAGAGATAATCTTCAGCATTTTTTATGACCATGTCATTATTGTGTTGTTTTTTTAAATCATAATATTGTTTTAGCTCTCTGTATTTTTTTACCACCACATTGCACAAACAACTGTGTTTCTCCTCTAACCCCAACACCACACTTTAAACACAGTTTTAGTCCTAAATTCCCTCTTCGTACACTTTGTAAGTGAAGTCCACAGAATTCATGTATGCAGGCTTTGTTACAGGGAGTTGTAGAACCTATCCTTAACCATATACAGTTATTCTTTTTTTTAATATATATATATATATATATATATATATATATATATATATATATATATATATATATATATATATATATATATATATATATATATATTAATTATAATATGGAAGAGTTTGAGAGCTTATCTACAAATGAGCATTCTAAATCAAGATTCGATCTTGACTGTAGAACCCTTGACTTGCGGAGGTGAGCTCTGGTTGATCCGATGGAAACTCTGATTAAAAGTATTTGTGGCACCAAGAAAGAATTTTGCGATGATAGTGCAGCTCATGTGTAGTTAACATTCAGAATCATGCACAATACCAAAGGTGTTGTCGATGCTGCAATGAATGCCCAATGAGCAGCGACGATTATTAATTATCTTGACAATCAAAGATATTTTTTTAGAATAAAATTTATTAGTGAACTAGATGATACTTGGATTATCCATGACAAACGTGACCCTGTTTGATTACATCACACTGGAAATATTGTTACGTTAAATAAAAATTCTAAACCAGGAATGTTGACTGGTATTGATAAACCATATGATGAAGGAGTGTATCCTGTAACTGCAGTTATTTATGCAATATATCCAATAAATGATAAATCCAGCATTGATGATCTCAAACCAGTGGAGTTTTAGAAAATAAATTGTGTAGCCGAGCAAGGTATAGAACACTTCACAAACATGATACATATAAATAAATTAACAGATCACAGATGTAAACAAAATAAATGATTGGGCAGAAACAGTTAAAGATACCGGAGCATATATATAAGACGTTACTGAACTAGGAAAGAAACTAAAATTCCCAGTAGTGGTAAAAACAATAACTGGAGAGTTCTTGTAGGAATTGAAAGGAGTTCTGATAAATATTAGTGATTATAATGAGCATGTGTGGGTGATGACAATATTTTCACGAGATAGAACAGTCAAATTTTATCAAGGAAATATTTTTGATTTTATTAATGAGATTAGTAAAAGTGATCCTAGGGGCCCCAAGTGGCTGAGTGGTCTAAAGCACTCACCGTTCCGGATCACTGCCATCTCACCTTTTTCTGCGTGGGTTCAAGTCCAAGGTTCTTCCTCCACCAGTTATACTGGCCGCCATGTATAGCCTATCTTGTGCTGAAAAATGGCGTTAAACCCTAGAACAACAACAAAAAAGTGATCCTGTATTTGTATGGATGTTTCAAAGCTCAGAAGATGATAGTGATCTGATAAGGCCTGATGGAAGTCATTTTGTCGAAGAAAAAAGATTCAGTCAGTTTGTAAGACCTAACGGTGAGATTTATCAAAGAGAATTTCTTCATACAAAATGAAAGATCTTGCGTTAAAATATGATATTATTTGACATAGCAGTGTGTTATCCTAGAAGTTTTCTTGGAATGGGAGAATGTTTGGAAAATTTTAAGAGATTTAAACATCCAACCCATGAAATGATTCAAGTTTCTGTAAGCGGACTTCTCCCAGATTTTGACGTAATGGATTTTGCACGAATTACATCATTTAAGTTTCCTGAAAATCTTCATCCAATTTGTTATGTCTGGTTTGTCAAACATTTATCAGAAAAAATGTGGGCACCAACAGTATTGTTGATACATGCTTGATTCAGGAATTTTATTATTGTTAACAGTGAGTGAAATATTAATGTCATATCTTCCACAAAAACAAGTTTGGTTACCAGAAGAAAAGAAAAAAATAATCTTTGGATCCATTTAGCCGCTCTGGTGGCCTAGTGGTTAGAGCATCCGCCTTGGATGCGGGAGGTCGTGGGTTTGATCCCCGGCCGAGTCATACCAAAGACTTACAAAAATGGTACTAACAGCTGCTTCGCTTGGCGCTCAGCATTAAGAGGTTAGTGTTAGGACTGGTCGGCCCGGTGTCAGGATAATGTGACTGGGTGGGACATCATGCTACATGTCTGCGGCATGATGCCCCAGTGCTAGACATCACTATAAACTGCCACATTGCAGACATCGTTGCGATATGACTGAAAAATTGTTAAAGCTACGTGAAAAATCCAAATCACATCACATCACATCACATCACACCATTTAAGGATGAAGATAAAATTGACTATGAAAATAAACATGCAAAGGATCTTAGTAGAAGGATAATTGGAAAGTGTACACAAGGTGGTTCATGTGATCATAAATGACGTTGTTGTAGATTAGTTATTGACGATGCTGAATTAGATTTTATCATCGCTGATACATTAAATAAAAATATATTTGTTAGCCGAGAAACAGCTTTCCTGTCAAATGGAACTAAATTAGGTACAATTGTGAGTTACATTAATGGCGACACACCACAATAAACTCAAATAAGGTCTTCGATGCTCACGTATGTTTCAATAAATCTATTGTTGATGGTGAACAGATTCCCTAAATTAGCCATTAGAATAGTGATGGATTTATTTTTTATTGATAAGAAACATGCATATTTGTTAAAACAACTAAATATCGGCACTGAATCATTATGGGGTGGATGGAGATTGAAAAAAGAACAACTACACGGTTATGATGAAACAGTTGATGTCGAGTGTAAAAATACTTTTGTGAAAATATTCAAGAGACAATATCATCATAGCCGTCGGTATATGATGCTGTTGCCAGACGAAAAACAGTTTATGTAAATGGACCAGATGAATCAGGAAAGACAACACATGTGATCAGATTATTTCGTGGACTTGATATGGTTGTATTAACACCTACACACAGACTCGCCAGGGAAATGAAAGAGTGAGGGGTAAAGTCTCATACTTATCAAAGCTTCTTTCGGTGGAAGGGTGATAAATGGACTCCTGAATGAATGGGTGAAAAATATATTCCATGGATTATTGTTTGGGATGAAATATGCACCGTTTCATTAGAAACGTTAAAAATATTTCTTGATTGGTTGTTGACAAAAAATACTGCTGTAATAATGTGTGGCGATCATGGTCAACCCCTACCTTTTGTTAGCTTGTCTCCACATGAATAACCATTGAATATTATGAGGAAATAACTGATGAGAATAGACTGCTTGATCCAGAATTAAGAGAGTTTAAGAAATTAATCAGACTACAACCAAATAAAATTCAGTGTGAAATAATGCGTGAAGTAATTTTAGAAATTCCTATGAACGTTTTTTGGAATTTATGATTTGATAGTTGCAAGTAAAAAGATGGTTTGTGATACACATCAACAACAATTATTTCTGTTACATAAAGTAAAATTTTCAAATCTACCCATACCATTGTGTTATTGACCAGCAGTTACTCGACAGCAAAATATCGACGTTGAAATTCCAGGTTGTGGTAGTAAACAAAATCTTGTACTAAATGATATTGTTTTAGTTTTTGTCAATGTTGTTGAGAGTGCATTAACGATGGATAAAACTCCATGGACTCTAGGCTATGCTATAACGATTCATTCTTAACAAGGATTAACTATCTCTGATACTAATATTTGGATTGTTGATGATCGTATCAAATGGTCAAATTTAGTTTCTGTTGCAGTGTCTCGAATTAAAAGAATATCTCGGCTGCGGAGGGATTTTATAGACTTCACAAAAAATAATAATCAAACTCAGGAAGGCAATAGCAATCATGTAGTAAGAAAAAAATTAACTGGTTATAAACTGTGACAAAAAACAAAAACGCGACTTTGATCTCGACACTGAATTTATCATGACGCTGAAGCAGCGATAAATCATTGTACGAGCTGTAACACAGTAATGTTGTGGCAGTATTAAAATAATAATCCAGAACAGTTTACCGTAGATAGAATTAATAGAAGTCTTGGTCACACATGCAAAAATGTGATGCTGACCTGCCTTGAGTGTAATCAACAAGTTCACAAAAGTGAATGCGGTGGTAATTGTGTGCCTTCAGGAATTACTTGTAATTGTTTGCATACAAATTTTATGTGTCATCACACTCCAAATAGGATCATTCGCTCTTTTTTTACTACCTTCAAGTTCGCCAGGTTCATATAAATACCTCACAGCCACATTACCTAATACTGGCTGTTTTGAAAAGTCATGTCATTGTATTGGTATATTGTTTTCTGTGATCACTTTGGTAGGTTGCATAAGTAATTTCATTATTTATCACACTTGGTAGTCTTGCAACCCATTCACAAGATCTCTTGTCTTTTTGAATTATTTCCTTCGCATACTGATATCCAAACTATCTCTCAGCAAGTGTTCCATTAAATTGTTCAACAATTGCCCTGATTGCAATGAATTGTGGTATGTCTTCATCTGATTTTAACATTATGTTTTTGCATCAGAGATGATACTGAACCAAGAAATTCCATGCTACGACCAACCTGTAATAAATGTGGCCATCGCAAGGGTTCTTGTTGATAAATTTGTTCAAACACAACTGCAGCTTCAGCTGCTCCTTTAGTTGATAGTGGTTCTGCTTCTTTATATCTACGCATATTTGTATGTGCGTGATTCATGTCTTTTTAACAGTATCATGAGGTAAAAATAAAATATCTGCTTGATGAACTTCATTTGGAGTGCTGACATCAAAATGTGCATACTGAATTTGTGTAGGTGGTGGTAAATAAATTTGCCATGTTGCCTGTCATGCTAACCAATTTGCAGCAACAGAACATGTGACATTTGCTGCATCAGCAAGTTCGCTAATTGCTGCTCTACCCCTCCAATATCCTCTTGGGCTATAATAAATCAATTCAATTATAATAATAATCAGTTGATTACTAACTGGGCCCTGATACTAGTTTACCTTTCATCGCAGATCTTACTAGGAAGCTAGCAAGTTTTTCTCAGATTTTTTTTGTGGGAATTTAATGAGTGAATAAATTTCACATCTGCAATATGTCTTTGTTGTAAATCCTTATTTTTATATGCTGCATCATGAATATGGCACGCTTGATCAATTGCATTTATTGGATACTCTGCAGGTCTTGGTCTTGTTCGTCAAGTTGGATATCAAGTCGAGTTCCAGGACCACAATAATTATATCCAGGAAGATGTTTTTCTCCTGGATACTTAGCCCATGAAGCTCCTGATAATTTTCCTAATGAAGCAGCGATATCACGAACTGTCTTCATACAAGACAAAATAAATGTATATTTTTTGTAAGACATTTCACACACTTGCCTGTAAGTGCAGACTTTTTATTTTTTGTTATTATTGTTGTTAATCCACTGGTGAAAGTGGGTGCTCTGCATCGAATGCAATATAAATCCATATTATTTATTATATTTGTACAAAATGGATGTCATTAATTTCTCAGCAACATGAAAACAAGAACCAGTAAAACATCTTCCAGCACTACTAAATTCTCTCAGAGCAACTTTCCATGTCAGACATAGTTCATCACTATAAAGATTTGTCCTTTTTTGCCGTGTTGAGATAAATAATATTTTAGTTTTACCAGTATTTACCACCATGCCATTGCATGTGCACCAGTTTTCCACTTTGTTTAGGGCATTCTGTAAAGAAATTTTGAGTTCTTGCTTTGTGTTTTGGATGTCTGACAATGTTGTGGCATCTGCATAGAGATCTGTAGGTGATGTTGAGTCTCTTAGTAAAAGTGGTAGGTCATTAATAAATAAAATAAATAGTAATGGACCTAGAATTGAGCCTTGTGGTACTCCATATATAATTGTTCCAGGTTCAGACAGAACATTATTTATGTAAACATGTTGTGTTCTCTCACTTAAATATGAAGTAAACGATCTAATTGTTCTTTCACCACTTTGGTAGATTTTCAGTTTCTTCAATATGGCCACCTTTACTAAGAACAGAAAATACTTTATCTAAAAATAAACACAGCAGAATATAACCTGCCAGGTCAGAAAATGTCCTGATGTTGTGGCCTTTTGATATGAGACCAATATTTTTTTTATATACCATCGAATATTGATGAAACAAGAAACTAGGAAGAGTTGTTTATACAAGATACAGGAACAACAGCAATGAAAGCAGTATCTACAAAAATCATTCTGTTGACCCAGATTTTTTGGTCAGCTTTTGTCTCTGGCTGTTATTCTGATGTCAGCAGTGAGTGATCATAGGGTCATGCGAACTTCTTGTTGAGAAATTAGTGTTATACCATTTTCTAGAATGGACCTCAGCTGTGACCTTGAATACATAAATCTTTGTATTTCTCCAGGTAAAAATAAAATGTTGGCTATACCTGCTTTTAACCTATTTTATCTTACAGACCAGAAAAGCATATGCAAGAGACTGATGTCTGTCATTCATCTTTTAATTAGCACAAGTTGTTGTTACTCCTCTAAAGCTACGTAGACAATTGACATGAAAGTTTGCATGCATACTTGTCCCAAGGTCTTGTCTGTCCTCAATGAAAATGTTACTGCTGAGGCTTCCTGTATGGTCACTTTCAACATTTTGTTATCACTGTTCTTCTGAACAAATGGCTATATCAACATAGCATTTTCACTGAAAGACTTCATGTGTTATCTAGTTGGTGTTGAATGAAAATGGTGCTGATATTCACTATAGTCACTATTGCAGTCAACATGACAATGTTGTCAATACTGCTCCAGAACATAAAGTTATATCATCTTGGGGTTTTCACCAGAAGACTCCATTATGGTGTGTAGTTGGTCCTAAATGTGAAACTGACCTCAAAAATGCTGCAGTTATGGCAAGCTTGAAGATGTTATCAAACCTGCTATTCCAGGATGTATTGCCATAGTAACATGGAGTTTTTACCAGAAGAGTTATAATGATGTCTTGGTCCTAAGCGAAAATGGTGTCAATTTTAAATCTAATATTACTGCCATGGTAGCCATCTTGAAATTCTTATCACTGCTTCTTCATGACTTGATATGATTTCACCATAAGATTGATGATGATGGCTAATTGGTCATAAATGAAAATCATGCCAATATGACCTCCAATTTGCCCATTTTACTGTTTCGTCTACAGAGAGATGATCATAATTACAAATGGGTTTTCACCAAAATTCTTGTGATGTCTCGTTAGTACCAAATGAAACTGATGCTAGTCTAACATCCAGTATGGTCATATGACCATCTTGAAAATCATATTAGCATTGCTTCTGAATGGAAAGCAATATCAACATGGAGTCTTCACTTAAAATATCTAGTTTGTCTTAATGAAAATGCTGCCATTCTTACACCCAGTATGGCTACCATGTTGTCCATTTTGAAACTCGTTAATGTTACTCCTGCTGAATGAATGGTGATGTTGACATCAGGTTTTCGACACAAAAATATAAAAATCTCAGGTTTGTCCTAAATGAGAATGGTGCCAATTACTTTAATATGGTTGTCTTGCCATTTGCAAATCTTATCACTGTAGATTATATTAGAGATGGTATCACAACTTGTCAGTTAAAATGAAGAAATGATCATATCTTGGATTCTCGGAAATTATTTTCAGCCTGTATGATAACAACAGTCCCTTTGATTTACTCTTATTCATTATGCAAACCAAATAGTTATTTTTTTAAAAGTCATTAGTTCTGGGCTTGAAAAAGAGGCTGATTTTTTTAATTTATATCCGTGATAAACTTTTACTTAAAATCAACTTAAAAATGTTTGACCTTTTTAGACTTTGTTTTCAGGGGAAAAAATGAAGCTGTCATTGCCAGCAGAGGAGGTGGCAACATTTTATGCCAGAATGTTAGATCATGATTATACATCTCGTGATGTTTTTAACAATAACTTCTTCAAAGATTGGAGAAAGGTTAGTTTGAGAACATTTTCAGTTTTCTAAAAGGTATTTGTAGATACTTTTCAGTCATACCGACTGATAGAGTAATCTCTACTTTCATTTTTTTAAATGGTATTATTTACATTTTCCCACACTAATCAATATAATTGTTGGTCATTTACAGAGTTTGGTTAATTGCAGGTCAGTTTTTACATGTGCCATATGTATTCCAGCTTAGACTATATTTAAACATTTTTAAAATCAGAGTGAAATTGAAATTTTAGCAGATTTGATCTTTTGGCAAAGACCCCTCCACCCTTATGTGACTCAGAATGAACAAGCCAAGGGTATGTCTCATCTGTATGGTGACCCAGGGCTTCGATTAAATTGATAATTTATGGCATCCTGAGGACACCCCACATTTGAATTGTATAGGTTCCTTACAAGATTTTAAAGGGTCCCACTTTATAGTTTCTACAGTAAGTTGTGTGTGTGTGTGTGTAAGAGAGAGAGAGAGGTCTCACTAGAATTTTGGTGACAATAGGAGTTCCACCAGCAAAAGTTGAAGTCAGCTCTCACAAGCATGTTGGGCATGCATGAAGTGGATAAATGTCCATTATAATGCCAGGAATAAAGAGACACAAAACCTAGCTAAATCAGTTTTACTTATTTGTAATTCCTTAAACATTCATGTAGTAAAATTGATATCCAGTCAGTTTTTCTGGGAACATGCTACACAAGACTGTTATTTAGACAGTAATATGATGTACCCTCTAAAACAAAAAGGCATCTTAATTACAGAACTGGATGATTGTTAATTTAATTTTAAATTTTGCTCAATCACGAGTGCTGTAATACATTACTCTCATATTCTTCTTTTAAAGTCTGTAAAACCGTGTTGATTTGTCCTTTTTTCTGATCTGACATTTTTTTCAAAAAGTTTGCAAGATCCATCTGCTCTAACATTTTCCATAACATCCACAAATCACACTGTAAAGAGTATTGCTTATAATCTGGTTCCTTTTTCCATAAAACCATAGACTGGTCCATTACCTAATTTTATTATGAATATAATAAATCTTTGAGGGTAAGTTCAGATTGATGAAACCCGTCTGTTTTCTTGGAACTAAAATGGGTCATGTACAGTTGCAATCAATAGAAAACATGGAAATTTCTTACGCATTAGTGATTTTTTAAAGCAGATTCTCAAATTTATACAAGTGGAATTAAAGAGATAATAACTAAAAATGATATACCCAACTTTTTACTGATTTTTATTTATTTTATTTTTTTAATTTGCCAAAACAGCGTAATCGATATACTGGAGAACAGAAAACATAATTGGTTGTTGAAAAAAATAAGGTGTAATGATTATGACAAAAGCATAATGGCTGGCATGTATACATTTAACCCTCAAAATCCTTATCCAAATTTGCCAATGGCATTTTGTCCAATTCTCTTCATGAAAGAAACAAATGGTAGTGATATTTATTATCATAGGGTTTATCTTCTAATTTAATTTGAATCCTTAGCATGTCGTCCTTTCGAGACCATATTAACTATACTTATTCAGCTAGACTCGAAAATGAACACAATGCATAATTAATGAGCAAGACCTCAACAGACAGCATAGAAGAACCTTGTGACCTCTGTTTTGAGAAACCTTGACCTTTTCTGCAAGCTTGAAATCGACTTGGTCAACAATTTTTATTGCATCCTTCAGGACTCTTAGGCTGGGGTTTTAATGCGTCATTTTTAATTTAATTGCGTCAGGGACTCACATTTGTGCTTATCGGAAGCCCTGGTGATCATATGGTAGGATAATACTATCAAGTTCAGTGAATTTTCTAGTGTTAAAGTAAAAACATTCGTGAATTGTAATTTAATTGATTAAATACAGTTTGAGTAATACACAGTGCATCCTTCTCTGGCTCCTTGTTGGGCCCCAGCTCTTTGTCTACTAGGGTTTCTCTGCGCAGTTATGATGTCATTGCAGGCAGTATATGTTAATAAGCTAGTAACTAGATATGTTGTCATGTTAAACCAATCAGATGACTGAGTTGGAGCATGTGATTAAACATTGTCAGTTGTTTGAGGCCATCATAGAGCAACTGGGTTGCCAGTAGAGATGTGCTTTTCAGTGTCGACGATGCATTTAACTCAAAATTATCTGTGGAAAGAACCACCCGCCTCCCCTCCTTTCACCATGTCATTTATTTGGGACATTTCTTGCATAATTTGGGACATTTCTTGCATAGCATACTGTTCCCATTCTGTTCTGGGGGGCCATTGCAAGTTCATACATTCACAACTTTTGCTTTTTTAACCTCAAGTTGTGTCGGTACTTAAATATACCCAACTATTAGGCCACATATACTAAATACATGCTTCCTATGGTGCCTGTATGGAGTATCGGCTGATGTTTGTTATCATGGCAATCCTCAGGATCAGACTTATTGAATTTCGGTTATCATTGTTCCCATATAACTTGTATCAGCCCCTTGCAGCTTCACACACAGGTGTTGAACACTCTTCACAACACGACAAACTCCCCATCCTGAAGTATTCCCATGGAACAAGGGTCATTGCCAAGTTTCATGCATTCACAACTTTGCTTTTGAATCCATTTTGTGTCAGTACTTAAATGTACTCAACTATTATGCCCATATATACTTCATACCCGTTTCCTACGGTGCATGCATGGAGTATTGGCTGATATTTGTTATCATAGCATCCTCAGGATCAGACTTATCAAGTTTCGGTTATCAGTGTCCCTATATACCTCGCATAAGCCCCTTGCAGCTCCACATACAGGTGTCAGACACTCATCACAACCCCACAGACTCCCCAGGTATCTCTTCCTAAGTATTCCTATAGAACAAATTCAGAGCTGGGCTGGTGCAGGGTGCTGTGACAGGATTTGCCTCCGTTATGCCAAAGATTATTTTATATATACAATAAAGTGTTTATTGAACCTGTGTATTTTATGTTATTTAAATGAATTTATTGAGACCCTGCAAATTACTTCATAGTATCCTCCATAATTTGTTATAAAAATGCATGTATGAAGTATAGTCAGCCTATTGTACTACTTCCATTATCAGTGTCATCATTGGCATTGGCAACCACACAGATAAAAGCATGTACATTTTTTGTACACTCGCACTGAATGTCAGCCACAAAGATGTCAACATTTTAGGAAATGTTGAATGGGTACCCATCGATCCTAATGATCGATTACCCGGGTACCTGATCAAAGGGAACTTATATTAAATGTGAACCTGAACTGCTTTGTTATAAATTCATACATGCCAACCCAACCCTCCCCCACCCCCAAATTATAAGTGAAATTATTCTTAATATGAGTGGCAAAAAAGTACAGTCTGAGCATAAAAAGAGTAATCTATATAGTACATGCCACAATTACAGAAAACTATTTATTAAAAAAAAAAAGATTTAAATTTGCTACTTACCTGGATCTGCAGAGTTAAAATACTTATCACAAAATGGCTAAATCCATGTGGGTTAATACAAGAATATAGACTCAAAACAAAATGATAAATTATTTATACACAACATTCACTTTAACTAGTAAACACTACATGTTTGACTTTCACTGAAAGGTCATAAAGTCAAGCCCACAAATTCTGAATGCTGTATTACATGTATAATTAATCTCTAAAAAATTTTAAAGCGCTATTTATTTTGTCCTTTTCCTGATGCAGGATGTTCTTCAGTTTAACAAAATCCATCCTCTAACATTTTTTTAGTCCTATAAGATCCATGAGTTAAATTGATAAAGCCAGTTTCATTTCATATTTGGCACAATTTTTAAAAACAAATTAGAATGATCTACTACTTTAGTGTTTTTCAAACTTTAATAAATCTGTGACATGTGGTTTCAGATTCAAGAAGCCCATCTGTTTCCTTGGAAACATGTCATGTACAGTGACTATATTAGAAAATAAGGAAACTGTTTGACATTCATCGCCACAAGTTTGCACACATCAAAAATATAACTTCAGTAGACGGTGGCCTATGGTGGATCAATGTCACATGATATAAGCTTCAAACTGTACTCATTATTCTGTGTCTCACTCGCTCCTGACATCACCAGATATAATCTTTGATATGAACATGGAAACAAGTTTTTGGGGGTTTTTTTTACATGAAATGGTGTACCCTGTAACTAATTATATTACCTGAGTGATCATGAATGGCAAGTACCTGGGTACCTATTGACACCTTTAGTCAGTCACAGTCTTATGTAATGAGCAACAGTTTGGAGTGGGTTTTATAGTGCCTACCCAGGGTAGGGGGCTAAATTTTTAGATATATAACTTAGTACATATGTACATTATTTGTACATTCTTTGTCAAATTTTTGCATTTTGCTCATTTTTTTTTTGTGCACACTTTATAATACTTGTATACCTGGAATCATGAAACTTAAAGGGATGCATCTTGACGAGCACTACATATTCATCATAACTGTATGTCACTGTGGTGTAAATTTTTTGCTTCACTGACTGACTAGATTTTGAGTGCATTTTTTTTTCTCAAGATATGTACATGATAGAATCATCAAACTGAATGATTTTGTGTATCTCTATTTGTACCATCAAACTGAATGATTTTATGTATCTCTATTTGTATCATCAAACTGAATGATTTTATGTATCTCTATTTGTACCATCAAACTGAATGATTTTGTGTATCTCTATTTGTACCATGCCCTTACAACAAAAAGGATGGTTATTGACCTACATTTTACAGTTTATTGACTTGGTTCATAACAAACCAGGTTTTTTTTCAGCCTGTATGTATATTGTTATACCTATATTGATGACAGTTAGTGAGGGGTACATCTAGAGGAGTATGACCTATATTTCATGCTTCATTAATACAAATTGTATTTTTAAAAAACCCATAAAACTGCTTCTTGAAAGTTGCTGAAAAGAATTTGACCAAAATTGACAGAAAGTATCCTGGCATGAATGGCTTTTAAATTTTACAATGATGTCGATCCACCCCACACAAGAAAGGCAACATTTGTTAAAAATAGAAAAACCTTGTCAAGATTATATATTAGATGGTGTCCAACAGAATTTAACTAAATAAAGGGCTTTCAGGTTTGTATTAATGGTGTTGATTCACCATCAAATATGGTAACTGTAACTACAGATAGAAAAACCTTTAAATTCTCAAAAATAGCTTCACAGAATATTACCAAATTTAACAAAAATCATCATTGAATTATAGCCTTTAAAGTTAATACAAAAAATGTTACTTGAAAAAAGCTCCCAAAATTGGGATAATATAATTTGATCAAATTTTAAGGCCTTTCATATCAATTCCAATGATGCCAGTTTGCAGTACAATATGGCTGCATATTCTATAAGTCGAAACAAAAATTTATAGTCTTGTCTGAAGAAACAAAATGCTGAACAGAATTTGAAAAACCTGGACAGAAAACACCTTGATTTAAGGGCCTTTCCAATGATAGTGATGTGCAATCAGATGAAGATACCAAAAGAGAGAAACCATGAGAGATTGCTTTCATAGTTTATGCAATCAACAGCATTGAAATAAAATTGTACACAAAGCATCCTACTAGCCTGCACTTGCATTTGGTTGTTAGGCAGACAACAGCCAGGTGTGTGATATTAGGCCCACTTGAGCCTCTTTGTGGCTGTAGATAATCGTTCAAGTGTTAGTGGTGGTAGCTCACATTTGGCTATTAGACAGATGCCAAACAGGTAAGCATATGATGTAATGTTGGAGGTATATACAGTATTATTCAACTCATTTTATAAATGTATGTAATAAATGCTACAGGATATACTCTATATCAGATGATGACTCCAGAAGAGAAGAGTAAAATCAGAGACCTGAAGAAATGCAACTTTAAGGAAATGTATGAGTATTTCAAAACAAAATCTGAAGAAAGGAAAAATATGTCAGAGGAGGAGAAAAAGGTATTACTGTATTATTTACATATATTTAATTTTTTTTCCTTCCTTGTCTCCAAAGAACATAAATGTTTTCAAACTGCAAATACTAGTAGCAGGTCAGGAATTTTGTTCAACCTGTGAAGCATTGTTGTTGTGGGGTTTAACACCATTTTTCAGCACGCGATAGGCTATACATGGCTGCCAGTATTAATGGTGGAGGAAGAACCCGGAAAAACGCCGGAAAGAACCACCGACCCACGAGAAGCTACTGGCAAGCTTTCTCACATACCCACATTGGCTGAATCCTAGACTTGAACTGCCGCAGACAGAGGTGAGATGGCAGTGATCTGTAACGAAGAGTGCTTTAGACCACTCGGCCGCTCGGGGCCCCCCTGTGAAGCATAGGCAATATGTACATTTTATTTTTTGCCAGACTGTCATTTTGAAGATCCATTTTTACAGACCAGAAGAGCTTATTTGAGGGCATGTTCTTCATCTGTGTGTCTTCTATTTGCAAAACTTTTTTGTTTGATATTCCTTATAAGACTGTTAGGATTGCCATGAAACTTTACACACACATTCATCCCAAAGTGTAATAGGTCCTTAATAAAAATGGTACCACTCAGACATTAATTATGTCTGCTATGTTGGCCGTCTTAAGAAATGTTATGGCTTCTCCTGAACAGCTGGTAATATCAACATGTTGTCACTTAAAAAAAAACAATTTATTCTGTCTGGTTGGTTTTAAATGAAGTTCATGTTGATCTGACTTCAGAAATGGCTGACGAGGTTTTCATATTGACTTACAGCGATTTCTATTTAGTCCCTGATGAAAATTGTACCAATCTGACATTCAGTATGGTTATTTTGAAATCTTGTTATCTCGAATCTGACAGAATGTTTTTTTTCTCTAATGTCTTCTTTTGTTGTATAGTTTGTCAGAGTCATGGTGACTAATTTGGTAAGACATTGGAATTGTGACCAGAAGATTGCAGGTTCTGTTCCTACTGTCAGATCAACTACAGTGATATGACCTTGGGCAAATCACTTTACTTGTTTCTGCACAATATAGTCATAAAAGAGTTGCTGTTTTATAAAACATACCAAAAAAAGAACATTAAAAAAGGAAATGAAATGATATGACCTCCAATATGACTATGACCATCCTTAAAATTGTCTTATTACCACTTTTCTAAACAGATGGTCTTAGCAGTGTAGGGTTTTTCCTTGAAGACTTTTTATGATATGTAGTTGATCCTACATGAAATATCTGATGATAAGACTTCAAACATGGCTGCCCTAGTGGCAATCTTGTAAACCTTGTTATGACTATTTCTTCTGATTGGATGGTCATATTGACGGCTTTTTCACTGCAGGACTTTGTATGGTGTCAGGTTTGGATGCTAAATAAAAATGGTGCAGATTAAATCTCCCAGTGGTTGCCATGGCAGTCATCCTAAAAAGTTTAAGCTACTTCTAAACAAATAGTTATAGAGACATGAGGATTTTCACTGAAATATTCCTTATGATATCTAGTTGGGCCAGAGTGAAAATGATGCTGATTTAATCTCAAGACAGTGGGCATGAGGTTTTCATTCAAATGCTTCTTACTCTGTGTTTTTCTAAATGAAATGGTACCAGTTTGACCACCCAGAATGTGAAAATAACATTACAGCTATTGCTTCTGAACATATGGCCATAGCAGCATGTTTTAATATATGTTTTTGTTTTCAAAACCCCAAAACAATCCTTTCTTAAAATAGATAGTTGTTCCTTGATTAAAATGATGCTGACTGAGCCTCATAAATGCTGACCATGATTGCCAGAATACAAATCTTTCATTTGATACTTCTGTGTAGATGCTCTTATTTACACTACTTTCATTAAAACACTGAACAAAAATGATACTCATCTGACATACAACATGACACCACACTTCTGTGAAGTAGTTGAACACCAGACCTACTTGACTGTGAGGTCAAGTCAGCAGTCATTTTTTGCATATTTGTATTACACTGACATTATTAACACTTGTCAATTAATTTTGACCTGACTTTGTGTTTAATTGCATTCTGTTATTACACTAGGGTCTTGAAGTACATAACAAGAAAGAACAAAACATACAAGTTTTGTAATATTGAAAAATAAAATGTTATTTTCCTAAAATAGAATGTGAAAGATTTGAAAATAACTTAAAGTTTGGTGAACAGATTTCTAAAATCCTAAATTTCTGTCAATTCCAATAGTTCAGAGTAATTTGAATGATTTCCAAAGGTATTTAGAATGATGTCACTACTGTACTGATATGTCAGTGGTACAAAAGAAATTACTGAGATAATCTTAAAATGTCTTTAAATGAATTCACAGTAATTCCTTACAGCAAAAAATTATGTATCTCCAAATAGTCAAAATTGTTGTTGGTGTTGTTGTTTTAGGGTTTAACGCCATTTTTCAGCACAAGATAGACTATACATGGCCACCAGTATAAATGGAGGAGGAAAAACCCAGGAAAACCCCGGAAAGAACCACCGACCCACGAGAAGCTACTGGCAAGCTTTGTTACATACCCACAGTGGCCAATATTTCAAAATACTTGATCAGTGAAAAGCATTAGCTGTTTCAATTCTAACTAAATAAAAAAAGTAGGCCACGCTAGCTTTACCAGAACTTGTTTTCTTGTCTGATCAAATGATGTTTGTACTTGACAGTACGACTTAACCTAGAAACTTATTTAATACATGACTCATCTTACAGTTCAAACTACAATCATAGGATTTTAGCATTAAAAATGTCTTTAATTAAATGACTCTTGTGAAAACTTATGAAATTATTATACATAATATAGATACACATATCAATTCCAATAAGCAACTTGATAGTGAGTTCTCAGGACTTTAGCTTTTCTGGCTTGTGAGCATGATAAAAAGTATAAATGCATTTTTATAAAACCCAGTTGATGTGAAGAATACCTTGAATGATGCATTTTCAGTAAGTCACAAATCACAAAGCTATTTACTTAGATGCTTTGGCTGCACTTTTGATTGACACAGAAATAGGACTGATTAAATTATGATTTTGTGGTGAGAGTCTTCCATTTGAAAGATGAGATAGTCTTGATAAATAATTGCAAAGATTATAGTCTTAACAAGTAACTCATTCAACAGGGTTCTTTGAACATTTGTCAGGAACATTTCAGGCATGCAATATGGTTAATGAGAAGTGTCATGCACTGGGTTCTGTGACCTATATTTAATGCTTCAGTGACTTTTAGTTGACCAGGTTTCCACATTCCACAACCAATTTTGAATGCTGTGTATGTTTTAACAGAAAATCAAGGCACAGAATGAAGCTATTCAGAAGGAATATGGCGTCTGTATGATGGATGGACACAAAGAAAAAATTGGAAATTTCAGACTTGAACCTCCTGGACTTTTCAGAGGCAGAGGGGATCATCCTAAGCAGGGAATGTTGAAGATGAGAATAAATCCTGAAGATGTCATAATCAACTGCAGCAGGTACATAGTAGCTGAACATTCAAAACATTTAAAAGTTTTAATTGGTTGATTTGAATTTGATCAAAATTTGGTATTTTCACTTCATTGTGTTTTGATTGTTGATTTTAATACATCACGATGACCATGTTCATGTTCCATTATGAAGTACTTGGTGTCAAATTTCAAAAAAAATGTTAAGATAACTACTCCACTTGTTTTGATAATGCAATATTTGTTATTTCTTTGAAAATGTGGTTTGCATTAAAAATTGTGTATTAGAAATTCCTTTTTGTGTTTTTTACAAAGGGGAATAGAATTGCCTGGATAGCTACAGTTTAAAGATTGTATCAAATCAATGCAACAAAGAGTGAAAGGCAATGTTTTGTTTCAAAATCTGATCATCCGAGTTGAACAGAACCAAGAAACCCACCTATTTCACTTTTTCAGCTTTTAAACATTTTTCGTATTTCAGAATTGTTGACTGTCTAAATTTTTTTAATGTACCAGGGCGAGTTCAGATCATAGAGTTTTAGTTCAGTTTGTATTGGCACTTTTCAGTGATTCCAAGATCCCACAGCCGCCAGCTGGTCACAGATGGAAGAAAGTTTTACATGATAACAAGGCAAGAAATTACAACTGATCTCCAATAAATTGCAGGAGAGTTAATTACAGACTTGAGGGTTACTGTTATTCTTTCATTGATCTTTTGTACTCCTCAGTTGCAGTCATAATCTTTAATTGCAGAGAAATACCAAGCTGAGTCATTGAAATATTGACCACTATATTGTCACAAAGAAGTAGTAAGTACTGTGATTTAAGAGGAGAGATCAAACAAAGAACATAGATTATTTTCCAAATCAATGGAAATAAATTGCAAATTTATCTAGACAGTGTTTTGAACTTATGAATGGCACATCAAACTTTAGTTGGTGTTCATTACTTAAACAAATCATGCCTAGTCAATGAATCATTGATCACTGTATAGTCACAAAGAAATGTCAAATACTCTGATTTAAAATGAGACATTGGATAAAGAACCACATTTATTTTTCCCCCAAAGAGTAAATAAATTGCAAATTTTATAGAATAACTTATTTATTAGTTACACAGTATGTATTAATGTTAATATGATGTGTTATATTGAACAGATTGAAAGTATTCATGATAGATAGTAAAACAGATTTCCAATCTTTTATATCTTTCTGGTTGAGGCACAGAAAAAGAAATGTACAAATGTATGTAAAAAGAAACTAGAACATAAGCAATCAAAGAACAGGACTGTTTAGGTTTGTAAGCATTAGTTGCATCTAAAACAAGGCTAAAAACAATATAGTTAAAATACAACAAATTCACTATTTCACAAGGATGTATGTGTGTTGGCAGCTTTAGTGCCATGATTCTCTCATCAGATCAGCCAAAACAAAAACTTTTCCTTTGCTCATTTCTACTGTAAACATGCACCCTCCCAAAAGTAGGGAAAATAGGTATAAAAAGTACATCAATCAGTTGGTAATGTTTGTATCACTTCCTATAATATAATTCAGCATGGTCAGTTGACATACACAGCAGTTTGAAATATTGACCCAGGATGTGGCTAGTTGGTGGTTAGGGTTTTCTTAACTATAAAAAATATAGCTTATTAAGTATTATATATCTGCACCTTGGCATGTCATCATTGGGGCTAGAAATTTTATTTGCTAACAGTTTTGTTATAATACTCCTTTGGGTCTAGCTACAGTGGTGTGTGAAATGCTGCCCATGGGTCTTCACTTGGAAACTTGAAATCACCTCCCAATGAATATTTATAGGTTTAAAGGTCATGAGATGAAATCAGACATATTCAAATCAGACCCCTGGAATAGGGGATTACCTCTGTGTTTGGAATCTCATTATGTAGCCATAGATACACTTACTGAATATGAAAAAACAAATAGATATAACTAAGTAATATTGCAACATTGGCCATTGGGTAAGGCATTACCCCATGTAGCATAGCTTGGAAGCTTTGAGATATGCATTGACATACCATTGACCCAATTCTGTTGTATCTGTTTATTCCTACTTTAGAGAGAACTTTTAGTTACTACATGGGCTATCAATAAAGTGTTGTAGTAATGACACTTGATCTCTAATGCCATCACCCTAGGTTCAGTTACCAAAGTATAGTTATTGATCCATGATGTTTACTTTTCACTGATCTTTTTTTTTAACTTGGGGTCAGCTTTAAACCGTGACCTAGCCTGGATTTCTCTGACAGAATCTAGTCTGTACTTTAAACTTCATTCAACAATCTGATTGGATTTGTTTAAGTTTGAGAAGTCAAATTTCTTCAGTTTAAAATTAAACTCTAAGGCATGCCCTGAATAGTATTTAGTGTAGATTGTTATAATTTATGGTACAATCAATGTAAATTAAATAAGCTTACTCAAAAATGATACCAGCATTCATCTTTTATTTTTCCATTTATTTTTTTTACCAAAGGTTACTTGGTTGGCCAATTGGACTGAGAACATACAGGGTCACACAAAGTATGTTATTTTGAATGCTGCATCCAGTTTGAAAGGAGAGAAGAATTTGCAGAAATACGAGATTGCACGAAGGTTACACAGAACTGTTGACAACATCCGAGCCCAGTACAGAGAAGACTGGAAGTCCAAAGAAATGTGGATACGACAGAGAGCTGTTGCTCTGTATTTCATTGACGAGGTAAATTTTAGTGTTTTTGGTTTGTTGTTTTCATGATGTGAAGTTTGAAATTGAACCAGAAAATGCCTGTTAAAATGTTAATTACTTCCAGTGGAGATAATCTATAAGCCTATAACAATTTTATGTACTAAGAGGCAAACAACTACATTTAATTTAAATAAATCCACCAGGTTGTTGAAGATCATGTTATGTATACTAAAGGATCATTGTGTCTCTACACAGTCTACTCATTCTGCTATAAGTGATAATGAGAATACTACACACCCTAGTAGGATCTGACCATCGTTCTACATTAATGACTATTAAGACTGATCTACTTCCCAGATTTGTTCCTTGCCCCAGTGAACTCTTATACTTGAAATACAACATCATTTGGTCAGACCTTACTTCTGATGAAAAACTGAATTATGCTCAGACATCTGTATTCTTATTAAACAAGATTGAGATCCCACATTGTGCTGTGAACTGTAATGACCATGGCTGCACTAACCAGGTGCATATGAAACAGATAAATGGATTATACACTGATATAGTAAAAGCTTTGTCGAACTCCAGTAATAGCTTGACTAGTAAATCCAAACATGTTCACTGGGTTATACCAGGCTGGAATGGCTGTGTCAAAGAACTGCACAACTTTGCATGAAATGCTTACCTTATGTGGCGTGATAACGTTAAACCTCGTCATGGCCATCTCAGTAACCAAATGTGCCAGACAAGAGCACAATTTAAGTATGCTCTTAGATTATGCAAGAAGGAGGAAGTTAAACATTGAGCAGACTCACTAGCATAAAAATTTGAAAATATCGACCAACGTTAATTCTGGGAGCAAGTTAAACAAAATGCTATGACTACTTCCAATAAACTACCAATTTACATTGATGGGAACCATGGTCAGAATAATATATGCAACATGTGGAAAAATCATTTCGAAGACTTAATGGTGTTAGAAATGAATCGAATAAGAAGCATGTGCTCTCATCATTGAATTCTGCTCATATTGATGTAATCACATTATCTGAGATCCAAAGTGCAATAACAAGACAAAAAGGTGGTAAATGTCCAGAATCAGATATTTTTGGTGTGGAACATTTCAAATTTTCAGATACTAGACTTCATGTGCTATTGATGATTTTATTTAGCTCTGTGTTTGTGCATAACTTTGTCCACTACCAAAAAGCAAAATTGGTAACCTGGCAGACAAAAATAACTTAAGACCTTAATCTCTTATGACTATTATTTCAAAAGTATTTGAATGCATCATACTGCAAAGATGTGAAGGCACAATCTCCAATAATCAGTTTGGTTTTAAAAAGCAGCATTCAACAGATTTATGCCTTTTGACTTTAAGGAAACTGTCAGGTATAGGCCAACACTGGTAAAGTACTGTAAATTAACTAGCCAGTGACATTGATTTTGGAATGTAAACAGGTATACTGCATCTTCAGGTGTGCCCAATGATTGCTTTTGAAATGACACATTCTCATGAAAGACATGATTAAAAACAGTAGTATTGTTTGATTACAATAATATTTACTCTTAACAAACTTGTTGAACTATAAATGTATTTGTGTTATTATTAACCTAGTTTGTGCAAAATATGGGAGTGTCTTTACCTAGGTACCCATATAATGTTTAGATTTACCTTGAGGAAAACTCATGGTGCATATAAGCTGGTGGTCGTGTAATACGTGTAATACACTCATGGAGAGACAGCCAAATTATTTAATATTATTCATGGATGCAGGCTTGATAATTCAGCATAACTAAATTGTGTAAAATATTAATAACATCAACACTTAACAAGATATATTAGGATGTGCATTTAAAGCAGTAAATATATATATATATATATATATATATATATATATATATATATATATATATATATTTACATACAACATTCAACTATTGGTCTTTGAAGTATTGAACTATTGTAAGAATGCATGACTAACAGAACAGAAACAAAAGATATTCAATTTATTAATGAATTTATTAAAATAATAAGACATGATATTATCGAATTAATCTACATTGTTTTACATTTTGTTGCTGCATCATATTGGTGCTATTTTATTTTTTTCTTTGATGCATCATACATCATTGAGGGGCCTAGGAATCTAGACATCACATAATTGCTGAAGAATCAATGATGAATTTGATGCAGTTTTTAATTACATGTCAGTGTTAACAATGAACCACATTTTAGCAGTCACATAACAAGCAAAGCAGTGGAAACCATGAACCACATTTTAGCAGTCATATAACAAGCAAAGCAGTGGAAACCAGGAACCACATTTTAGCAGTCACATAACAAGCAAAGCAGTGGAAACCAGGAACCACATTTTAGCAGTTTAATAACAAGCAAAGCAGTGGAAACTGGGAACCACATTTTAGCAGTCACATAACAAGCAAAGCAGTGGAAACCAGGAACCACATTTCAGCAGTCACATAACAAGCAAAGCAGTGGAAACCAGGAACCACATTTTATCAGTCACATAATAAGCAAAGCAGTGGAAACCATGAACCACATTTCAGCAGTCACATAACAAGCAAGGCATAGAGTGTTCTGACTATCCATACAAAGTGTTGTTTGGTGTTAAAGAAGGGATTGAGCAAATATGTACAGGTTATTTAGAATGGAAATGCCAATTTATATGTGTAGAAAAATAGAACCTCAAAACATGTTTTACAGTACTTGAAAAAGCTATGTATCAGTGGTAGTTCTGTTGGTTTGAAAAAGGAGCATGAAAATTCCTACCATTTTTCCATGCTTTCAGTACAAATTAATTGCACATTTCAGTTTCCTATTTAAATTCTTGTTTTTTTAGCTGGCTTTAAGAGCTGGTAATGAAAAGGAAGAGGGAGAGACTGCAGATACAGTGGGTTGTTGCTCACTTCGAGTTGAGCACATTAAACTGCATGATGAATTGGATGGAAAGGAAAATGTGGTAGAATTTGACTTTCTTGGTGAAGATTCCACCTGCTACTACAACACCGTGTCAGTGGACAAGCGAGTCTACAAAAATCTGAAAATATTCATGGATAATAAACAGCCAGGAGATGACCTCTTTGATTGCTTGAATGTAAGTATTTCATTTTTGTTTAAAGTATGGAAAAGTTTTTATATGATCTTGATTTTGAGAATTGGGTCATCTTCTCAGCCCTGATAATAGTTTCAGTGGAATTGGTCAAGGAACCAAACTGACTTTACAGAGTACCTCAGACTCTTTAGACTGCATATTTTGTGTTGCAAAATGTCTGTATGATCAAGCTGTTGCTTTTGTGGTTTTTTTTTTAATGGCATCCAACAAGTGACTTATCAGGACAAAACAGACAATAAACCACTTAAAAAGTTTAGTAGTGCAGAAGAATGACAATATCAGATACTTGGGGAAAAAAGCAGAAAGGGCAACAATTACGTTTAGTGGATATCATGTGTTGTTTTGAGTAGGTCACATGGCAGGAAAGATGATTGCCATCATGACAGCCCACATGTAAGTTAACTTTTATAAGGATACATCAGGTTGAGAGATACCAAGAAGCCATTGAACTCCATATGGTTTGGAACTCCAGTTTGTTTAGCTGTACTGAAGGTAATTAAGGTTCAAATAAACTTTACAAACATTTTGAGTTGAACACCACTGCATCAGTCTGGACAAATCACACCTCTGGATTTTTTAAATGCATGTTTTCCAGCTTGACAACAGCAGTACATGATATTTTGTTACACCTTACTGAAAACTGGTATAATGTACAGTAAAAGATTGATCTGCCTTACTGAAGTCTTGTTAGGGTTGGCTGGTGTGCCGCAAGGTAGCTACCATTATACCCCGTTTAAACCAGTTTTTATTTTTGCTGCCATTTGCTAGATGTCCTCCAGACAATCCAGTTAAATTGGATAAGTGTTATAATTTACATTTAATCATCCATGTCATTGAATGGAAATGAGTTTTTTAAAATATCGTGCATACAGCATTTTTGTAAAATCTGTTGAATTTTTTGATATTTTTAAATTAATGTTTGTTTTCATCATGGATGGCTTAGAACGGCAGCTTACATTTTCACAAGTGTAATTTCCCAGGTGTTATCTTTAGGCATTTACTGCTATTATAAGTCCTTTTTGTGATGATGTTGGCATATATATATATATATAGATATAGATATATATATATATATATATATATATATATATATATATATATATATATATATATATATATATATATATATATATATATATATTGTATGCAGCTGTTTGTTTATCCTCATTTCATTACAGAAATGACAACATGTGGAACAAATGCTAGAAATTCAGAGTAGAGGAAGTTCATGAAACATGCCTGCTTTGTACCAAATGCTCTTCATTTTGCACATGTTTAAGGTTTTTGCAATGTGGAAAGAGAATGCATGCTCTAATGTCCTTAAAAAGCAGCTCAAGGGCACAAAATAGGGCAATATTTATTTCTTGTCAGCATGAAGTACTAAGCCTATGTTCTCCTTCAGAATCCCTCACAACATCCTCCAGAATCTTTCACAAGTCTTGTTGGGGGATGCAAATTGACCCTCCCTCACCCCTCTGAAGATTCAGAAGTCTGCACTGGATCTTAATGCAGCTGGAAGGAGTGATGATTCCAGTCAAGAGTTAATAAATTACGCTTTATCTTTGACATTGTTGATCACAGAATGAGAAGAAAATTTTGAGGATCCCACTGGGGATATTACTGTAGCTCAGCCCATGAGGCAGAACAACAATCCCAAGTCAAATATCACCCCCACTTTGGGTGTGAGAGTACAGAGTCATGCCTATCTCTGCCATGAGGCTTGTATATACAATACTCCATACTCCATCTATGCATGGCAACATTTTTGCCGGTTGTGGGGGCATATTATTTGATGGCTGGACCAAATGAGCTGTAATTTGACTCTTTTTGGATGGATGGCTGTCTGGCTGTAATGCCTGACCATCATGACACTTGTCATCCACTGTATGCCTTTCCAACTGTCAACCAACCGGATGATTTGTATGAATGTGCAGTATACAACTGCAGTGGTTATGAGTCACTTCTGTCCATGTATTCCAACAGCTATGGTATCCAATACCAAACAATGTACAGTGAAACCAACCAGCTGGACCGAAATTACTATGCCATTTAATAGTGAATCGGATTTTTTCATAGAACTATCCAGCTGAGAATTCTAGTATGCCACCACTTTGAACTATAGGACCAATTATACGGCATCATCATTTCTATATGGATTGGTGTACCCATTGATTCTAGGTGTACAAGAAGAGGACAGTCCCCAGATAGATGAGGGGATGAAATGGAAATGCGAGAATCATCCAATCTGACATTGGAGTGGTTGGAATTCAGGCTTTAAGGCAGCAATAAAAGAAATCTTCCTTATTCTGCTTTCACCCAAATGTCCTCCATCTACATTCATCCCTTCCTACAAGGTCAAGGTCTTTAGATGTAGATGATGACGACAATAGTCCATCATTTAAAATGTTTCCTCAGTCATGAAAAGTTGCAGAAATTATTGGGCACCCTTGGTAATGCAAAAACCGTTTCCTTGAGTCAGTTGCCATCTAGCTTCTCATCTCACTTTTGTAAGTCACACACTGATGAGTAATGTTCGGAAATACCAAATGTTGACATGGATGTTTCTAGTTTTGGCATGCTTGCCCCACATTATAAAGTATAATATTATACCAACTTCCTTACTACTAGACTTCACTTCCTTTGGCAATTTTTTTCTTCGCTGAGAAGGACATAAGTGATCACAACTAGGATTCGTTGAGCTGTTATCACCATGGTCATGAATAGGGTTTCTCAACACACTATGGCTAATTCCTTGATGGCTCCTGCTACATAGACAATGACAAGATGCACTCTTACACTGTTCCTCTCTAGAGTCCCAGCATGTGATGACCTTGCATAGCCTCCCATTCTGCTTTCCTTGTCTGTTTAGAGGTCAAATTAAAGAGGTCAGAAAACAGGCGACACAAGAATTGCCCCTACATCTGTCAGTGCAAGTTTCTTTATCATGGTGTTCTACTTCTCACTGTCAGACAGGGAGGAGATAAAAAGCATTTTGTATCCTCCAAGCCCTCTTCCACCCGTCAGTGACTTACATTTTCTCCTACCTGCTGGTGACCCACTCATAGGTGCTAGACTCTGTATGGTGTAATTGCAACATTATATTGTACAAATTTGGACAACAATTTTAATGTTTTATTTATTTTAAAGATTCTGGTACAGCAAGGTATATATTTTAGCAGTAATGATTAAAGAAGCAATGGAGAACAACTAACAATAATATCACTTAGCAGAGAATTTGTTGACACTTTATATTCACTTTCTTTTTCATTCATTCATTAAAATCAGAGTAAATTTAATAAGTTTTAATTGTACAATTTTATCCTGGCATTCCAGTTTTATTTTACACATAACAGAAAAGTCACTGCCCTGTATAAATTTAGGACTGTGTCTCATAGGTCATGTTGTTTCAGAATTGTTCCAACATGGCTAAGCACACAGCAGTGCGACTTCCATAGCAAACTTTCATAAAAACTTATTTTTTAGCTGAATCTCGATCTGGCCGATTTTGATCAAACTTGGTATGAATGTTTCTTTGGACACCCTCTCAAGGTTTTATCTTGAGTGCCCCCCCCCCTCCAGTGTAGCTTCTGTTACAATTAGGCATAAATCCTTCAAATGATACCTATTTCCATCCAGTATGGCTACATTTACTGTTTATTTTTTTATGTAAAAACTATCATAGACTGGTTTTCTCTTCCAAAGTGCTATGTTACACAGCCAAAATGTGATAGGTAGTGTTCTAGCAAGCATACTTCACATTCTTATAAAAGATGCCATTGCATCATCTAGTCCAGGTGAAGTTACTCAAAATAGAAACACAGTTAATCAACATGTCAAATACCACCAGTTTCTGACAAACAGTGTCTTTCAACTAAAGGTACTAGCTTTATTTAATACATCTGCCAGGTTAGCAATATGAGACCCATTTAGCTGCTTCATTATGAATATGTTTCTCTGGTCTCTGTTTTCAGTTTGGTGAATTATTATTTTGGGATTAGGCAGAATATGCTAAATTAATGACACTTAAAAATAACCTGATTTTTACAGCAATGACTGTGATATGGAATTTAACATCAGCTTCGATATTTTTTTCATTATTTTGATGGAATAGATAAAGTCTACTCTATAGCCAAGATTGTGTTGACATACCAGTTAAGTTTATGCATACATGTACATTTATATGTAAGGTTCAGTATCAACTGCTTAATATATATAATGCATCATTTATGAATTACAGACTAGTATCATGAAGAAACATTTGAACAACTTGATGGAAGGGTTGACAGCTAAAGTGTTCCATACCTACAATGCCTCCAAAACTCTGCAGGAACAGTTGAATCTCCTCACAAATCGTAAGCTTTCAAAAATTAATGTCACATGTTGCTCAAAAGCATAATGGAATATTTTGAGAGGAACAAAAATTAAATCGAGAATAATATATTTTAAACTTAAAAAATTTAATTCTATTTTGAACATTTCTCTCCTTTCTTCTTTGCCACCAGTGCTGAGGTTTAATCTTAGCTTTTAATCAAAAATGTAATTTTTTTCTTCAGATTTCCTTGATATAAAAAATTATTAAGCATTGTGTTAACATCTCCAGAATTGTCATTTTTATTATGTGAATCATGAACATTGCCTGCTTTTTGGATTATGTATTAAAGAATTACATCATGTCATTAGTAGGTTACAGTTTGTTAATTTTTTTCAAAATAATTTAACAAATAATATCTTTAATGCATGGTTCAAATTTGGGTTTCAAATCAAACTGAAAATGTGAACTGTGGTAGCTCATTTTGCAGAACATTGAACTTGTAATTCAAATGTGGAGGGTTTGATACCTGGATAGTCCTGTCCAGATCAGATGCATCAGTATGTCCAGGGAAAGCAGTTAGCTTCTGTTTCCTCTGCATGATATAACCTATGTCATGTTGAAAGTGTCATTAAAAGCCATCAAGTCGATCAACAATCAATGAGGAGACAGCAGAGAAATCATATTAAAGATTCAACATCACTCACATGGTTACTGCTAACTTGGATCTTCCTGTTGACCATGACGTCTAAAATTTGAACAAATTAAATACCTGAATGAAAAATGTAGGTCTGCAGCATATCTAGGTTTGGTAGTTACACCGTCTTTTTCACAGACTCTATTTTGTTCATCAGTTCCTGAATGCATTTATTTACATTATCTTGCAGCTGATGACCCTGTACCTGCCAAGCTTTTGTCCTACGATCGTGCTAACAGAGCTGTGGCCATTCTGTGTAACCATCAGCGATCAGTGCCTAAAAAAATCAGTAAGCAGATGGAAACCCTTCAGAGCAAGGTAAAACTAATTCAGCCTGTTAAAGACTGGCATACTGAGAAATTTGTGCAGGTTTATTGAAGTGCTTTAAAGCATGTAAAAAGTTTTAATGCAGTATTTAGCTTGACTAGTCATTGACCAAGATGAGCTTAAGGAACGATCTGTTTTTTGTTCATTTGTTAGGATAAGTTTGTTATTGTTACTACTCCTAAACTTCAACTACTTGGAGGATTGCCATGAAATGTTGCACACACATTCATCCCATGGTCTAGTTGGTCATAAATGAAAATGGTGCCACTCCAACATCCAATATGGACACCAGGGGAATCTTTAAGGTCTTCTGATTGGTACTTCTCCAGAATGGTCCTCACTTAAAGATTTCTTATGTCGTGTTGGTTCTGAATAAAATGGTACTAATCTGATGTCCAATATGAAAATCTGCTACTCCTGACTGGAAAGCAACATTGACATTAGGATTTTGCCAGAAGACTTCTTATGATGGCTATTTAGTCCTAAATGAACTGGTCCCAATCTGATATCTAATATGGCCACCACAGTGGCCATTTTGAAAATCTTGTTGCTCTTCCTCCAGAATGAATGGTTACATCAATGTGGGTTTTTCACTACAAGACTTCTTTAATGTCTAGTTGGTCCTATAAGAAAATGGGGCCAATCTGATGTCCAATATGGCTGCAATAGTGGCCCTCTTGAAAATCTTACTACTGCTCCTCCTGAATGGAAAGTCATATTGACATGGGATTTTCATCAGAATACTTTTCATGATGTCTGTTTTGTCCAAAATTGAAAATGGTGCTGATCTAATGGCCAATATGGCTTCCTGAGTGGCCATCTTGAAAATCTAATTGTTAGTATGCCAGAATGGATGGTTATATCAACAGGGGGTTTCCATAGAATGAAAATGGGTCCAGTCTGATGCCCAATATGGTTGCCACAGCTTCTTATGATGTCTATTTGGTCTTAAATGAAAATGGGCTGATATCTATGTCCAATATGGTCACCAGAATGGCCATCTTGAAAATCTTGTCATCACTACTCTTCCTGAATGAATGGTCATATCAACATGGGGTTTTCAGTCCAAGACATTTTATAATATCTGGTTAGTCTTAAATGAAAAAGGTACTAATCGGATAGCCAATATGATCAGAATGGCCATCTTGAAAATCTTGTTATCACTGCTCGTCATATCAACATTGGGTTTCAGTCCAAGACATTTTATAATGTCTGCTTGGTCCTAAATCGAAATGGTTCTAATCTGATGTCCAATATGGCTGCAACATTGGTAAACTTGAAAATCTTGTGATTGCTGATCAACCTGAATGAAAAGTAATATTGCCATGGGATTTTCAAAAGAAGACTTGTGATGTCCAGTTGGTCCTAAATAAAAATGTTGTAGATCTGATGTTCAGGATGGCCACAACAGTAGCCGTCTTGAAAATATTGCTATCACTACTTGTCCCGAATTGATGGACATATCAGAATGAGGCTTTTACTAAACAACTTGTGATGTCTAGCTGGTTCTAATGGTGTCATTCAGATAATATGCCTGCAACAGTGGCCACCTTGAAAATCTTATCCCTGTTTCTCCTGAATGAATGGTAATATCAGCATAGGGGTTTTGCTTAAAGACTTTTTATGATGTCTTGCTGGTCACAAATGAAAAGGGTGCCATTCTGACTTATAATATGACTGCCACAATAGCCATCTTCAAAATCTTTATGCCACTACTACTAGAATGGCTGGTTCTATTGATGTTTTGCTTTCACCAAAAGACTTTTTTGTGATGTCTGGTTGGTACTAAATAGAAATGGTGGTAGTCTGTTATAAAAAAAAGAGCCACCATGGCATCCATCTTGAAAATCTTATCATTGTTCCTGCAAAACAGATAATCATAGCACGAGTTTTCCACCAGAAGCCTTCTTACAATGTCTTGTTGAACCTAAATGAAGTGTGAAGTTGACATCCAGTATATCCACCACAGAAGCTAATTTCAAAATCTTGATATTGATGAAGATAGAGATGGTTCAACACTCCAGAGTTAAAGGAAGAAATCTTGAATTCCTAGAAATTCTTTATAGCCAATAAAGTGTCAATCCCTTTGAGGGACTCTTGTATAAATTGGAATTTAGAAATTTGGACTATAGCAACAATAAAAAGGCTGCAAATAATTTTTTTTTTTTTTTTTCTTTAATGCCACTTTTCAGCACATGATAGGTGGCCAATTTGTTTATTGGAAGAAGAACCTGGGAAGAATAAACAACCCACAAGCTTCCTCACAAATCCATGTCTACTGAACCAGAGACTTTAACCCACATAGGCAGAAGTGAGATGGCAGCTGTTATAAATTTCGAGCAAAGAATGTCTATAATGTGTGATTAGACTTTTGGGATAACAACTTTTTGGAAGGAATGGAATGTGTGTTGCAACAAAATTGTCATTTGAGTAGAATGGTAACTGAATAAATAAAAATTATTGCACCCAAAACAGGTGGTATGTAGGTTTCATTAGTCTATGTATCTGTTGTTATGCAGTTCATTCCATGCTGTAACTCTTATTTTAATGTATCTATTGAAATAGTGGTTTCAGAGGTTAAGAGGATTCTTAAATTTGGTCACCATGACCTACTTTCCAGAGTTTGTATAAAATTATTCTACATTATCTTAAAATCCAGTGTTGGCTCTTATTCTGGTAACTTTATGCCAGTTGTTACCAAAGTTGCAATCTAGGTACAGCTTGGGATCAAGGCATGTGCACCAAAAACAGCCAGTTATTGCACTGCACATCAAAAATGGCTATTTGTGACTTAGTTTCCGGAGTTTATTCAGCATTTCATCATTATAATGCCAAATAGCTCAGAAGCAGGGATTAATTGTTTCCTTATTAGGGCTTTCCATTTATACATATATGGCACCCAGGGAAGGCACATTTTAAAACTATATGTCAGGATACTCTGATTACTCAGGGAGTTCATATGAAAATAATACAAAATTCTAAATTACTTCTATGGGTGACTACTCCACATTATAAGTGCCTTCCCTGAGTCCCTAGTGTATTTTACTGGAACAGCCCTTACACCATGTACATGAATTTTGTGGGGTATACTGGAGTCTGCTTATCCATCCATTCATCCATTACGCTTTTGTTCACTTAATATCTCCTGAATTGTTTTAAATAGATTTTCTTGAAACTTGGTATGCATTTCTATCATAGGAAGAGTTTGTGTCCTATATAAGAGTCAGTTTACTACCTTTAGAGTTGTCTTCATATTCTTAAATGCTTGCTGGGAATATTATTATGTTTTATCTCTTGTCAGTTATCTTTTGTATTTCTGCATAATAACTCTAATTGCCCAACAACTCCAGCTATCAAACACTGGATGGCCTTCCCTTGAGGCAAGGAACAACTTTATTGCTATTAGGGGTTACAAGGTTGGAGGTCTGGTCATTGCAACTGAAAGAAGAAAACTTGTTTCTGTACCCATTACATAAGTTGTCCATCATCTGCAGTTAACAAACTATGTGGATGCATGGCACTTGGTGTCGGAAACAACTCTGTTGATTTGGGGGTCAGTGTTCAAAATCATTGTGACTGAAGACAGAAAAAAAATCTTCATTTGTCCATCATCAGCATTCAAAATTTGTCGATAGTTTACAGATTTTGTAAGGAATAACTATGTTGATTTTTAGATCAAATTTCATGGTCACTGACTGAATCAAGTTTTGGATGACTTGCATTTGGGTTTAGGAAGAAGCCTATCGATTTGGGGTTGAAAGGTCAAGGTCATTGACTGACATTATAAAAATGGTTTCTGCACGATAATATTAGTTCTACACAAGACTAGACCAAACTTTGTGGATGGCTTGGATAAGGAAGATGCCTATTGATTTGGGGATCAAAAGGTTGTGGTCACAGGCTGAAATTACAGAAATGGTTTCTGCACAATAATATCAGTTCTACACAAGACTAGACCAAACTTTGTGAATGGCTTGCATGTTGGATAAGGAAGATGCCTGTTGGTTTGGGGGTCATAAGGTCCATGGTTAATATTTCTGTCTGAAATAATAAAAATGGTTTCTTGACAAACGTCTCAATTGTCAACCATGTACCATCACCAAATTTAGTGGATGAGTTGCATTGAGGCAAGAAAGAAGCCTTCTGAATTTAAGGTCAGAAGATCCAAGGTCAGAGATGTTAGAATTGAAAGAAGTGAAATAAATTTTGCATAACAACTTGAGTTCTAGAACATATACCTTGTCAAAAGTGTTTCAAGGGTTTGCATCACACTTGAGGTATGGAAGAGGCCTATTATTTTGGGGTCAAAAGGTTAATTGCCAAGATTTATTTAGCTAAGATAAAATTGAGTTTTGGAGAATAATATTTATTCTAGTGTTTTTGCCTGAAGTCTATAGAGGGCTTGTACTTGGGCTAGTAAAGAAACCTTTAGATTCTGAGGTCTAAAGGTCAGATAATATGGTCCGAGAAGAAAATTGTTTCTACACATTCTATAAGGAAATATTATAGTAATGATAATCAACCTTTGTTTATTTACATTCTTGTTTATTAAATGTTTCTTCCCACAGGATGAGAACAAGGAAATAGCTCTTGGTACCTCCAAGCTTAACTATTTGGATCCCAGAATCTCAGTTGCTTGGTGAGTCCTTTGCTTACATTTTCTCTTTCCAATATTTGTCTTTGTTCCCTCTTTCTTTTCAGTAATCAGAGATTTCATAAAAACTGAGTACAATGTATTTTGTTATTAATATAAAATTGTAATCAGTTTGTGTGGGGCCCCAAGTGGCTGAGTGGTTTAAAGCGCTCTCCATTATGGATCACTGCCATCTCAAGTCTCGGATTGAGCCAATGTGGGTATGTGAGAAAGCTTGCCAGTAGCTTCTCAGTGGTCACTGGTTCTTTCTGGGGTTTTCCCCGGGTTCTTCCCCAACCATTAATACTGGCCGCCATGTATAGCCTATAGTGTGCAGAAAAATGGTGTTAAACCCTACAACAACAACAATATTCAGTTTGTATTTCTAATATAGATGTTACTACTTGCAACAAAGTTGAATATGCATTTGCCAATGTAGTCACCAGTGTCTTTATTACAAGTATGATTTATGTAAACAAATTCCTTTATGTCACCCTGGATGTTATTGTACTTTGTCTACAGTACAGTATAGCTCACATTATCTTATTTCTCCTCATGAATTGTAGTATGAGAGTGGAGAGAGCATGGAGGTATAAGGGAAAATCTCTACACATTTTAACCTTGTATATTTTTGGAGTTGCAGTGTTTGAATATGTAGAAATGCCTCTTATACATTGTAGGAGCCATGCCACCATGTTGTGGTTTTATTGCCATTTTTCAGCACATGATAGCTTTATATGGTGGTAAGTTTGTCTAGTGGAGCAGAACCTAGGAAAACCATGGGAAGGACTGCTGACCCATGGGAAGCTACTGGCAAACTTTCTAACATACCATTATTGGTATTTTCTTTTGTCAGGAAAGGCATCCTGCCCTGCTTGCTACTTGAAAATTCAAAAAAAAAAAACAAATTCATCCAGCCATACTCCAAAATCTCATCAACTGCTTTTTGCTGATAGGCATGGTGTTATGAATATTTAATTTAATTTGTTAGTTTATAATATTTTTTTAATTTTAATTTTTTCCTTTCCTTCTGGGTAATGAAACATTTTATCTAGTTGCCAACCTTGTTCCGAAATCAGTGACAGTTTTGGTAAACAACTTTTTTTCCTTATCTTTCTCAGAGTAAGAATCGTTAAGTTGAGTCAAGGTCATACCTAGACTATGTGATATTTATCATGTGCCAATTGGTAACAGATTTCTATTTTTTCCAGAAGAATGAACTTTTGACCCTCATCCAGGAATCTGTTTTACGTCTTAATTAGTCATATAACTGATGTTTTGATAAAGGTTTGTCATTTGGGCTTAAAACACTTGACACATTGTGTTATGTTGTGTCCAGTTTGGGCTCAATTTTATTTTCTTCAAATTATTGAATTCAAGTGATTATTTTCCCTGGAAATACAAAAGAGCTCTGACAAAAATCTTAAATAATGACATTCACTGGAATTTATACTGATTTAAAAACAGGAATACTATTTTCTGTGATTCAACAAGAGACTGTTGACACATCTGCACTTTGTAAGTTATTACAGACGTCATTGCCTTCCATCTTGAATTTTATCGGGATTTAAACTGAGATTCACTTAGAACTTTTCATTGATAGGACTTGTGTTTATAATTCTTGGATTATTTTTTTATTTAATACGCAATACTGTATGTTCTTTTTTCTCATTGTTCACTTTGTTTTATAGGGAAATAAATTATTTGTTAAATTTTACAAAGCTTGTTGTCTTTACTCTTTTCTGTTACTTATTTTAAGAGCATAGACTCATATCAATGGGGAATTCAGAGATAACCTTGACCTGAACTTTGACTTGACCATGTCCCACAGTATGTCCTAAAAATGTGACACAAGCACGATAAAACTCACTGTCACTCAAATTGTTAGATTTGCATCACTGAGTCGATCAAAGAATTTCCCAATGGTTTCCATATGATCTTTCCGGGTTTCACTGTGGATGATATCATTGATTTATATGTCACATTTATCTAAACTGGATGTTATCATGTTCAGCATTGTTCACTGATTTTACAAACTGATGTAATAAATAAAAATGAGTACATAAATTGAAATAAGTAAAATTCCTGTAATTTTTATATCAATAAGAGCCTTTTTCATTAAGCTTACGTTGTCAGCAGTAATAGTTGTGAGGTTTGTTTTTTCAACCCCAACAAAAATCATATGGACTGAACATGCTCTGACAGACATTTTGTATCTCATATTGTATATTTTATGTTAAGCATGAAAATGCAAGTGGGCAGACTATAATAATACTGGCTGATGTTTCTTATTCTTTGTCAGAAAAATATTCAAATCTTCGAACAAGTGACTCTTGATGATTTCTCCATTATTCATTTCACAGCTAAATCGAGACTGATGACAGTTATGTAAATTTATTGGGATGTTTGATACATGATATTCCATGTCAGTTGGCTTCATGTAGTAATAAAAAATGAAACCTTTCCAAAGCAGGGATATGACAATTGACATTCATTTGTATGTTAATTATGTTGCAAACTTTATGGCAGTGTTGATGGTGGTTAGAAAGGATGGTCACTGAATCAAGGTCCCTGTCACATCATTATTGCATCAGAATCTAAAGTGGCTTAAATTTTTGAACTGCACACCCACAGTGTATCATGCCATTATCTAAGCAAATGGTTCACATTTTTTGTGTGAATATTATACAGTTGTGTATGTTTTCAGTTCTTTTCCTTAGGAGTTTTTGTTGAAAGATAGACCTGTAAAAGTTATGGTAGGCAGGACTCTTTCTCTATCCACTGGAGAAGAGTGTACCTCAGGGCAGCATATATTCAGTATCCGAAAGTAACAACTTATTTAAATGCCATAATCAGGAACTAACTGCTCATTATATGTTGAAGACTTTTTGATCTGCGATAGATTCAAATCAGAGTTTGCATCCTGTTGAACCTCAGCTCTGGTTAAGCTTAAACGTGGTTCAGAAATGGGCAGAAGAAAACCATTTAAAATTTTTGTTGTGGGTTTAATGTCATTGTTTAGCATGCAATATACATGGTGGCCAGCATAACAGGTGGAGGAAGAACCCATTTTTGAAATCAAAAACTGCTCGTTACACTGAATTCATGATGATCCAAAGTTCTGTCTTGATATTTGTCTTATTACCATTATGGAGGAGACCAGATTTTGTGGCTTAGTTTTGACATTAAACATATTTTATATCCATATGTTAGATATTTTAAGGACAGTTGTAGAAAAGCCCTTGATTAAATAATAGTGTTTGCAAGCACTAATTGGAGAGCAGATTGAAAGGTCTTGCTCTATATATATGGGTCATTAGTAGGATCTTTTGTTTTGGATTTAATGCAATTTTCAGTGCACAATAGGCTGTACATGTTGGCCAGTATAACTGGTGGAGAAAGAACCTGGGAAAACACTAGTAAGAACCAACGACCTACAGGAAGCTACCAGCAAACTACATCACATACCCACATTGGTTGAGCCTGAGATTCAAACCCACACAGATAGAGATGAAATGCATAGTGTTGATCGGTACAGGTGAGTGCTTTAGACCACTTTGCCACCTGGGACCCCTTTAGCAAGGTCTAAACTTGATAATGGCTTGATTTTGTAGAGATCAGTCTGTAAATCTTGCCTGTAAATGATGGATATAATACAGTCAAGCAGTTATACTTTGTGTGTAATCAAAACTTCCCCCTTCAGAAAGCCTTTATTTTCTGAAATGGTACTGAAGGTCATTAATGTCTAAGTATACGATACAGTTTTTAGTTAAACACACTGTTAGCCTATGCTGCTGAACTTTTCAAAACATGTTTTCCAAGTCAACAATAGCAGTACATGATAGCTTACTGAAAATTGGTCTAACTTGTTGACAAATATCAACTGTCTTACTGAGAAGGAATTGTTGGTGTTGGCAGTTCTGTCACTCAAGTGTTATTTATTAAATCCTGGTAAAGTGGAGAAATGAAAATTTTGTGGTGTTTCTTTGTTATACAGTGTTCCACAATATATTTTCTCCATTTCAGGTGCAAAAAGTGCAATGTCCCCCTTGAGAAAATCTACAATGAGACACATCGGGCGAAATTCCAGTGGGCTATTGCCATGGCTGGGCCAGACTTTGAGTTTTGATGCATGATTACCTTTTAGGAACCTGTACTTGTTATTGAACATCAATATTTTAATTTAATGGATGAATGAATGTTATTGACAGCAGAGTAACGAAGGCAAATGTCTTGTAAGCTTTAATTATATGACTGGTTGTGATTAGAATATGTGTTATACTTTTGTACTTTAAAGATGAAACATTTCAAATTTTTAAAATCCAGCATATTTATGCATGTTAACATGATCTTTGAAGATTTATTGTACTTCCAAAACCTGAGGTACAGTCGCAGGATTCCAGCCATTCATACATATGCATTTCTTTGAACCTTTTTTTGCATTCATTTAGGAGTTCTTAAAGTTGAACAGTGTGCAGATGTTCACAAAGGAAATTTTCCTATGCCTGGCTTCAACTGTAGAAGAGAAATAAAGATGTTATACTTGTGTAAAAAGATTAAATACAGATTAATTTATGAATTTTGGTTAATGTAATTCGTTTGATTGTTTATAATATGAGACATACAGATTCGTTGTAGCATGTATGGAAAATGGATTACTTTTGGAGAGTTGAAAGTATTTGATGAAAATGTAGTGTAACTGGTTAATGATACAATCCATGATCATGATAGAGTTAAAGCTATCATTCCCATCTCTCTATCTTTTGTGTTAAACATATACCATCTTGGAGACTGGGTTTGTGTGCTTCCTTGAAAACCTTGAAAATACTGATTTTGGCTTTTGAAATTTATGGTCTTAAAATCCTTGAAAAGTTATATTTTGTGATATTTTTGTTTTACATTCTTTGAAAAGTCTTTAATAATTGTTTTCCCTCAATCTTAAATGATTTTGGACCATTTATTTTTTTTGTCATATAGTTCCAAGAATATTGACAGTGTTGGTTCATGGACAATCTTCTTTGGTTGTGTTTTTGAGGTCTGATGTTTCAGTTATTGTATTTGTATTGATGATCATTCCATATGTAATTTTTCACTTTTATTGCTAGATACTACTATATAACATTGCAAATATCTGCTGTCATTGCTAGTCAATTCAGCAGTTGAAATGGGCTCTTTTCTTCAAATTCTTTGCCATGCTTGGATTGTTATTGTGAATGATTTGTCATAAATATGCCTGGAAATTGCACATTCATGGAAAGTTGGACGTTGAATGTTTTTACAACTGCTGGCTCTGTCCATCACAATATATATTGAATATAAAGCATGATGGTGGCTTTGTCAAAAGCTGTTGGGCATATTTGAGGTCCTGGAATTTTTTTTGGTTGAATTTTGAGATTCTGGAAATTCTGGAAAAGTATTTGAATTTCACTCAAGTGGAAGCATATGAACCCTGGAGACTGAAATTCAGGCATTATGAAGACTTGCATTGTAATCAGATACCATTTACACTTGAGAACACACAGGAAGATGTGAGCGCCAAGTAATTTTTTTAAAAGAATTAAAAAAGGATTGCTTCTGTAGGGGCCAACTGTCACAGGATGAAGCCGGGTTGGGACTGGATTAAGGAAGACACCAAAAGCAACTGCGTTTACAAGATGTTTATTTATAAATGCAATTTAAATATTAACAAATCTGACACCATTATAAACAAAAAGATAACGGAAAATTATAAAGTTCCTAACATGGAACTATCAACAACAATTAACTCAATGAGAAAAAACTCAAAACATGAATTTAACAATTGGAATTTCAAAACAAACGTGAATTCCTATCACCGATCAACAAAATAAAAGTGATCTACACCCCAATATAAAGAGAGTCTTGAATGTATTGTTCATACAACGATATTGAAATGCAGGTAAATTTGAATGTATCGTTCAAATACCGATTTAGAATAGACTGTAAATTTGAATGTATCGTTCATAAAACGATTTAGAAAAGAATGTAAATTTGAACCTATCGATTGTAAATCGATATTGAAATAGGAATGAATGAAATTGTGAACCTGTCGATCGTTCACATAACGATATTGCAATAGGAATGAATGAAATTATTAACCTATCAATCGTTCACATAACGATATAGCAATACGAATGAAAGAAATTATGAACCTATCGATCGTTCACATAACGATATAATGATAGGAATGAATAAAATTACGAACCTATTGATCGTTCACATAACGATATAGCAATAGGAATGAATGAAATTACGAACCTATCGATCGTTTACATAATGATATAACAATAGGAATGAATGAAATTATGAAATGCAATTGTGGAAATAACATGGAACACTATATATAACTATCGTGGCGCCCATTTGACGACCAAGATGTAACTCTGGTTCCATGCGCTCTAGTCAATTGCCAGAGAAGCACCCACGCATGGTCCGCTCCTCTCAGTCTGTTGAAGGATCCCGCAAGAGCCCTCTCATCACAGACCCGATGGTCGTGAAGCCCTGGTCCCTAGCATCGAGAAAACCAGTCCACTCTTCCGATCCAACTTCACCATAACACAGCGTATACGTCACATGAAACCCCACAGAGTTCTGTGACTCCACATCAAACGATGTATAAGGCATGGCAGGCATGTATAAAGCAGCTCTACAGCTGGTGACTCCACATCAAACCATATACAAGGCATGGCATAAGGCAGCTCTACAGCTGGAGATTTGCTTCCGTAAAGGGGTAAGCTTCCTGACAAGACTTTGAGTAATGTGATTTGGTTGTAGAGAATTTGCTCTATATGTACACTAGCTGTGACATATGCGCAGCTAGGTACTTAGGTTTCCCGCTGCAGGCAATTTGCACGTGCAGGGGTCAGAGTTTTGCTCAGGATTTCGAAATAACTAGAGCCGAACACATATACCACACTCGGGTGACACTGTACGCAGCAACGAAACCCGAGTACATTTTTGACAACATATACATATTGATATACCTCGTACACAATTTCGTGACACCAACATTGTTACTCAGGATTATATATAATTTTTACAAAATGACATTGTTGTATGTTTATCATTTACCTATATGGCTTGAAGCCTAGATATTAGATGGATTGAATATTACTTTAGATGCTTTTATTCTGTTCTGTTTTCAACAAGGAAACCATTTTTTATGTAAATAATTCTGTATTTGGTGCTCTTTTGAGACAGATATCTTTTGTGCTTGAATGTTTTCAAATGATAAAATACAAGATTGACATATTTATGCAAATTAGTTTCATTCAGTGCATGAAAAGTCCAGGGCAGAACTATGAAATGACTCACATATTTTGTAAAACAAACAAAATGAATTTTTCTTATGTAATTTTGTATCCCTTGAAATGTCAATACTTGAATCATAGTTGTTACAACTGGCATGAAATAGCTGAAGCAATGTTATGTATCTGACAAGAAATTTCACCTTAATTGGTAAATTACCATTAAATTCACATTTTTTACTTCTACAACATGAACATATAATAACATACTTGTGTGTAAATTGACAAATCCCAAAATCAGAGATAACCACAGCAGCTTTTCTGTCATAGCATTTTCTTTCAAACAAAAGATTTTCTTTTGAAAATGTTTACCACTATTTGGTTCATTATGAAAATTTTACAAAAGTTGAGTCACAGACGGTGAGGCTATGACATGTTCAGTATGTACATGTTACGTTGTGAAACTGATATCATACCATCAGTAAACTATATTATATTATGCTTGGATAAGCTTAAACCCCCAGATGTGACTGTAATAAATGGAAAAAAAGCCTGGCCTGAGAGTATAAAGCAGGCAGATGGAATATTAAATAAATTGCTTGACTGGCAGCTGGTGGTAGGTAGGTGTAGTTTGGGGACTTGACCATTTTTAGGACTAATTTTAATTGCAGCAGTGAAAATGTGCTATCCGTTCACAGTGAAATTCAACACCTTGCACCAGCAGTAAATTGATATGTTAATGTTTTATTTATGATCATATACTTATAAATGACCTTGTATACAAGTTGATGTATTTTATGTAAATGTTAAAAAGAATTCTTAAGGAAAAAAATCCTAATAATTCTGGTGCCTTTCAATATGTCATAGTCTTCATTCTTATGCATTGTTATAAAGAAATGTTGACCTGATATATGTGCATTATTCTAACATTTATGTCAGTATTGTGAATGCTAATAATTGATGCTCTAAAGACACAGATAGACCTCTCCTTGGACAACCTAAGGAGGAGTTGATTAAAGGTTTTTTGAGACAATAGATTAAATGAATAATTATTGAAGTTTTAATTCATATAAAGAAGCCAAATTGTATTGTCATTGTACTTTGCAGCCTATCATTTTTATCTTTGATGGAAATCATTTTTCATGTTGCCCTACTTGGTGTAGTGTTTGTGATTAGTTTCTTTGCTGCGAAAAGTAGACATTGTATTGTATATATCATAGTTTTTCCGTGGTTCAACATGTATTGCATGTTGCCACTTTAGGTTCCAAAGCTGCCGGATTTGTTTTTTCTTCACTTTTGCTGTTTATAGTCCATTTGAATGGGTAACAATGAGTATTAATCTGTCACCATTTCATGAAATCATTCAGTTAATAGGGATTGCATGCCCTCTTTTCAAAATGATGAACAGTGGAATCGGTTCAGGACATGTTATTGTCTTGGACAAGCTTTTGATTTTCATCCTTTTTGTTGACATTGACATTTTCTTCAAAAGAATGATTTTAAATCTCTCTTGTGGAATCACTGAATTGTCATATTGCTGTTTGGCTAAATATTCAGGCGCATTCTTAAAAATCTCTACCAAATATGCCTTGTGTTATTTACACATTTGAAAGGATTTTATTACAGTATGGTCACATTATTGCATATATATCCTCATGTAGGTATTTTAGTGCATGCAGTGTAGAATTATATCATTCATCTGTATTTTTTTAAACACAAATGTTTGTGTCGAGATGCACTGTCTCACTCACAATAATCAAAGATTTTTTTATAGTTTTAAATCAATGCATCTTCACAAGGTTTGGCAAAATGTAATTTTCAATGCAATTTGTTATAACTCTTGAAACTCAATTTATGTAGATCTCAGATAGAACATGTTTTACATAATTTAAAGATGTTATTATATTATTTGGCAAGTACTAAACAATTGCACCAAACCAATAAAGTTACAGGCATTTTGTAAATTGGGTGTGCATTTGTATGTTGATATTGATCTGGGTATATCCCATATTCATCTTGGAAAAATAACATGTTTTCTTCATTAAATCCCCATTTTATAATGGATCACAAAACTTTGGAAAGAAAGTGAATGTGTTCTATGATATGTAAAAGCATTAAGTTTCCCATAGCTTAATCATTATTTGTTTCCCTCTGAAACAAGTTTCATTTTTTTTAGCACAACGTAGCATAACAAATGTTAATTCAGTTGATGCAAGATTGGTAAGGGTACAGGATCCATCAGACCAGTGGTCTCAGCTGTTGACTTTCATTATTGCAAACTGTCTCATTAATTGGGAAGCAATGTAAGTTGGTTAATTTAAAAATTTATTCAAGTACTTTAATTCTTTTTAATATATCATGGTTTGTACAAATTTGCCTGCCTCCACTCCTCAGCCTGAAATTTTTGGACATGCCACTGTACTATGAATAGTGCCCCAGCATTTGATGTACACAGCTCATTACCTCCCTTATGTTGACTACATCATTCATATGAAGAAAATACAGGGTATCCAGGTCTGGTTCAGTCGATACAAATATCATATTCAGTTTGAAAAGTATACAAAACTGTTTTGTTTTGAGCAAACAGAAATTAATTGGATATGATATAAGAGTGATTCAGAATATAGTTTGAAACACCTGATCATAATCTGTAAATGTGTGTGATACATAGTTCCAAGCTGGGCATGCAGTACATAAATTTTGGTTGTTTTTGTACAGAAATACTCGTACAACATCATATCAAAGACCAGACGAAAGATGTTACATTAAAAGGATGAAAACAATTACACCTTGAGGAGATATTTGTCACAGTACATAAAGTGTGCTGTCTCAGAGCACATGCAGAAAGAATGATTTGCTTCACAATTACGTTGTAATCAAATCATTGTAAGCAAAGAAATTTGAAAGGAATTGATGAATTTGTACAAGTTCTAATACACCGCTAGGATACAAGAAAGCTCTTTATCATTATAGTAAATAAAATTGTTTGACAAAAATAAACTTTTCAGTATTTATTTCTTAAATCAAATATTGTATAAAACTGATTATTTAGTATACATGGTACACATTAACTTAATCATAATTAGTCATGTATATTATTACATCACAGTAGTTTTATGGCTGCAATGAAAAATAATCGTCTGGTCAACTTTCCATAAGCCCATTGTTTTAAACAATAAATGAAGATGCAAATACAAAATTAAGGAAAAATCCATCCACTACAGATTTTGAAATTTTCATGCTATATTTTACTAGTAATGCATTTTTGTTCTGTAATAAATTTGCTTTATCTGCAAGTTAGTAATGAAACAGAGATTCTGATAAATATTTAGTTTCAGTTAGGGACACAAACTTGCATTGTTTACATTCCATATTTTGTATTCATTCAATTAAAAATATGTTCCAGGCTGCTTTATTATCCTCCATATACTTTGGATTGTGCATGAGAGATCAAATATTCCTCTAAAAACTTTATTATCTATCTAAGATCAGGAAGTTTTGACCATAAAAACATAAGCTGTCAGTTGAATAATTAAAGGTTGTTGGATTTTGTATTGTCTCTATTAGCAGTCTTATTCCAAACATTGTAAATCACATGAATGATGTATCATTATTGACACTTGTTATAATGGCATTTTCACATGTATCAGTGTCAATGATTAGGGTATGTCCATCAAATAAAACTCTTAATGATAAATCATTGTATATGTATACATACACTTTGTCAATCATCTGTTATACGGAATATGTGTGAACTCTTTTTAGCATGAAACTGGAGAAAATGAATAAAGATTGCAATCTGGATATTGTTTTGTGTTGAGCCATTAGTGACCTTGTATCTCAGTGACAAAGGATACTTCTTGGTGATAGACTTGTTCAGTATTATTCTTCAGTTTGTCTGTAGACAGTGAGGGAGAAGTCATGCCAAACATCTTAGTTGTATCTATTTCAAATTGGCTTTCTCTTGCCTTTGTTATCATTGTTGACAACCTATCAACCTATCATAGGTCTCTGTCATCATCACCACCAAGGAATAATATTAAGGAATGTAGGTCATCATCATTCTTTTGCCCAAGTGATAGTTCTGCAGGAAATTATTGTAGTGCTTGAGATGAAATGTATAACCTCGTATTTTTAGCATCTAGATGATTATGACATTCCATCAGTTTTATCATGCCATAAATTGATAATCAGATGGATAACTGTGACCTAGTAAGCAAACCTAAGAACAGTCAAACCTATCCTTAGACCCAACTGTACATGGTGGTGACCATGTAGCAGCCACGTGTATCCTTACTGACTGGTTTCTCCCTGTCTGATCTGGTCCCTGGAGTGTATGAACAGTTGCTGCTGAGAGTATGTGATTTTATTATATGCTCATTTTTGTCTCTGTTTACATTGATACAGTCGTGCAGTATTTCACAATACTGAACACCTTCATATTGCACACACGTGCCTGACATGTGCCTAAAGATAGTATAATGTATTAGGAACTGCTCTGTAATCAAACTATGTACACTCATGTAGTAGATGCTTTAGATTTTGGTTGATTAAATTTGTAGATGAAATAAAGCAGCTGTTTCATCCATTTGAAGGTATTGATGATAAAGTTACCAATGTACAAGTTCACGGAGTCAGAAATGAAACTTTCAAAGAAGCAAATGAATGAAGGTGATATTAGCAATGTCAACAACAAACGTGATGCAGTAATTGAAAATACCATTCTGATCATTGACACAGTTATTTAGGAGAATATTCATATCTTTTCGCAAAAAGAATGGTTAAGACTATGCGAGTGCAAGATGTAGAAAAGCATATTGAAGCCAAGGGTTATCGCATATTTATCAGAGACGTACTTTTTTACAAGTCTGTAAAAATACTAGATTCAAGGAAAATAATGCAACTTAAAGTTTTGTAGGAAACTAAGAGCTTTGGAGCCAATCAGCCAAGACAAATGAAAAGTATTATTTCCGCTGGGTAAATGGAGAGTCACACAACAGCTGCTTTTCAATTATATAATATATTTTGTTACAATATTAGGCCAGCAATAGAAGACACTGTATGATACAAGTCATAGCTAGGTCCCTCTAGCAGCGAGATGCAAGTGACAGGGCATAAGCATTGTCACGTGCCTCCTACAGTGCTTCTTTCTAACACGAGAGAAGGTGGACAATTAAAATTTAAATAGCTCCAAGCCCCCAGTCAGCAATGGCGACGGTCTATGTGTATAAAAAGCTCAAGGTGAAACGTATTATAATTTAATAAAATATATCAAATATATTCAACGATTTCATCGACAAATTTCTCAAAAAGAATTTCTTTCAAACAAATACAATGACCTATTCACAGTTGCCAATTACTATCATCATATGAAATTAAAGTTTTAAGTGAGAGTGTTTCCCTTCGGTGTTGATTCTGTTACTCATCTGTCTGCCTCTTGTTTCTCTTTTGGTACTTCCTGTATCCTTAACTGGAATCGGGTCACAATTAGTACTTCCAGTTCAGTACTAATGACGTTCTAGTCTATTTTTAGAACATTTTTTCCTCTCTCTCATTTTGGTGGTGATAGAAGAGTTTTATTTATGCATGTTTGGTAGGGATTTAAACGTAATTGTTTATTCTTGAGAATATGAGCTCAGGGTGTGGTTGGCCGTGTATATTTCGGCGACAGTGCACAGTGAGTAATAAGGCCTTGGTGATGATCCGGAAATGAAATCTGTGTTCTGTTTACGTGCTGCTCTGTTGACAGTCCAGCATCTCAAAAAAAGAGCAGGTCAACCATTGGCAAGAACTTCACCGTGAAGTCATCTTTGAAGGTATTTTAGATTAACATATGATTTGTATTGATTGTCAGACAGTGGAAAGGTCAGTACTGAGAAACAAATGTAGAGAACATATAGTAAAATTAATTGTTTTCTATGACCAACTACGTGCTCTCCTGGCACTTCCGGTTCTATCCTTCCGACTCCCACGGTACTCTCTTCCACGTGTTCCTTCCGGCACTGCGCCTCCGCACAAACTTCTGACGTGTCCCTCTCTCCAATCCTTGGGTATAGCGTCTCACACTCATCCGGAAAGCTTCCTGTATAATTGGAAGGGACATATAATCTTGTCAACTTGATCTAATCTCACGAGAATTAACCACACTCTTACAGACCGTTCATCAGAATAATGGCGAATAAATTATCAGGTCAACTCACACACTCACGTCTAAACATTCCATACACGCATGGTTATACAATAATTGTGCTTTAACAATATTACCAACGACTTCTGATACATGCATGCACATCCCTAATTGTTAACTTCTCGATATAGTACCGCTCCGATGGCCTAGTGGTTAGAGCGTCCGCCTCGGATGCGGGAGGTCATGGGTTCGATCCCCGGTCGACTCATACCAAAGACTTACAAAAATGGTACTAACAGCTGCCTCGCTTGGCGCTCAGCATTAAGCGGTTAGTGTTTGGACTGGTCGGCCAGGTATCAGGATAATGACTGGGTGGGACATCATGTTGCATGTCTTCGGCATGATGCCCCAGAGATAGACATCACTGTAAACTGACACACTGCAGACATTGTAGCGATATGACTGAATAATTGTTAAAGCTACGTTAAAAAAATCCAAATCCAAATTCTCGATATAGTAAACTATCATCATCAACAACAATCATATGCATTTCCTACCCTACGAATTATAAGACACATACAAATATACAAATACCTAATTATATGTGCACAAGTCTAACTATTACTAACTGCATAATCCACAATCTATATCTTCATATAATAATAAAGGAAGTACAAGTTCTAACACAATTCACTAATAAATTTAGTCATGAATTAAGACGCAACATAGAAAATTACACAATCCAACAATCTACATACGTTAATCTTGCATATTAATAATTCGCTATAAGCTATATTACGATATGTTAATAATTCAGCTATACATGGAAGATTCCACATTCTAATGAATGTACATAAAATAACGTATCAATCTTAAATCACCTAGTTATGAATATGAGACAAATTCGGGCGAAGAGAAGTTACCTCAAGAAGCCTTTGTTCGCAATCCAAACTTAAATTTCACTAGAATTCCTTCACACCTTTTAACGAGCGCACAACTTCAGCACTCGGAGTACAGTCTAATGCCTCCCAGCTTCTCTATGATCCACCTCTAGCGACAGTCAAACATATACTAACAGAAAAATTGACTTAGTCCTAACAAATTGCTTATTGAGACTCCGCCCTAGATTTGAATCCCTCGGTTTAGATTGGATACCGTCTGGTCTCTTTGAAAACTACCCTGGGGTAATTTAGCACTACCTATTACTCTCGGATTTCCGGTCCCGAAAAGCCTGAACTTGCTTCAAGCCGGTCGAGATATCGCTGACTGAGTGCAAACAAACAATGGCGTCTCTATCTGGTCGTAAAATTTCCTTTGAATTTAACCGTGAAGGGGTCGTTGTGTAATGGTTAAACAAGAGACAGTTTCTTTGTCCATAATCGGGTGAATAGTCTTACATACTAGATAGTGACATTCTTCCAAGTGTTCTTAACTACGAATTAACTATAAAAAAAAATATATTTATACATGAAGCATGAAGCATCGGCAAATTTTCAACAGAATATGACAAGCATGTTTTCTTGAGCTGGTAATAAGAATGGTAATAAATATGCTTACATTTATGCATCTTGAATTTCCTCAAATTGTACTTTCTTAGTTCTTCAAATCCGACTTATATTTCCTGCAAATCCCGATACACACAGAAACTGAACTGGAATTTCGAGTATCCTACATTTCCAGAGGTGAAATTCACTCTTACTGCACTGAATTGAATCAATTATCCAGTCCATCATAATCAGAAAAGCAGAATTGAGTTGGATCATCATAGAAACAAAATCCATGCGCATTCATTCACAATATGACCATACATTTCAATTTTAAGTAGATCAAAACCGATGTAGAGCGCGCGACTAAGTTAAAAGGTCGCAGGGCGAAGTTATGTACGTATGCATACTGTTATTATGTATTGATGACTCTACGGTTGTGGATTTATTTTGGAATAAAGCATAAATTCAACTACATTATTTCTTGTAATGTCTTTTCTTATTAAACCTTAGGTAGTTAAACAAAATGAGCATATAATAAAAAGGTTACTGCATTTGTAAGGAAAAGTATAAACTTGTTTTTCTGAAAAATACTGCACTCCGCAAAGTCGTACAGCATTTTGTCATATTTTCCCACACAAATGCAGTAACTTATACATAGTGTTGTTTGATCAGCAAGGCATTGTTTAAATAAAGTTCTATTGTGTAAATGTTTGCGTAAACATTTTGTAAATTGCTTGTACTTGTTCATTTTTGCTAGCCAAGGTTCCTATATGATAACCCTATCTACACCTTGGAGGGATCGTACAGATATTTTAGTGCTCTGACCTAGCGACATGTTTTGTATTTCATGATTTGCCTCCCTTAGAATGTAATGCCAACAAACCAACAGCGTGTAACAATGGGGCATTGGACATTGGCCGAAAATGGTGGAGGCAGTTGACCTAAAGAGGAAAAAGGTGTAAGCTTTACATTGAAAGTATGACTATGTACCAGAGGCAAGCCATTACAAGTGTATTTGAGTGAAAGGTATTTGTGCAAACATGAACCGGCAGTGGAAAATTGCTTATTTTTCAGTCCATTCAAATTGTGTGTTCACCATTATGGGCAGCCGTCACTGTCAATATTACATTAAATAAATGATGTAGTATGAAATCGAATGATTTAACCCAGCAAATGAAATGATCAATCCAGATTCCAAATGATATGATGTCACATGAAATGATTCAACGAACAAAACCGAATGATTAATTTTGCTTCCATATGACGTAGTATTAAATGAAATGATGTAGTATGAAATTAAATGATTTAACCCAACAAATAGGATGATGAATTCAGATTCCAAATGATGTGTGATATGAAATTATGTAGCATGAAATGAAATGATTGAACCCCAAAAATGAAATAATGAATTCTGATTCCAAATGACTTGGTATTAAATTAAATGACTTAGTATGAAATTAAATGATTTAAAGAACAAAACAAAATGATGATATCTGCTTCCATATGACTTGGTATTAATAAAATGATGTAGTCTAAAATGAAATGATTCAACTCAATAAATCAAATCATGAATTTAAATTCCAAATCATCTGGTATTAAATAAAATGATTTAAACAACAAAAGGGATTGATGGATTCTGAATCCAGATGACGTATTATTAAATGAAATTACGTAGTATGAAATGAAATGATTTAACCCAACAAATGAAATGATGAATTCAGATTCCAAATGGTGTGGTATTATATTAAAATGATTTAAAGAACAAAACGGACTGATGGAAATCAGCTTCCAAATGACGTAGTATTAAATGAAATTATGTAGTCTAAAATGAAATGATTTAACCCCAAAGATGAAATGATGTATTCAGATTTCCAAATGATCTGGCATTAGGCGAAATGGTCTGAAGAACAGAATGGAATGATCAACTCATATTCCAAATGACGTGGTATTAAATGAAATGTATGGAAAGTAAACGGTCTGACTCGAAACAGCATTACAGTTTAAGGTCAAAATGTAAATCAGCTAGCATAAATCCAAACAAACACAGGGGCGCTGTTAGCCAGACTTATAATCGACAGGCGTGTTTATAGCATTCGGCTGAGATTTTTGCAGACGACATTTAACAGCTAACGTTAGTGTTTCTTCTCATTTGATATAAACAAGAACTATGTTTTCCAATTAGCATAAAATGACTATCCACATTAATGAATGTGAGTGTGTTGTTTTATTAAAATCTGCCTTGTACTGCGCGAGTGTTCAAAGCTTCAACTCAGCTAGATCTATCAGCTAAGGAGATTAAATCATCATCGTATTTGATCAATAGTAATTACCATGTTTAATGACCTAACGTAGCATTCACACTAAACCAACAATTGTTGTTGCCCGCCACTTTTTGTATGTCTCATGTTACCGGCCATACGTACATATGCATTATTCATCCAAGTTCGATAGGTAAGAATTCTCTTTTCCCCTCCATTTAATCTAGTTTGCATTGACATATTACTGGTTTATTTCTTTTAGTTTTCTTCTGGGAGATCGATATGGAACGCCAGAGCTGTCTTAAGATGACAATTTTTATTATATGATGTGGAAACCTCTTTGATATGATGTGCATTTATACTTATATGATGTGCGAACGTTTATATGCTGTGCTTTTGTACTTATATGATGTGCAAACTTTATATGTTGTGCTTTGGTCCTTATATAATGTGGAAAACTATTTATATGATGTGCTTTTGTACTTATATGATGTGCAAACTTCTTTATATGCTGTGCTTTTGTACTTATATGATCCGCAAACTTCTTTATATGCCGTGCTTTTGTACTTACATGGTGTGCAAACTTTATATGTTGTGCTTTGGTCCTTATATAATGTGGAAAACTATTTATATGATGTGCTTTTGTACTTATATGATGTGGAAACCTCTTTATATGCTGTGCTTTTGTACTTACATGATGTGGAAACCTCTTTATACGATCTGCATTTGTACTTACATGATGTGCAGACTTCTTTATATGCTGTGCTTTTGTACTTATATGATGGGCAAACTTCTTTAAATGCTATGCTTTTGTACTTATATGATGTGCAAACTTCTTTATATGCTGTGCTTTTGTACTTATATGATGTGCAAACTTCTTTAAATGCTATGCTTTTGTACTTATATGATGTGCAAACTTCTTTATATGCTGTGCTTTTGTACTTATATGATGTGCAAACTTCTTTATGTGCAGTGCTTTTGTACTTATATGATGTGCAAACTTCATTATATGCTGTGCTTTTGTACTTATATGATGTGCAAACTTCTTTATATGCTGTGCTTTCGTCCTTATATAATGTGGAAACCTCATTATATGCTATGCTTTCGTCCTTATATGAAGAGCAAACTTCTTTATATGAAACTTCTTTATGAGAAGCAAAAACGGAATTTTTCCAGGCGCGCGAAGGGGCCAAACAGTCCTTTGACAAAATTAATTTGGTCGGCTCTGTTATAATCACCCTGTCAAATGGTTTACACATTACTTATAATGTAAACAGTGATGCCATCAGTTTCTGTAACAAGATATCTACACACATGAGAAAATATGTGTGTGCGTGTGTGTGTGTGTGTGTGAGAGAGAGAGAGAGAGAGAGAGAGTTTATAATGACGAAGGTATCTTGGTACTGAGAATAATTATCGCAATATATATTCTCAATGAATATCATTCAATTGCATAGTAATCTTTAGTTAATAGAGAACCTTACCGACATTGTTAAATATTTGACTCGGGGAGACACGATTTTGTGTGAATATCCTTTAAATATGACTAAAACATATTTCATTCAATGTCCCATGTACAAGCTATAATATTGGTGAACATATAACGTTTTGAATATGTGACGATTTTCTATCAAGTATTCCATCTGTGTATATTTTCTTTCGCTTGAATATACTTGAATATACTTTGCTTTCTGTGGCACCAGAAAGTCTTAAGTGATGATATATATCATCCCTTTGTTAAAAAGGCTACGAAGTTCTGAGAATCATGAAATTTTTCTTCATTGGTAGTATAACCAGATTCCTCCCCACCAGAGGCGCCCGCAGAAATATTTTCGGAAGGGGTGGAGGCATACATTTAGTGGTCAGCCATAATGTTTTACGCATGAAGACTAAATCATGTTTAGAGGTGACATCAGGGGGTGGGGCAAGTGCCCCACCCCTTTGCCCCTATGTGCAAGCCTCCATGCTTCCGCCACGAAGATAAAATGTCTGTGTTTGTTAAAAAATTTCAAATCATTCAAAGTAGAGAGGAAGCTCACGGGCATTGCTAATTAAATTAACTAGTGTTCATCGATGTCTGGACAAAATTCAATTTATGTAATCAACTTAATAGTTACACTGGAGAAATATCATTAATTCGCTCTTTAATTTCGATTTATGTTAAGCTCTTGTATCACACATTTGGTGTCATATATTCATTCTTATATAGTCATCATCACTTGAGACCTTTATGCCATATATAAAAAAGCAGAATATATTCAAACCGAAGAAAATATATACAGATGTAAGACTTGGTATAAATCTTCAACGACTCAATGGGATACATGTTCACAAATACAGTGACGTTTTAATTAGTACAAAATCATTCGTATGGCTAGTACATAGAGCAAAACAAGAATCCTGGGATAGTCAATATCTCTCTCCCTCTCTCTCTCTCTCAGAAAAAAAAAAGAGGTTCAAGATTTAATGAATGCACACATAAAATACTTTCAAGTCTCTTTACAATACACAGTCGTTGTTATTTTTATGAGGTACTAATGAAATGAACCGAATTTATTAAAAATAGAAAATAAACATTGTACAACCAATTTAGACCACCTACACTGGAAACTCTTCGAAATAATTGTTCGGTGATGTTGCCCTATTCGATTTAAAGGGAGATCTTGATACTGACAATGATACTGGGGTCTTCTGACTGGGCGGAAGCGGCGGCCGCCTCGATTTATCTATAATCGGCTGCTTCGTTTAACAGCTTTACAATGTTAGTCACATCATTCCGTCTCACCTGATTCGTTATGTTAAACGCTATGTTTTGCGCTCTTGGCTCAATCAAAGTAATCTCCCTTTATAATGCAGTGGCACCCTCTGTTCTTTTCGTAAAGTTGATCATTTCATTATCGTGTTTCTTTTATTTTTCAATAGTGCTGAACATGTGTGTTCACCTTTTTTGTTGTTACTTTGTTTCATTTTTACGCTTGTTTATTGGCTTAGTTTTGTTTCGTTAGGCGTTTGCTTGTTTGGTTTGTTACTTATTTGTTTCTTTTGACATTTACCGGTTTGGTATGCGCTTCATTTGTTCTATTTTATTATTTTCCTTTTATTTTGTATACCGTTACTTCGTTTGGCGTTTGCTTGTTTTATTTGTGTTTTCATTGTTTCTTTTGATATTCATCTGTTTCATTTTTGCCTCTTTTGTTTTATTATTATCTTATTATTTTAGATATCGTTATTTCTTTTCATATTGTATTGTTTCATCTGTGTTTTATTTGCTTTTTCACATGGTGTGGTAGGGTTATTTTATTAAGTTCTTGCCAAGGGTCATTTGCATGGAGTTGTAATGCTATTCGGGTAGATTAAGTGTGTTGATGCAATTTGGATAGTAATTCTTTTCCATTTTTATCTTGGTACTATATTATGTGTTGTTTATTTTTTCCTTCTTTTTTCTAGCTGGTCAAATTGAGAGTGTAAGGGAAATTTTAGGGGGTTACAAATAAATGGTACAAGAGTTGTATAGATTCGGGTTACAGCGGCAGGTTTGGGAAAGTTAAATTATACTCATTTGTGCTTACATCAAGAAAACCAGCCGATTTAAGCCATCTCTAAATTGTGTCTGGACTGGTGTTAAGTTTTGGGACAGGAGCGTTTCCATTTCTTCTTCTGTTAGGAAACATGGTAGAGGCCCGTTCTGCACCAGCGACAAACCTAAAAATATTGTTAACAATAAAAGAATGGATACTTTAGAAAAGCAGCAAAGATGACGCGTGTGTGATATTAAATGAAAGATATATTTAAACCAAACGAATCATTTTTATGTTTCACTCTTATTAACTCCAAAAACGTGGCACAGCCTGTTTAGCAAGAAATGTGGGTCATCACAATCACATCTTACTAGATGTTAAAATACGTGTGACACATGAATGCACGCCAAAAAAATAGCAATATATTGACCATGCATGCAACAATGTCGTGTAAACTGAGGTATAGGAGTTAAAGAATGTCCAACATATTTTTGCTAAAAACGGATCGCTTTATATGTCAAGCTCCAGAGAGAGAGAGAGAGAGAGAGAGAGTACACTTTCGTTCAATAATATAATGAAGGACCTATACCATTCCTTTACACGACAAACGATTTGTTTTATCGATTGCTTACCAAATTGCAGACCAAAGCTATTTACCACAAAAAATAACATGAAAGCATATTGTGCTCTGCCTATTATTCACATCGCAGATATGTTGTCCATTGATAACACATCAGATTTATGACCAGCATAGTTAAAATGAAATCTACTACAAGTAACTAAAATATAACACTTACCACAAACTAGTCCTGCACCAGAATAGTATTTCCTTTTAAGTCCACCGGAGTTATCTTTCAGTGTGTATGTACCCTCCTCAGTCATTTCAAAAAGTCTCCATCCTTCTTTTATTAGCTCTTGCAACATATGACTGAGGAACTCCTTCCTTGGTTCCTCTAGGTCGGAAGACTCTTCTGCATAATGTCACTTCATGGGGGTAGCAGAAGGTTTGGCACTTCCAAAATCTCCTCCTTTCCTGTTGCAACCATATTCATCCGAGACACATATATGGGTTGGGTTTCACCCTCCAGAGGTTCTTTTAATGATCTTTGGTCTAATTGTTTTCCAGTAATTACAGAATTTTGAAAATAATGCAAGACAGCTACTGGGTCATGAATGTCCTTGCTGTAGCAACAAAAAAGAGCAAGTCAAGGTACTTAAATCACTTAATTCAGGTGGAATTTTATAAACTAAGACGGCACCAACACATACTGAAATAAAAGAAAAGGAAAGCAAGGGCGTCTAAGACTTGTAAAATTTGTCATTTGTATCTAACTTTCCTAATTTAAAGGGCAAACAATAATTCATATGCATCTGGCAGTGAGAAATAAAGATATCCACTGAAAACATGTAGTTGAAGTCAAACTATATACATGAATCATATATTTTACTTGGATACCAAAGCAGGAGATATCGAACAAGATTAACTAGTTGATATACTTAGTATCAATCGGTGCTTTTTGGTGTGCGTGTGTGTATGAAACAAGTCTTTAATATTAAGAAAATATTTACCTTTTTGCAGATGGAAACATAAACAGGTCACTTGGCACAAAAATACGTAGTCCAGCATGTAAAATGAACTAATTAGAGTTACCTGCATCTTATTATGCGTTATTATGACCCATCTAGACAAAGGAATTTCCACTATCTCAAATAAAGTAGTACATTGCTGAAAAGGCACAGAATGGCCTCAAGAAGGAAATTTTGTTTTTCATATACTTTGATCAAAGATTATTGATCGATTTTGTTTCTAAGCATGAATGTATACAGCAACCATACAACATGGCATCTCATAATTAGATCTTTCCAAAAAATAGTTTTTAAACATCTTACACTCCTTCCAAAATCACAGCCATGTTGTCAACTAAACAAGAAGACCTGTAATTTGTCATTATAGTATGATGCAGATCACCAATGTTGGGATGTCCGGTTACATCATTATGATGTTCAGTGTTTCTTGATCCAGCACCATGCTCTTCACTGGTACGACGTACTATTGCTACTATACCAGCATGTTCGCTAGTCCCATAGTTGGGAAACATGGCCACGACAGTATCGTCTGGTGTCTGATATTTGGAATTGTGGGTACATTACTGTACATTTCACCAGTGTTGAGAAGAGGGGCTACAGTATTGGTGTTGGTGTGTGTTGTTACAACACTAGGCTGCTCACTAACGTTAGCTGGATCATCGCTGAAAACACATAAATATATTTACAACATCTGATAAATCAGATGATTATAGATCGATTCAGATGTTATGTCCTCCTTTAAGTTTCATAAAAGGCACATGCATTCTGCAGGAGATATACTTTAGATAAGAACTGTACTGTAATAGTTGAAAGCTATACAGGACACAACTGGAATGGCTATCAAGTGGCATATTTATTAATCAAGGATGATTAAATTCCATCATCAGACTCTGTAAGACGCAAGACGATTGACAATGAAGCAAAACATCGCGTAAAAAAATCCACCAACAGGATTTAGTTAGTTTACATGGGTAGTGACCAGTGGACTGAGTAAAGGGAACAATGTATATGCATGATCAATCTGCATTGGAGCCTCACTTTCATTTTCACTAAAGTGATGATCTATTGTGATGTTTAGTGGATTCCATACATATATATGCAGTCTACTTCCAGTAAATCATATATCAAGTTTGCAGGAACTGTACGAATGTAAATCATATATCAGTTGTACATGGAACTATAGTATACTCTACACAAATATGAATCATTTATCAAATGTACAGGGAGTAAGTTACACACCTACACAAATATGAATCATTTAAGGCAAATGATCAAGTATTAACGGATGGACAGAAGACCCTCACACAGCTTGTCTGGTCCTGAGTTAAGTAGATCTAAAACCTAGGTTCAAAGACATACAACTTGCTTGAAAATTTCAATTAAATCTGTATCTTCTCCTGATTTCTGAAAATCTTACAAAAATATGTGGGTAAATTGCGTTATTATCCCGAGCCTCCCCCGTGGAAAGAAAATATGCCGACAAAAACGACACTGCGGAATGGAAAAGAGCCTGGGACATTTAAATATCTGACCGAGACAAACAACAAAGAGCAAAATTCATGTTAAAATAGGCAGGCCTATCGAAGGACACTGCCTGTGGCATTCCTGAAATGCACTAACTGCAAGACGTTTTGGCTACACCCTACACGGTAAATGTGTACCCTCAGGTGGTTCGTAGACTGGTGTATCGATTCCCGTATTTCCCAGACGGATTGCACGTTCACGTTTATCATCACCACTTTCACCGGTTTTCTCGGATACGGATGCTACTGTCAGAAATGTGACCAATGATTTTCCAGTCGAGAAAAGCACATTCATTGCGGAGAGAGATGCGAAGGAAAAGAACGAATCCATTACCCATTGCTCTGCCTGCCAGTGAACCTTTGAACAGGACATTCAACGTTACGGAGACACCCATTCTTATGCTACGGTGATCGGTCACAATTTATCGGGATTCGATGAATAATTTCTTCCTAAATATGATTCAGAACAAGGCACTGATTGCCCCCAAGTCACCATGAAAGAAGCCAAACTCGTCTACATAAAAGTGTGACAAGTACAGTTTAAAGATTCCATGAGTTTTTTGCCATGCGTTCGAATAGAATGCCTGAAACGTTTCGAATGACATTAATGGCCAACGGGTATTTTCAACACACTTTTACTACCCAAACTAATCAATACGCGCTTCTGCCGCATTTGCGTTATGATGACTGTTTACTACCCCAATAATATGCGTACCGAACGAGAAGCGTCTACGCCTGTTATCACTCTCACGTACCGAGCCATTTGACTTTCATAAGAAATGTTAAAGTATGGCCGATCCTATTTGGAAATTTTACGCCGTTGTTGTGGAAAATTTCGACAACTGTTTATTGAACACGGAGAGACTGATCTTTGAAAGTAAGCCTCTACCATTGCCAGTGGGTGAACCTTAGTGTACCAAAACCAATTCATTCCTGTGAACACCCTAACAATCATACGCTCACAAATTTCTGAGTTCATCAGCCCATCGATACTCTGCCAAAATTTCTGCGTAGATCCGTCAAGAAAGAAAGAAAGACGGCGCTTCTACTCCAAAGTCATACTGAATTGCTTGTGAGGAAAAACTGCACAACGGCCGTGGTTACCCAAGACAGAGTACTTGCCAGATTGCTACCGCTATTATGAAATGACTGATTACAAAACGAAGCGGATAAAACATGTCGACGTCGTTGGCGAAAATTTGATCATGGTCAATTACGAAGATGAACCAGACTTTGCACTGGCCAACGAGTTTAGAAATGTCATTATTGCTGCATAAATGATAGCCCACACTCGCGTAAAATCGTACGAAGCCTTACCCCTGTAAGGAGATGGTGTCTTGTACTTTGACACAGACATTTGCATATTACATTCACCACCCTCATAAACTTCGCACAGTCCTTGAAGGGGGTCGCATAGGAACGAGGACGAACGAACATCCCAAAAGCAAGATTTCGAGCTTTGCTTGTGTCAGTTCCAAAATTTACGGCCACCAATACCGATACGAACAGGGCGAAATGCATGCCAACTCTAAAGTCAAGATATTGATGCTGAACTATCGAGCCAGTCAAGTGTTCAACTTTGACGAACTGAAAGAGGCTTTGCAGTCTGGACAGGATCAACACTTTCGGACGACCACAAAGTTGTATGGTTATCAAATTACTAAATCGTCATTCGCCATTGTGAAAAAATCTATCAAATCGTGTACTTCCAGACCACGAAACTTTACCGTTCGAACATGTCGATATTGCCAGATATATAAAAGGAAGACGTCCTAGGCCGACACTTTAAAACGACTTCAAACACCGAGTTAGAAAGATGAATCATTTCACACAGACACAAGCAAGCGAGGGACCCATTATGAACTCCATGCGCAATTTTGAGTCCAGTAGACTTTTACCGTTACTGGAATACTCTACACAGCAACAACCGAGTGAAGGGTTCGCTACATACTTCAAGTTCAGTGATAAACTCGAGTGCGATGCTGTGCCTTAAGACCACATCAATGACCTACCCTGTGGCATCATTGATGTAACACAACTTGTGTGCTTCTCTACTGCTACCACCATAGAGAGTGATGCTGTGGGTGTATCACCCGATGTATGCGAAAGCGATGCCGTTTATTTCCGTTCACTAGTCAACATCCTGGATGTCACACGACGATTCAGCCTTACTCGTAAAAGTGATAATGTGCGTGTACCACCCTAACGATCTCATCCACGCATGTGAAACTACTCCAGACACCACCACCACCACCTGAACGAAATGCACCCGTGAAAAAAGAATACACGTTGCCTGTGGCTTTGGCTGGCTACTACAACTTTGAAAGTCGATACCAAACGTTTAAAGGAAAATGGCCTAAATATTTGGAAGACACCCAAACAATTAGCAAGAGCTAGATTTTTTTACTTGGGAGAAGGAGATAAAATCAAGTGTATCCGTTGTGGTGTGTCACTTTATGAATGGAGCAAAAAAGACTCGGCTTACCTGGAATATGTTCGACTGTCTGCGCGCCGTAACTGCCTTCTTTTGGTGGAGCCTAAGTAATATTAGTCTCTGCGCTGCTTTTGCTTATCATGTTGTTTTAGAAACCAGATTTGCTCGAAGTCACATGTTGGACAACACGATTTACTCATTGGAGTTTAGTATTTAAGCCATATTTGGAAAGCAATATTCAATTAATGGCAACAGAAGATCTACAAGGAAGTTTGGACTGACCTTGCAAGAGTAAAATCTCATCTGGTGAATATAGAACTTTTGTGTCAAGAAATTCACAAAAGGAGGGTGAAGAAAGTGAACAATGAAATTAGATTTCTTTTGGTACAGACTTTGTTCCTTTAGACAGTTTACATCATAGTATTTCACTTACTTTCTTGAAAATTACTCTAATCGACATTGGTCATTTAGTCTCTACATCGATATCTTCACAACTCTGCGAAACGAGTGTGAATAACTAAGGATATGTAGAATCTCTCTGACGTGGGTATTAAAGTTTACTGCCATGCTAATGTTGCAACAGACACTGTGGAATGAAGTCAATGACTGTATTTAGACCCTGGAGGATTACCAAATTTCTTTTTCAACATTTGCTTCCATTAAATTTGAGACTTCATTTAGTGTGAATGTTAGTGACAACGTTTCTGGTATTTGGGTTGACAGAAGATTCCTTGTGAGCTATTTACGAACAGTTGCTGCAAAGTCATCATGACCACTGTACCTTTTAGTGTGAACGAGAGACTAATTCTGTTAAAAGGGTAAGACTTTCAAATCGATATTTCTCTACTGCTATGTGAATAAAATATTTGTTATGCTTTATTGACTTTAGATGCTTACGAAGATGTGTGTGGAGCTTGTTGGTTATACGATCATTGGAAAGATGTACGAGACAGGAAAGGTGGTGACTTTGATGCTTGGACGCATGAAGTGGTTAACATTTGTGCAATTAACTTAAAATCTATAGTGATCATAACATTCATACCCGTGTTAGGAATAGAGGCAGAAGGACACGATACAAAGGAAAACCAAAGTTAGGATAGCAGTACCGTCTTTGACATCGACGCGAATGAAAAGCCATTCTGGGGTTAAAATTAGAGACTGTGCATGGTGCACAGACTCAAAGACCATTACAACGCGTCCCAGGAATTTCTAGGACACCCCACTTTGATCGAAAATATTTTTCAGTGACTTGTTTGAATTCTGCTTTGATCCTTTTGCTTTATATTTTATCGATGTACTTAACCATTTATCTATTATGCGTTTTTGTATTTCCTGTCAACTCGTGACTTTGAACACTCAATAAACGTGTCCTTAGAATATAAAATCTCTTGTGTTGTTTATGTTATTCTCAGACTTCTCAACATCTTCGTTATGGCTACATCTTGCTCGTCTTCACTGACGAAACGTTAGATCGTCCAAGTTGAGAGGTACTGCATCTTCTTCATACCTTTAACATGTTGATTGCTGGGCCTAGTGGTTCAGGCGAAACCGAATTTATCAAACGCGTCATCGAACACAAAACCCATTCTTTTCGATTGTCCAACCCACCGCATTGTGTTACAAAGAGTGGCAATCAGTTTACCCCCTCCTTCAAGAACGTCAAAGAGAACCCGTTGTCTTTCTGGAAGGCAATTATCGCGAAGACGACGAGATCGTGTCTGACACGAATCAAACAAATCTGGTTATCTTCGACATGTTAGGAGATGACGAAGAAAAATATAAACTTTGGTTTGCTCGCAAAAGACACCATCGTAATGCAGGTATAATTTACATTAGCCAAAATTTGCTTCAATAAAGTAAAACCCACTGTATCATAAGTCTCAATGCTCATTACGTGCAAGTGTTATCCAAACATATAGGAACTTCTTTTCTGACTTGTGCGTACGACGATGTCACTCAAACACCTCATGCCTATTTATTTATCGATTTACAACCCACTACACCCGACTACTTGCAATTTTGAACCATCTGTTCACGACTGGTGTCAAGAAATAGGTCCAGTTGTTTACACGTCCCCATCGGCATGAAAATAAAATATATAAAAACCTCTTACACTTTTTTCTGTCTTTGCAATCGTTGATGGATCGCCCGATGTGTCAGAAACAGAAAAATCGCAACGGTAGACCAAGTATTGGAGCGTCTTCAACTTTTTCACCAGAGAGCTGTAGACGAAAAAGCTAACCCGACTTTGAATTATTTCAAGCCAATAATGAAAAGCCACAATTTTTAGTGACCAAGACAGACGCAGCTACACTGAGGCAAGAGGAAGAGGACAGAGAAGTCTTTCAGACTCCGTCGGCTTCCATCCCTAGTAAGATTGCAGCGTCCTTGTTGACCCTTTCGTGCTCTCTAACGTGAAGAACTCAAAGCTGGAATTAAAATTATGGTGACGACCCCTTCTTCGTCATAAGAAACAAAAGAAGGGAAACCAGAAGTAAATCAGAAACAAGAAAAAAAAAACTAACCTCTTTTCCATCCCAACCACCCTCGAGTCCTACTCCCGTGGCACGTCGGACATGCCAAGCAGATTCCAATCCCCACAAATCCAAGAGTAGCATCAGTGAACAGTGGGGGACTTATTGAAGAGAATCCTGATGTAAAGCATTTTATTTTGGTCCATATAGTCAATCAGCACTTTGTAATTCCAGTGAATAATTAAATAAATGATTTCTTTTAAGTTATATCTGAACAAAACAGTAAATGATTCCACGGACTGAGCTGAAAATAAAGAATGAATAATTGTTTACCATAAACTCTTTATATTCAAACTGTCACCTGACTTCTGACGCAGCTGAATTTTCAGGAGAAAGTCATTAATTCGTAAACAAGGTCTGGCCTTGAACTTAAATTTTAAATCAGATAAACATTGCATGACAATAGTCAGGCAGAACAAAAAACTATACAAAGATCAAGCATACAAAATAAATTCTTTTGCTTAAAATGGCCAACTTTTTTTTAAAATGTTTGAATTTATACCAAATACGATTGATTCCACACTATTTTACTCTTTGTCAACCAACCACGTGAAACAACTGGCTCCAAGGCAAACCTGGTCATTGTTCCCAGCTCATCTGGCTGTGATGTGTGTGTTGTCCATTGTAAGTTATCCGGCCAAATTGCAATTTTCATCCGAATTACTGCTTGGACAATTTTAATCAATTATTTTGTAACTTCTGGTATATGATTTTATTTAATTGTTGTAATTTTTATTGATGGTTGTAAATTGTACAGAATATATTTAGTTAGAATTTGTCTACGTGACCCGAGTCTATTAAGGGCGTAAAATTACACAGTATCTATAAACAGATGCTGTCGTATGTGTGACAATTAGAAATATTAATAATAAGACTTAATAGCGCCTTTTAATAATATCTTCTTGGGCGATGGAGCTTGACGTTTGCTGAAGAATTCGATAACTTTCCATACGTTGGGATAGGCTATATCAATAGTCAATTTCGATACAAAAGTAAGACGTGTCACTTTGGGTATATTGTGAAATATAGTAGTAATAGAGTTCTGGACGACGCCATCTTGACAACGTCACCATTTTGAGGGACCAGTGTATTTTCGGTTTTTAAATTTATACGGATCTTTTCGATCTTCATAGAATTTTAACAGAATTATTTTAGATTTCACTTAAAAATACCGTAAGTTACTCTCAAGTTTTCATTTATAAATTTGATAATGAAATTATTAGTCAAGTTTAACAAAACTTTTTGGTTTTGCTTTGTTCTATTACTTACTTTATGAACATAGAGTTGTAATAAAGGATAGTTACTTGAACCCACCCACCACCACCCCAGCTCGTCACATTTCCTCACAATAGCTCAGACACCCTCATTTATGATGTTTCTCGTTGCGTGTAGTCTATTTCGACAGCACCCAATTGGGCCTCTTGTTCTCTTTTTTTTTGCAGTTGATTTTTTTTTTTAAATTGTCGCTGCTAGGGATGTTGCTATTGTTATTGTTGTTGTTATTGTTGTCGATTTTTTCTTCTTGTGTTAGTTATTGCTGTGCGATTAGTCACAATCCACAGCTGTGTCACAATCATGACCGAAAGATGTTAAAATTATATGGTCTCGTGCTTTTTAAAATTAGAAGTCATTCAAATGAAGAAGTTCCGGGATTCCTTCTATTTTTTTGATTGGTTCCTATAGCTTGAATTACAATTTCATTGGCTAGTGTAGTCGTATGCATGACTTTCAAACGGGTACATTCCAAGAGACTGAATTGCAATCAAGTTTCAAGTTTTAAAGTGCTTGTATCCTTAATATTGTGTCTTCATACACCGTTCTTTGAATTATGGCTTCTCAAAATTTCGACCCAACAACGTCATCAGGAGTTCGCCGTAAAGAGAACTCGGGCACATCGAATCCATCAAATAACCACTCCGTCAGCAAAAGGTGATTGAACTTGAAGGGGGCAAAGGAAGAACTTAGACTTATTACTTGAGTCTTACACATGGTAGAAGTTAAACGAGACAGCTATTGTTCATATTTTGCTTCTCAAGGGTACCACTACTTGTGAAATTTTAGTCCCATTGATTTAGCTTCCGTACCATGTATATTTTCAGGAGTGGATCGTGTAGTCGTGATACTTCACATTGAAAAAGCTATAGTAAAAATAATACAGGTCATGTAGGGATTCAAGGGGTTCAGAACCGACTAGTTTAGTAAATGAGTGTCATTTTTTAGAATTTGGCCTACATATACCTTTAAATGACAGTTATTTACTTTGTATCATCCTTCCATATTCCTCCTGAAGGCTTTTATTTACACGCTGAGAAATGCATATGACCTGACAATCAGTGTTAGATTATGACAATTATGTTGATAGTTTTGGACAAGGTTCAACCTAAATGAAAGTTTCTTTATTCACATGTTCATTAAGAAAAAGTAAAGTGTTTTGTTTATATTATGGGTATTATTTTATCCAGCATTTATGTGACCTGGGCATTTGGTGCAAGGAATTTATGAAGAAACTCTTGTACAAGTCGCAAGGGTCATGTTGGCATTCAACACTGATTATTTCAGAAATGGATGTCATTTTTTAGAATTTGATTCTACATACCTTTAAGTGGCAAGTATTCACTTCATTTAGTGTATATATCCATATTCCTTTGGAAGGTCATTATTTAGATGCCATGATAGGTGCATACAGCAAATTAAATGTTAAATTACATAGACATTTTTGGATGAAATGAACGTAAAGGTGTGATCCAGTACAGTCAGGATTGAATTGTGTGTGCTGTGATGTCACAATGAAAGCTGTGCATCTTGATCAACAAATTCGTAATACCCTCAATTATGACAATTCCACTCGAGGCGCTCTTATGTTGACCCAAGTTTAGTACATAGCCACCACTGTCAAAGATCATAGCGATAGATAATTTTCATCTGGAAGTTTCTTGATGACAGTTAATGTGCACAGCATTCAATAAGCAGGATTGAATAGACTTTGGTTATAGAAAATTAGTGTTAAATTTTAAAAGAACAATTTATATTTAATTTAAAATGAGTAAATGCACATATATAACCTATGTGACTTGTATTATAGTAAATGTCTTTTGTGTTTATATGAAATGTGGACAATAATGAAATTAGTCTCTGGATAGTATAGAAAATTAACTCTTTGTTTGATGGATAATACTGAAATTAAATTCTTTTCTGAATATATTTTTAGTTACAATATCTAAAGGGAATGATGATAAGTTTAAAAGACAAAAATTTACCTGTAACCAAATTTAGTGGGATAAAATTAGCACTGATCAGAAATTTGGAAGAAGAAATTTAAAATGGTTTTATAAAACATCATAGCTGATATCTTCCAAAAATCATACAGAAAGTCTTATTACCCAAACTATTTAAATTTTGGCACATGTAAGTTCTGCCAACAGCTAATCTAGTGGGTTGGACGGTAATAAAATGGATTTCCCATCATACTTTTTATATCAAAAAGACCACAAAAAAGAAGTAAGATAAATAATACAAATGTTGGTAAAACATAATTTGATGTCTTTCTTTTGCTAGTTGAAAAGATATTTTTCTTTGTAGCTGACTTCCATATAACACATGGAACCCCCTACACAAACCATAGCTTCCAATCCCTCGTGTTATAGCCCAGATCCCTATGCACTTGTTGGGTATGCTTTTGTACATTGCAAACTATCAAATATTTCCATGAAAGATGTATATGATCCAATTTTGTCACAAATCTTAATGCATTCATTATATGTTGTTCAGATAATTAAGAAAAATCTTGTACAGTCAGCCCAACAGCAGCTTGTCTTCTAGTGTCTGTAATCAGATAATAGCCTGCCCATGATAGCACCAATATATATTCATATTTTTGTGTGCAAACATCTTGGCAAAGATTATTTTCTAAAAATGTTTTAATACTTTGATTGTTGATGGAGTTTTGCACATAGAACACTGGCTCACTTTTTTCCCCCTTTTTTGTCATACAAAAATGAACAAATACACATACAATTTTGTATTCATGGATGTCCGCCTGTATCTCTGCTATCTCTAGCAAGAGCCAAAGTTGCAAAAGGTGATTGTTGTTGTGGGGTTTAACGCCATGTTTCAGCACACTATAGGCTATGCATGGCAGACAGTATTAATGGTGGAGGAAGAACCCAGGAAACCTCCTGGAAGAACCACCGACCTATGAGAAGCTACTGGCAAGCTTTCTCACATACTCACATTGACTGAATCCAAGACTCGAACCCACGCAGACAGAGGTGAGATGGCAGTGATCCGTAACGGGGAGCACTTTAGACCACTCGGCCACCCAGGGCCCCGCAAAAGGTGATAGTACTGTAACATGTCAATGAATATCTATTTTAAAACAATGTATCTGGCAATCAAAACATTCAAAGTTTCTGGTAATGAAAACATTCAAAGTTTGTGGTTGTTGGCCAAGTTGCAATGTTAAGTATTTGACGTCCGTTAGTGTAGGAAGAGCTAATTTATTTTCAGGTTGAAATAATCACAAAAGACACAGTTTAAGCAAATACTCAGGTTATCATTTAATTACTTTGTTTAGAAAGAAAAATATCTCAGAAAAAAGGTATTTATCTGGAGCGGAAAAGTTTATGATGCAGCTGATATCAGATTAAGCAGCGATTCAAAGATGGCAGTGTTCTTTTTAGCTACTTGAACAAGATAATACTTTTATTGCAGTAATGTAAGTGTTCACTTGTTCATAAGCAATACATTTAATTAATGTAATAGTTGCATTTTAAAGGGCTTCCATGCAAACAGATGCAAGAGTGCATAATGCAAGAAAATTGTTTACTAGTGTCAGTGATCTTTTTTTGATAATTAGCATCTCTGCCAAATGTTACATTGGCTTTGGGTGGATTGCATGTGTTTAATTTTTCAAGATTGGCTGAGCTGATTAATCAAAAAGTTTGGAGGAATACATGGATTTTAATGCAGCTAAAAATATTTTATATTACTCCTTAAAAGCAATAGTGTTTAACAGAGAGAAGTAAAGTATTCATGATGATTCAAGCTGGTATAACCAAAATGCGCAATGGAAAAATGGAGTGCAAAGGAAATAAATAAAATATATGAAATGGAAGAATGGAATGGAACACAAATAAAGACCCAATGGAAATTATTTTTGTGTTTTTAAGTTTTTAATTATAAAAAGTGAAAAGAAATTTTGAATCATCAGAGGTATACATATGTTTCTATTGCTAAAAAGGAAATTAAATTCATTTTAAAAACTGGCGCTGATAATTTTATGAACCTTGCATATTTGAGTACTGGTTAAAATGTATGAAGCAGTCATCAAGCATGGTTCACATCAGTTGGTAGAAATTTCTCCACAGGAAAACAACATAAATATAATCAAATGATACTTTTTAACATAAAGATGCATTTCTTAATGTACATTGGATCTAGATAATAACATAGGATAGTTCCATTGCATCTGCTGATTTCCATTGTTTGTCAGGTCGGTCACTGTCATATGAAACACAATATACTAAATTTTATCCTTATTTAAAGCAAGTGTGGCTTATGCTTTGGGTACATTTTGACTCCAGTACATTTTGACTTGGGTATGTTTTTGACCTTTTCCCAAAGTAGTGTACATTATGCTGATTAGACACTTTCTACAGATATTTGTGAGAGCTTACTGGACATGTTTCAGTAATGACTACCTTAGTGTGTTTGCAGTTATGGTCATCTTATTTTTGCAAGCCATATTAAATCCAAATTTTTGAATAAGCTTAATAGAGACAGCATGTAAACTATAGCATTTGGATGTATTATCACAGCATTTTCTATAACTTTTATTTCAGACTCCAGCAAGAGTTGATGACATTACTGGTATGTATGTTTGGAGTAGTTGATCTCCTCTAGAGCTTCTGCCTTTTATGTCTATTACGCTTTTGTAAGTTTAGTTTTTTATAACTGTATGCTGTGGCAAACTGAGATGGAATGTTGATTAACAAGTCTGAGAAATTTTGTGCCTGGAGTGTGTTGAGTATTTTGTGTTTCAGTAAGTACATTTATTGACAGTGCTAGACCATTGTGTAACCTGTTACTTTCAGTTGGAGTGTATGCAAAGGCTGAAGATATGTTAATACTTATTTTTTGTTAATTTTTCAAAACACAAACTGCTAAAACATTTCAAAACAGCTAAGAATTTTCTATGACTAATGACTAGGAGAAAGAGAAGCCATTACACCATCAATTGAAAATAACTTCACTAGGCTGAATATTTTAAGATGAGCTTCTAGGTTCTTTTAGAACTTAGAACACACCCAGGGAGTATTGATAGTTGATATAGATGATTGTACATAAATTTGGAACAAGAAATCTGTGTTTACTGATATAAAACATATATATCCTCATTCACTCTAAAGTTTGAACCTCTTGGGTTGGTCAGTTGGGGTAAGGATTGCCCAATGGACTTATGTCAGTGGCATTTTTGCACATTTTTTATGACCATTAATGATACATTTATGATTGAATGGTGTGGATCTCTTTAGTTTTCAATCTATGGGCCATTGGCCGAGTCCCTTAATGGTAAGGATGGGGGCCAATATCAGTTGCAGTGTTCATTGTCTTTTCATGCCTAGAAAGTGTATATATAGATGTATGGTAATGATCTCATTAGTTTCTATGTTATGACTCAGTGGCTAAGTAATTGACATGCGAGTCATTGAGCAGAGTTGGGAATTTTCAGGCATGCAAGGGGGCCCCTGAGTGGTCTAAATCATGCACTGTTATGGATCGTTGCTGTGTGTTTGGGTTCAAGTATCGGGTTCAGGTAATGTGGGTATGTGATAAATCTTGCCAGTAGTTTCTCATGGGTACGTGGTTCTTTCCGGGGTTTTAATGGGTTCTTCCTCCACCATTTATACTGGCCGCCATATATAGCTTATCTTGTGCTGAAAAATGGCGTTAAACCCTATTACGGCATGTTTAAAATGGCATCACTAGAGTGTATGCATTTGTTAGGGGTTGGGGGACTTGGCTGTATTGTTTTTGTAACAATAAGGAATGATTAACAATTAGAAAACATATTTTGAAGGAGGTCAAGTCCCCATTGTAAGTTGGATAGTCAACCTTCCATTCCTTTGTCATAATCTGATTTTACTGAAACAGAATTGCTGGCAGCTCCTCTAGCATACACGTGTTTAATGAGTTTTGTATGTATGATGTGTTGGTGTCTTTTAATTGCATAAAAACATGTATAAATCTATACAAAAGTTTTAAGAAGTTTAAATGCTTTATTGTTGATACCACTAAATGATATATATCTATAAAGGTTAAAGAACAGAATTTGTCCAATAAATGGTATATATTGTCCTTGAAAAATCTGAATTCTTGTTTTTTTTCATGAAAACTGCCTTTCCAGTTGAGTACAGGTTATTGTGTTGTGCAGACTGCTTTAGTAAACATCTTCTCATGAGGTTATAATGAGAACACAGTAACATCATACAGACAGGTATATTGCATACAATTTTGAAATAAATGACCCTTGCCTGCAAAGAGTACGTTAGCATTTTTTTTTCTCAGGTGTGTGTTTGCATACCATAAGTTCGTTATGAAAATAGGTAACCCAGTGTCCAATTAAAGTTTTAATTTAAATGTTTTTTATTTTGGAGAACTTCAGATTTTTATTTTTAATTCAGGTACTTATAATTTTTAATTACAGACATCAGGGGATCCGGGGATTTCAGCATTTCCTGATGGGGACAATCTATTCAGCTGGATTGCCACATTGGATGGACCAAAGGGCACAGTTAGTAGAAATATATTCTTTTTGAAGACTAAAATTTTCACACAAAAAACAGGTTTCTTTAAATGTGACTGCAGACTTGTTGATCAAAACAATCAGGTACGTAATTGACCTGTCATGTGCCTGTTCAGATGTGTTTGCTTCTGTGTGAGACATAGAAGGTAACACAACTTGACTTATCCACTTATTTTTTCACCCATACTTTGTTAAAGCATAATTAGTTTGTACCTCCTTTTTCTGTCTCCACCATACCCATGTCTGTACTTTTAAGTCACATCCTATTTGTCACAATTTAGTTTCTGCTCAATTACTTTAGATGGACTTTTTTTATGGAAACCAAATTCAGCACAAGCTTAACATTTTAGATAGGTTGAGTTTGAGTTTTACAATTTTATGACATAATTTACTAGAGTTATTGTCCCTGTTTGAATGGAACTTTGCTGTGACCCTACATTTTATTGGTGGTGGTATTTGTATCATATTGACAGTTTTTTATATTTAAAAAAATTCTTGTTTTTGTTCTTTTTTCTTTCTTTAATCTGTATGCTATATTCATACAACTGCTGCCAATACAACTGGCTAATGTAATCATACCAGAAGTCAATACAAATGGCTAGAAGAGCACCATTAACAAATTTCCAGTGCATACTTTTTCCTCAGACAAACTTGAGATTTCAGCTAGTTAATTGCCAGCTTGGTAGTATTTATTTTAAGCCTTGGCAATTTAAACTTTCTCTTATTTATTGGTTTAAACTGATCGGCAGGCAGGAGCATCATAAATGAACTAAACTGAAATTTCATTACATCGTAAACTAGGTTGCATAGACAGATGGATATTTATATGATAAAATGGTTTATAATCCATCCTGGGTTTGCTTACGGATTTTGGAATATAATGGACTTCAATTTTAACATGTTCCAACTTTTAGCTTGTAGAGATTGTACATTTTATATATATTTACACACACATGGATGCAAGCTCTATTGATTTGGTTGGAGCAGCTCCAAGAATTAGGCCATCCTTCAGAGAAGAATCTGAGCCCTAATCAAAACATGATAAACTCTGGTATTTCTGCCTTGTAGAAATGTGTTAAATCATTTGGCTTTTTTTAATCATGAAGCAGACATCTTTTATTTGTAATGCGTTCATCGATTAGGGAAACATCAGAACCATGGAGCAAATGGAAAGCTCTCAATTCTATTTGCTGAATATTAATTAAATCCTGCATTTTCATTGGGCAGATGTAAATCTTGCTTTTAGCCTCTTAGTTTATGTTCAGTCATTCACTTCTTTGACGGCTGGCTGTTAACTCTTTAATTTTTCTCAAAATTCCTTCACCTGAGATGGATCTTCAACCAGTATGAAAAAAGACTAAGCACAAACTTAAATTTTGTGACAAGAATGCAGAAGAGTTTCCTGTCATGACAAAATCTAGACTTGGTGATTAGTTTGCGTTTTGCACTTGCCGTAGGACTGATGTTAAGATAGCTTGCAGTTGATGAATTGATTTAGAGAGACACTAAAACTTCAAAACACAAGAACTATGCACTTTCTCAGGTGAATCATAACTGTATTTGAAAGCCCAAGAAAAAAAATTGGGCTGGAAATGATCTGTCAGTTATAAATGCAGAAACAGAAAATAATCTTCTGCTTGCCGTCGCTGACAAAGCTGGGCCTGTGTTTCACACGATGTTTCCAGATTCAGCTATTGCCAAGAAATACTGTTGTGCCAGAACAGAAAACCCAGTGCAATTATTAAAGTATTTGCAAAGGAAGATGTGTCTTGTGTGGCCAAGCATCTTCATGTATGCTGCCTTTAGCATTGCAACAGACAGTAGTACAGATTTAAGTGATACAAAGCTGTGCCCTTTTGTGGTTCATTTTTTGAGCCAGCGCTTGGATGTGTAATCAGGTTTTTACTTTTGTTGTCAAAAGTGAGAGTGGATAGTACTGATGAAAACAGCTTCAGGTAAGCTTGTCACAATATGTTTTTTTCCCTTATGTAATCTCTTGCTTTGTTTAACATCTGTAATCCACTGATAGGATTTTTATTACCCACCCACCTACCATTGTCACATGTGCCTGGTCCGTGAATTGATGTGTTCTTGGGTATTAAGATCTTGTTTGGCAGATAAATGCTACTATATTTAATTTGTAAGCTGAAAATTTCAAACAGAAATTTCTGGTAGGCTTATATATTATATTTTTTTATAGCATGAATGTTTTCTTTTTTTTTTATACATGGTGATTGATCATGAATGTGTGTGTGATTTAGATTTTTAATGTAGCTTTAACAGTTTTAGTCATGTCACTATGATATCTGCAGTTTAGCAGTTTATAGTGATGTCTAGCACTGGGGCATCATGCCAACCATTCTCATTATCCTGACATTATGCTGACTAGTCCTAATAGTAACCTCTTAATGCTGATAACCAAGCAAAGCAGCTGTTAGTACCATTTTTATATAAGTCTTTGGTATGACTTGACCAGAGCTTGAACCCACAACCTCCTGCATCTGAGGTGGATGCTCTAACTACTTAGGCCTCCAGAGCGGTTGAGTGACCATGAACTGGGTAAGCTTTTCCGCAAGTAAATGCTAGTGTAATGAGTGCTTGCCACAAAGGTGTTGTCAAGTTTATTCAATATAAACAGCCAGGTGTACACTTCCATAGTTGTGCTTGTCATTGGCTGCACCTTGCTGATCAGAAGGAGACACAGAAACTGGCATGATTTGGGTAGCTTCTTGTTTACCTCTACCTGGACACGAGTTCTAATAGTCAGAGTTTTGATGAATCTACAGCACAGGGGTCAGCAACCTATGGCACACATGCCACAAGGTGACACATCAAGAGGTTTTGTGTGACACATGAAGGGCAGCTAAAAATCTCAATTTTAACAGTGTTACTCTCATACTGGTGGCACACACTTGTTCATTTTGTAATTAATCCGGAAAAAATGGCATGCTATGTAAAATAGGTTGCCAATCCCTGCTACAGCAGATATGCAGTGTTACTCTTCACAGTATCACCAAACATGTATGAACAAGATGGTTGTCTCTAGTTGATTGTCTTTGGAGACTCCTAGAGCAGTGGGAGCCATTATACAGATTCTTCTTGAAGGAAAAGATGTTGCCTTCTACAGTGAAATTGAATAACAGGATCTTTCAGTTATCGTCTTGGAAGTTTCCTGTCCCCCCACCCTTCACCTCAACAAGCAAATCCAGCACAGCCACTGTAAACAAATAATCCTCTGGTTGTCCAGGGAGATATCACAGACTTGCAAGAGTGGTGAAAGCTGTTCTGGCCACTTTTCACAGCAGTGCAGTTTGTGAATAATACTTTAGTTTTGTCTTGAGGACAAAAACAAACTTTAGGCCAAATTTAGCAAGGAGAAACCCCAGGCAGCTGTTTGATCCGTAAAACATATATGGGCAATATGGGGTCTGGCTGCATCACTTCTGTCTGATGCATTGCTAAAGAAAGCCAAAAGTGCTGCTTACCATGCAGTAAATGTATAATTATAAAGCATAATATTTGAAGGACAAAGGAGTTGATGGGATTTCTCTGAGTGTGCATTTTATTGGTATTTGAGTGGACAATATTTTTATTTTGTTCTTCATGGATGTGTTTTAATATTATAATATTGCTCAAAATTTCCTTGCATTTTGAGAAATGATTATTTTGTTATTGTTATAAAGTTGTATGAGAAGTAAATAAAAATAAAATGTCTGAAACTGTTTGCATTAAGGACTTTTGTATCCCCAAATATAAACAAATATGCCAGATTGCACAATTTTCTTACACCCCCACCCCCATTTGACGTGCTGTTGCCATACGGCACCTTAAGATAGAGAGGTCAGTTATTATTTTTTTACAATTTTTCCCTATTTTGATGCCTGCATACTTACCTGCTTTAACAGTCAGTGCTATACAGGGTCAGCTGCAATGTATTTTATAGCCAATGCTCTGAAAATATTCTTGTCTCTTTCAGTGATTGCTTCCACATTAAATTTGAGAGAGAATGCTCTTTATAGTTGAAAGTTGTTTATGAATTTATACCGTATCTCATGAAATGACCAACAGTTTCTTTTAGTATAACATGTAAATATTATTGAACAAGTATATTTTGTACAATTGTTTCTTTACTAGCTTTTATCTAATTGTAGAAACACACACATACACATACACCTGGTCATCTGTGTTGTCAAAAGTTACTTTGTAGCATGTCTAAAGGTGAGAAAATGTATCTATTTTTTTTTTTACTGAAGATGTGATGGTCATCTAAGATGATCTTGAATGCATGAAAACTTGAGTTATCTCCCTTTTTGTCTGTTGTCAGTATAACCTCTGCCATTTCTGCTGAGCCAGAAAGTACATCAGATGTTGATTTTCTTCATTTTTTGGGACAACAAAAAACATCCATTACAGAATTCTTGTGCATCAAAGTAGTTCACAGCCTGTGATTTGCTTCCTTAACATTTATAGACCAAATGGCAGATTTAATTAAACATGTCCCAACTAATAAATATATTGCCTGACAGCTGAAAGTAGCATTTCAGTTTTAGTTTTTAATGAATGAGCACATTAATTTTTTTATACACAGTGACATTATTTCAACATGATTCTGCAATAGTAGGCTAATTTATATGCGTGGAATTCAAAATGCCCTGCCTTGACCACACATTCTTGGGGGGGGGGGGTGTCTATGTGAAAATGGCAGAAGTTGTTCTGATTGCTCAACTTTTGTGTTGGATTTATACCCCTTTGATAAAGTGAGGAGTGAAAATCTGAAACAAAGATAATGCTAATTGAATCGACTAAGATTTCTATTTGTACTGCACTGCTATTTAATTCATAAAAGGATTTTTATTGGTCAGCATTGATGCTGGTGAACTGAAATGAAATGACTTACATACAGCCTTACAGGTAAATGTGTAATTACAGAGGCTAAAAACTATCATATGCTGGTATTACAGACAAAAGTCTATTAGGTAAATCCATTTTATTTTCCCAAATGGATAGAGGCCATCAAGGCTGTTATTTTTTGTATTTTTTTTTTTTTTTCAAATTCAGGTGTATGAAGATTTGCGGTACAAGCTTTCCTTGGACTTCCCCAGTGGCTACCCATACCAGGCTCCCGCTGTAAAATTCATAAATCCTTGTTACCATCCCAATGTGGACCAACATGGCAACATTTGCCTTGACATTTTGAAAGAGAAATGGTCAGCTCTGTATGATGTGCGAACCATCCTCCTTTCCCTACAGAGCCTTCTTGGGGGTAAGTCTTAGAACAAAATAGTTATATTATAATTTTAATGAAATAGATGGGAGAAATATTTGAATGTAAGGCTTAAGTTTTCACCCTTTTTGTGACATTTTTCATCTGTCAAGTAAATTATCCAATAATTCATAGCTTTGTTTGCTCTAGTTGCTGAGGAATGTTACCATTTTGTTTAAGTAAATGAAAGGCAATTACTTTTATAATTTTTATTTTTGTAATACCTGCTTAACACATTCTTTGACCATAATCACCATTCATTGCCATTCAGAAAAGAAAAGATGTAATAAAGAAATCTGGTATTGGCAGAAGAACAGCAGGGCGTATAATAAGTATTATATGTATGAGGAATAAGATTAGACACTAAAGGGAACAGTTTGAAATAGTAGGAAGTCCAATAAAAGCTATTTAATGGCCAACAGGTCACGAATGGCATTTCTGACATCATATGACAGTTTATGAGACAAAGACAAATCATAAATCTCACTGTATATAATGATAACCAGTCTGCATTCATTGAAACAAAAGTAATTTATATGAAGAGAATTCTTGGTAATCTTCTCTCAATATAAATTGTAAAGCATGAGATTTGCAAAAATATTTTTCTCACTATTTTCCAAGAGCTCTAGATTAGAATTGATTAAATTGAGACTTTACATCCTAGGTTTTGAATTAATTGTGTTCTTTTAAAAAATGTATGGGCCTTAGGCATAAAATCATTAATCATAACATTTAAATTGCTTCAAATGGCTTAGTTACCAAGAATAATTCAGGGTGTATCAATTATACTAGGCATGTGCATCCTACACCCATGACCTTGTTTTGTCCACTCATTCACATCATGGGATGTGGTTTTCAAATTTGCCTATCTGCTTCATGTCCAGGAGAAATTTTCACATGCCTGGATTAAATGGCTTTATTTGAGTATGTGTTGTCACTCATTTATAGGGTACTATCAACTTAAACCTCTTGGACCTGTCATCATTTTGATAAAATGAACCTTAATAAAACATTGACTTACATTCCTAACTTTAAACAGAATGCTTAAATTTTTATTGTTTTTAGTAATTTGGATGCGTTAGAAAATTTCTTCATGTTGTTAACTCATTCGGCCCCAGAGGTTTTTGTCATTTTCGCCTGAAATGCGAGTAGGAAAGACATTTTGGGGACTATTTCTGAATACATCGTAATACATCTGCGTTCAACAGACTTTCCATGAGACTAATGCCTAATTGTATTACAAATATCGTTTTCCATTGGTTATTTTGCTTGCGCATGAGCAGAAGGGTAAAAGTTGTATTTTTTAAAATTATTTTAGATTTTGCTTAATGGAGCCATCATTTTTGTATGGAGACCGCTCTTTATTCCAAATGCCCACCTTATCCTAGGTTTTGCAAAAGTTCACCTGTGCTGTGTGCAGTTAAGACCGGTCTGCCATAGATCTCAGGCCAAAATGTCTAAAATCTAGACACAAAATCGCATTCCAACCACGAGCGAATTTTGGGTTAAAAAAAAGCGGGTCCAAAAAATGAGGTTTTTCCCTCTGTATTTTGTAGTGCAACTAGAACTTCCAGATTATTTGGTATTATTGTAGAGCTATGTCTGTCTGATTTTTTTGTAATACCACCCACGTTGGTGTATCTTAAATGACCATGATGCTGCAGAGCTCAGAAATAGGGTACAGCCTCGTCACACCTACAGGCGGGATTGGGGGCAAATGGGTTAAAGGAAATTTGTTTGTGTAGTTTGAAAATATGTTAAGTTTCCTTAATTTTGATCAATGTTTTTTGTTTTCAGAGCCAAACATAGACAGTCCACTAAACAGCCATGCAGCAGATTTATGGTCAAACCAGGAAGAGTACAAGAAGGTCTTACTGACAAAATATGAAAAAGAGGTCCGCATTAAACAGAACAGTTAATTTTTCTCTTCACATCTCACTGACATTGATGTATCCTAATGACCGGTCTACTCATGTTGACATGAGATTCTTTCCCAAAAGTTGTTCTGAAGCAGTGATATTTTCTTTTAGAGTGCTTTTTATATGTCTAATGCACATGATTTTAGTAATACCTATGAGGCTGCAAATTGCCAGACACATAACCCACAGGAATAATAGACATCCTTTGTGTGCTTGCTTTGAAGTTGGAGGTATTTTCTCAGACTGAGTAATTTTATATCTCAAGAAATCAAAGACATTATTTATTTTGTGTAGATTGTACAGAAGGTTATTCGAAATGATTCCTCACAATAAAGTGACTCAGTATCAAGCTATTCCTCATATATCATTAGGTATCATCAAATGACCCATTTAGTGGAAGAATGTTGTTTGGATATTGAACCTATCCTACTATAAGGCAGCCTTATTTATAACTTTGTACTCTTTTGTGGCATCACTGATCAGTGATATACTATATTTAATGTCATATCTGCACATCTTTTATTAAGTGCACCTCCATTTTTATGGTCAAAATTTTTTAAATTGAAAATACTCCTTTCTCAAACATATATCTAAGTCCAGGCATCATTTGGTTTGGTACATGATGCAGCAAAAATAAGTAGATTATATAGTGCCAAGGCAGTTGGAGTAAAGTGCCTTGCCCATGGGCACACCACAGTAGCTAAACCAGGCTGATCCAGTGGTTGGAATCAACCTGCACTCTTCCAAGTCCAGAATGCTGACCACTGTGCTATTGTGGCTTATGCTGCCATTAGTCACATTTTATGATGTGCAGGAGGGATTATGGCCTGTGGCATATTCTACATCCATAGACCCACCGCATGCCAACAATCCTTGCATGCCTGTGCAGAAGTGGTGTGAAAACCCCTCCCAGGACATGGCTTTCTTGGAACTTAACCATTACATTTGGTACCTATTTGCCTCTTAACTTCAGTAGGTTAAATCAGTCTCAAAAACAAATTTCACACAGGCTTTATTCAGTGCAACCAGACTGGTGGAAACATTGCACTTCCAAAGTGGAGAGCACCCAACAGAGACAAAGGGAACTAAGTATGTACATATATGTGATGGGGACATTGTTTATAATGTTGTCTTTATATGCTTATTATGATAAGAATACACCTTACAAAATTTTCTTACAAAGCAATTTATTGAGTACATAATGCAGGTAATATGGTAGAAATGGACCATTGTAATGGTCCATCTGTTGGCCAGAGGAGATTTTATGCTGAAGAAGATCAGAAATGCAGGAGGAAACTACATACTTTGCATTGGTGATGACTTGCACATGCTAGAACCAAGAATCAAATTTGGAACTGCAAAAGTGCAAGCAAATGCTATCCCACTGAATATAAAAGTTATAAATATTAATATCTAAACCCATTCCTGATATGCAAACATGTGTACCTTGTTGAGTTATTGATCACAATATCATTGGGTATTATTTTCATGGGTGATACTTGTAATATTGATGTACTAGTTCAGCATAAAAGATACATGAAGTACTACAGATACTGGCAGGTCATGGGATCGTGGATTTAAAGTACAAATTTTACAACCCAATCGGAGAAAGATCATGCAAATTATATGTTACTCCCATGAATTATTATACCCACTGCATGATTATTTGTTTAAAGGTTGATTTTGTTGTTTGTCAAAGAAGTCAGTCCATCTTGTACTTATGGAAATATCGTTGTAATAAAAGTATCTTTATGATTGAGATCTGCTGTTGCATTTTAGAAATTACTGAGGGAATCCGATTGAATTGTCTCTGAGTGGTATAGCAAATTGATCATTAATCAGCAGTTAGGGTGTAAAGTTCACAAACAGTGAGTCATGTTGGAAGAAAAGATAGCTTATATCTTTAGGAACGTCAGAGACAGAAACATTTGCCAAGGAGAAAATAAGATCGGATGAAAAGTCTGAAGCTTTGATGCTTACCGAACATAGCACACAATGGAGTGGATAAAGAAATTTTGGACACTGTTATTTAAGCTTTGCAGAAAATGCTATCCTTGGACATTATACAAGCATTGCGTGGAAGTATGTTTGGCAAGGCTGAAGACAAGCTGCTGAATCTATTCAGACTGTCCTAAAATGCAATAGTTCTGCCTTTAAAAAGAGAAAATAGCTGATTTTGAGGGGAGATTTTATTCTCAAAGCAGAATTCACACTACTTTATAGAATAGATGAACATCTGACACAATAAATAAACTGATGACTATGCAGATATTGTAGGTTGCAAGAAATTAATTTTGGTTTGCAACGGCTTTGAAGAAACTGATTTACCAAAAAACAGTACCTTAAGGCTGAGGAAACTGAATTATGTTTGCAGATATATATTAATTGTCAAAGAAGGGATACCAAAATCATTAAATGCTAGTGTTAAATTAGTGAATCATATACATTATAAAGTTGTCATTCTTCAGTTGTCATTTGACATTGTTTCCCTCCCCAAACCCCAAGTAGGTGTGTGTGGGACACATGCCCTTCATAAGAAAATAGCTTAAGTTACATTAAATTTTACTTGCTAACATCTGAAATGTTCAAGATTTGCAAACAAGTTGCATTAGTGGAGAAGACTTCCTGCTTCAACATTGAAGCAAAGGTTAGACATGGGTATCAGTTTTTAGTGTTTGCAGTTATATTAATTTGTTTCAGCTTCAGTTGTTTGAATGTTGTTGCACATGATACAGAATCATACAATGAAACCATAATACATCCTTTTTGAGAAGTACTACTCATCACTAGAAAAACCTCTGAAAGTTATTGTGTCAGGTTTTGCATTTGTCTTCATTACTTCATCACATTTTTGTGAAGGGCCCAGAGTGGCCGAGTGGTCTAAAGCATTCTCCGTTACGGATCACTGCCATCTCACCTCTGTCTGCGTTGGTTCAAGTCTAGGATTCAGCCAATGTGGGTATGTGAGAAAGCTTGCTAGTAGCTTCTCGTGGGTCGGTGGTTCTTTCCGGAGTTTTCCCGGGTTCTTCCTCCACAATTAATACTGGCCGCCATGCATAGCCTATTGTGTGCTGAAAAATGGCATTAAACCCCACAACAACAACAACAACATTTTTGTGAATACATTTTCAAACATTTTATGGATTTTTATATTCTAATTCTACTACCAGAAATAGACCACAGCAAGCCAATTGTTCACCCCAGTAGGTTATATTTTACACTCGGGTCATTTATCACACAATGTTGCAAGCACAATTATAGAACTTAATAGATATTTAGATTTAATGACTAAATTTGGAATTTAAATAAATTCCAGTTCAGGATTTCAAATTGTCATCAGTTACCTTAGAAGAAAATACTTCGAATTTCTGTTAACTTTGTTCATAATTTTTTCTTCTTCTCATTTTATATAAACAGTAATATGTATGTATGTATGTATGTATGTTTGTTGAAAACTTATGTTACTGTATCAGTACTTCATCATTTGAAAGTTATAAAGTTGCTGGACCAACACTTAATCATAAGATATTGGTAGCTGTTCAGTATGATTTTGCCTGTACTATTTTAAAACTATTAAAATTCTTCCCAGACCACTCTCTATCAGATGCATGTGCCCTCATTGTGCAATATTGATACTATACTATGAGTACATAGTTACTGATATTCCAGTATAGTTCATTGAAGAAATGTACCGTATAAAAATAAATTTTCCTAAGTTTTAAGATTAGTTCTGTAGTTACTTTATAGGTAAGGCAAAAAGTTGTTAGGATTTTTATTTGTCTATCTTTTTATCTGTCCTACCTCTAGATCTATCAAGAATAGTTGCTAATTTTTTGTTGTTGTTCATAGGTTTTAAGATAAATGAAACTCAGAGATACCAAGACGTTTTTTGTTTTTGTTGTTGTATAAGTTGGGATCCTTTGTATGCATCAGTGTAGGATGGGAAAAGGACACCCAAGGGTAAGAATTTAGCTTTAGACACCAGGTATTGCTGAGTGTTTGTGCTGTACTCTGATCTGAAGGTGGAAGTTTTTTTTCTCACTTTCCTGAAAGAAAAGTAAGGGTCAAAGTTAAAGTGATGTATTGTGAACTACTGGTGCAACAGCATAAACACCCATTGAAGAAATTCACACCTTTATAGTATAAAGTGTACAGGTAGGTTTAAAAATTAAAATAATCTTTAAATGACATTGAAATGCATATCAGCGTTGATGGTAAAGCCCATAGAGAAAATGAATATACAGCATCCGAAATTGTGTGCTAAAGATAGCTTTACAATGGTACAAATGTGATCAGGTCAAAATGTAAAGCTTACTCTTATTCCTGAGATTAAGCAAGATGGACAAAAGTAATTATATAAGACTTTGATGTAGAAATATTTTTCCTTTCAGAAATAATAATGAGAATATTAATTCTAAAAATATTTACAACAATAGCTTTTTCAACTCTGATTTAATCAGAGTACTGAATCTGTAATTGTATCAGCAAATAGGTAAATAAGTGCTCAACATCCTATTTAAAAGACAGTAACTGTAACTGATTCACATTGTAGGAACAAAAACTTGGCATTAAAATCATTTGGGCATATTATGAATACCAGTGCGATGCAAGACAGCAAAACATCTTTAAAATGTTTTCTTACCTAAAGATTGAGCATAAATGTTATATCTTCACAGAAAAAATTCACTGTAAACTTTATATCACATTTAAACATCTGCTTTCAAATATCGGTGGTTGAGAGGTAATAGCAATAAACAGCAACCAATTTGTGTAATAAAGTTAGCATGACCACTCCAGTGGCCTAAGTGTTTGAAGAGTCAACCTCAGATGTCGGTGGTCACAGAATCGAACTGCGTACCAAGTTGTACCAAAGGCATACAAATGTTACTGGCAGCTGCCTTGCTTGATTCTCAGCATTAAGAGGTTAGTATTAGGACTGGTCAGCTTGGTGTCGGGATAATGTGTCTGGTTGGGACATGATACTTACATGTCTGTGGCATGATGCCCCTGTGCTAGACATCACTATGAACTGCCATACTGCAGATATCTTAGTTATATGACAAATTGTTAAGCAACATTAAAATCCAAACACACAGAAGATAGCTTGTGCAGCATTAAAAATGTTAAGACGTCGAAGAAAATAAGATCACTTTTGTCTCAAATTATGTGGATACATGTAAGAATGATACAGTTCTCAGTTCAACTTTGATCATGAATTGATTTTTCTTTAATAATTACAAGATATTCATTTTAAAAAATTATTCCAATGGCAGTTTTTCCACTCCTGATTACAGAATAATTACCTGTAGCTAGTTTAGTGTAATGCAGCCAGTTTTTGGGACACAAACTACTACACATTTTTTTAATGTTGTTTAAATTTTGATTATCATGAAAGAATTTGCATGTGATGATGAAAATTGGGTTGATTTTGCCAGTTTGTATGATTGCATTAAGCAGCAGGGGGGGGCGAATCCGACATTTTGTCCAAACGTCATTTGGCTTAATTAGTACTTTCTGCACTCAGCGGATCCGGTGTCGTCAGCGCTGGTAAAAAAAAAACGACGTCGTCGTCGAGGGGATCGTCCGGACGTCATTTGGTTTAATTAATACCTTCTGCGCGCCGATCCTAGCGTCGTCAGCGTTCGGTAAACACAGCGACGACCGCGTCGATGTCATCGCCCCCCCTGCTGCTATGATCTTACAAACAGAGTGATCACTAACTCCTCCTCTTGTAGATCAATTAGGTTATTTGACTGATCGGTAATTCTAAAATTAATTCTCGTTAAAAACCGATCATGGCATCGCATATAGACCGGATTAATCGGACTCTCAATGATCAAAAATCCCGGAGGGGCTGTTGGTGAAAACGAATAAAGGATATACCCCTGTTGAGCTTGATTTGATTGCTTGGTATCCACCTGGTAACTCCCTTCGATAACATCGCACACTAGATTAATCGCTATCACCGATGCAATATTTACGTTGTATGGAGCAATATGCCTACCACCATCTCCGTTATCGTATCTGAGGATAGTTGATGGGGGGGGGGGCGTCCGCGGGTGGATTCTTAGGCCATCCTAGTATGGTTCTTATTGAACTGTTATAAATATCAACCATATACCCCGGTGTGCTTATTTCAATCGTCGACGATAACGTCGGTTCATGAACCGTAATAGCGATTTTTGATTCTTTTCCTGTGATCGATTTTATCCTGCGTTGAAATTCCTTATTGATTTGTTCTATTTGGTATGACCCAGTTGGTATTGTAACCTCCTCCCAGTCTGGGGTCCCATCGGGTTTATTTGTCCGTGCAAAAACCAGCGAGTTATTAGGTTGTTGTCCATTAAATGCGTCCGCTCGAATATTAGGCCAACTGTGATATATTCGCAATTTTGCCAGTGCTATTTCCTTTACTGGAACCGGCGATGGGAAGTTCACACTGAATTCGGGTTTCGTTGACGTTATCGATATCATATTTGTTTGTACCGGAGTGGTATTCTCCGCGATCCGCTGAAGTAATTGAGACCCTTCGGGGTTCAGCGACATTATTATTATTCGTTGTCTTTAGTGTCTAATTTCAGCAACCAGGTGGTTCCGGCTTCCAGTTAAAAATCCTTGATTTTTGACATCGCGGAGCTATACAACTGGACCATCGTGGAGAATTCAACATCGGATACGAACAAATTATCAATCGATAATGAGATCAACCCGGATAATTTCGAGTATGCGTCGGATACTATTTGATGTTTTACTGTATACTCGTTGAGTTTTTTCTGAAAACACGATGATATCTTTCTAGTGATTGCGTTGGCGACTCCAGCAACTGTTGTCATCGCGGAGACAGCGATTGGAACAGCGATCGGGGCTATCGTGGTCACCGTGGATAAAATAACACCGGTGCCAGCTACTATACCCGACACCGAGTACACGACCGCGTCGATGGCGGTTATTTTACGACGGTATTTTTTTATTTTTGCACGGTATTGTTCGGAAAGCGTTTTTAAGTTCGCGGAGAATTCTTTTGCGGTATCGAATCGATATTGATGTGACGTCGGTGATACCTCTGATTCAATTACCTTGGTGGTCATTTTTATTTTAAAAGAGCTAGTGTTTTTAATTACTTAGATTCGCTACAAATTCCACATACCATGTAATGTTTGCCCGGGCTAAATTTCCATCAACGGCATAAATTGTAAACTGTTCAGTTGCGTTCCTGTCTATAATTGTTGATATTGTATTGTTAAACCCGGATGAACTCGACGATAATATATTAAACTGCATCATTGAAACCAGTGTCAATCGATAAATGCCCTTAACAGTTGCGGTGATATTTACTGTATTCTGTGTAGGAGTCCAATTGAATGATCCATGTCGAATTGTGTATACTGTGTTGATGATGTTCTCATGAGGGATTTTTATTTTTTCGAATTGCTCTGCTACTCTCGGTAGTCCGTCTTTAATCGCTTCAACATCAGTTCCGATTATTTCTATTCTCCGCAAATTCGCGTCTATATTATTCTTGTTCGCTGCAACCCTAGTAATGAGTATATCTATTTCCTGTATATGCGCGTCCACATTTTTTTTGTTCGCTGCAACCTTAGTAATGAGTGTATCTATTTCCCGTGTATGCGCGTCCACATCTTTTTTGTTCGCTGCAACCTTAGTAATGAGTGTATCTATTTCCCGTGTATGCGCGTCCACATCTTTTTTGTTCGCTGCAACCTTAGTAATGAGTGTATCTATTTCCCGTGTATGCGCGTCCACATCTTTTTTGTTCGCTGCAACATCAGTTTTGACTGTTTCTATTCTCCATTCATGCGCGTCTATATTATTCTTGTTCGCCACAATATCAGTTTTGATCGTTCCTATTCTCTGTTCATGCACGTCTATACTTTTTTTATTCGCTACAATATCAGTTTTGATCGTTTCTATTTCCCCTGTATGCGCGTCTATATTTCTTTTGTTCGCTGCAACATCAAGTTCGATTGTTTCTATTTCCCCTGTATGCGCGTCTATATTCCTTTTGTTCGATGCAACATCAGTTTTGATTGTTTTTATTTCCTGTCCATACACGTCTATATTTCTTTTGCTCGTTGCAACATCAGTTTTGATCGTTCCTATTTCCCCTCTATACACGTCAACACCCTTTTTGTTCGCTTCAATATCAGCTCTGATTGTCATTATGTCCTGTGTATGCGCGTCTATATTCCTTTTGTTCGCTACAATATCAGTTTTGATTGTTTCTATTTTCCGTCCATGCGAGTCTACATTATTTATGATCGTTGCAACATTAGCGCCGATTATTTCTATTTCCCGTTCATGCGCGTCTACACTCCTTTTGTTTGTTGCAACATCAGTTTTGATTGTTTTTATTTCCTGTCCATACGCAGTGATATCATTTATAGTTGTTGTAATCTCATCCAGCTTGGTATTTTTTTTACCAAAGAATTTATCAAAGTTGTCATCGATCCTGTTAACATTTTTTCGCAACGTGTAAAATTGGCCCGACAGCGTTGCAAAATCCAAAATAGTATTCCTTATTGTTGTAATATTCGGTTCGGTTACCGTCGGGGTCCCGAAAAAACTAGCGGTAGTGAGCTGTATATCGGTGATAGATTTTTTCACCTCGGTGGCAGATTTTTTCACCTGCGCGTCGAGTTCGGTCACCGATCTATCCAACCTTATAAAACCGTCTTTGACTAATGTTACCGCCGATATATGTTCACCCGGTTTGAGTCGTCCGTCGCCGGTATACAACGCGATAGTGTCCTCGGCGGCATCACGCTGTCGTGTTAAAACATCATCCAGGGACACATTACTGGATTTCAATTTACCCTGGCGGTCTTGAAATACGACTATTTCACCTGGGTCAACACTGGTTAAATTCAACGTATCGGCGATTTCATCCTCGATTAGTTTTTTTATGTCATCGGTGGCGAGCGTTTCCGTGGATTCCTTCAGCGCCGAAACCGGTCGTCCCCAAATATCAATCATCGTTATTGTAAAAAAAAACGGCGTTTCTAATTAACCCGCCGGGCCTCTACGACCCCACTAGTGTATTCGTTTACAACTACATGAGGTGGTTTTCGCGATGATGAAATCGCCGCGAGTACGTTCAATGCCTCACGGCCACATATCGGTGGGTCACTTAATCGCTGTGTTGGCAACGTGGAATAAAACGCCCGGGCTGAACACGCCCGGATATACCGCATGAACTCGTTTGGCGGGGCTAACCCGTATGAATCAAAATAGACGATTGCACGCGGATCAATCGCGTATGCAACCCAATGAGTTCCCGCTCCGGAGGACCCATCGAGGTTAATTATGCCTGTTTCAATATTCCTTGGTGCCGCCGGTAATTGATCCCTCATAAAAACACCTCTGAAGTTTTTTATCGCTAGCGCGTTTGCGGCGTCTATTAAATCAAAATTAGACATGGGAGTCATTGACTCAGGAGTCATTGACTCCCGAGTCAATAAACGGTTCCCGGTAGTCTTAGACCCTTTCCCGAGTACCATGAATACGGGGTTCCCGGTAGTCTTAGACCCTTTCCGGCCACGGATCGTTTTTTTTTATAGCCTTTCCCGGTTGCCTTCTTCAATGCCATCCCCGCCGCGGTACCAACGGCTCCTAACGCCGCCGCCTTCGCCACTGCTGGTGCGGCCGCGGCAATCAACGCTGGAATCGCAGCTAACAACGGAAATATCCCGCCGGTCTTTTCCATGTTTTTAATCGCTGCGGCCGAGAAATCTACCTGAACACCCTTTTTATTCTTCATCGCATCATTGAAATGTTTTATTTGACGCGCCGTCAACGATATCTTATGATTACCACCCGCCATCTGTGACGGCTTCAGCGTTATTGTGGTCCCGCACTGTTTAGCCGACTTTGATCGTAATTTCTTGACTTGACCATCAGTCAACTCTACACTGACGACACTATACGACATTTTATTGTAAACGTGTTTGTGCTTTCAATTACATGTTTTCCACTGGTGCATCAACGATTCTCATTCGTCCACCAACGCCTTCTAGCAGCATTGATTTATCGCTGAGAATGACAGCAACCGCTCTATAATTAACACCAGCCGGGTCTATACGAGCTCGGAAGTGTATATCAACGACGGATTGTCTCGTTAAATCAAGATGTTCCAACGAAAAATAATAAATCGGATACAGCTTTTTAAAATCAAGTTGTGATATTTGCAAACCGGTGTCGACGTTTTGATCACGACCCATGTATGACAGCAATCGATGATACACACGTGCGACATGGTTGTCGCCGTAATTAAGCTGTATATCCTCGGATGGTTCCTGTTGTCCGTTTATTCTCAGCGAAACATCCCTGACTCCTAATTTATCAAATATCATATGGCTGCGTTCTTGACTGCCCAATCGTTCCCTATTCTGTAGCGCTATAAAAATATGACGCGGGGCTGAAACACCCTGTTTTGATGCCAGGTGCCATGTAAACGTATCGGCGACGTTATCCTCTTTAGCATCAGTTGTTACCGCTAGCCAACTCAACAACGATTTTCCTCCCTGTTCCATAAATGCTAACAATCGTGCTTCCGTGGTAACTGATGGAGTCAGCACCGGCATCCACAATGCCATTTTAGTTAAAATGACTTTACCGGCAGCGACGCCAGCAGCATGCCATATTGCATTGTTATCATCGCCCCTTCGCGTCAGCGCGATTGTATGCTTAGCCCCATAGATAACCCTCCTGACATTTCTGCAGAATCCAAATATGTGATGGAGTGGAATCGCGCATGAAAACTGTCGGCGTGGTCTTTGCAACATTGTTACTCGTGCTGCGAATCCCATATTGTAATTATCGTTAAGACTTTTTATAACAGTGAAATTAGCGTCTGGTCTTGCTCTGCGGTCTGGGTTATTTGCTTCAGCCTGTGGGTCAACTGCGGTATCTCTTTCCACCAGCACGTTAACGTATTGAAGATGATCAGCGTTATCGGTGGTGTACTTCGCAAACATCATAGATGGGCCCGTCGATCTCGTATAATCGTCCGAGTATCTCGCTAACCCAATTATCGTCGTTGCAACATCAACCTCGCGTTCTATTGATTCAATTTCTCGCCCGTCAATAAGATATCTGGCGCTCTCAAATAACGCCATGATACCGTTGTTAACGAAGCCAACTCGAACACGATCGTTATCTGCGTATGGTGCATTATCGGCGGCATTTGTCACGAGTTCTCCCTCAATTTCGATAAACGCTTCACATGGCAGAAAGTATCTACTGGTATCTTGGACTTGAAGTTCAATTCGCGATCGTAGGTCGGGTTGCGCTGCATAATAAGAATAATATTGATAATCACGGACAGAATCATCCCTGCGCACTGGGGCATCCATATCAAACGCGGGATCAGCGGTTCGCGCAAACATTTTATTATTTATCATGTTGATGTTTTCAATTGCGATTTTCTTTGAATTCTGTTTAAGACCACTCCCCCGCTATTGTGTTCATGGGCGCGTTGGTGGATGACTGAGCCGCCAACGACTCTAGTTTTTCTTCCACGGCGTTATTTATTACTTTACTGACATTTGCAGGCATCACCGTCGTTGATGGCATCACCGGTGGTTTCTGTTTTTTTCTTGAAAATCTCTTGGATTTCACCAACGACATTAGTTTGTCCTTTGCTGCAGAAAGCGCCTTTCCGGCAACATCTCCAATAGCACTAATACCCTTATCACGAATAACATCAATAGCCTTCATTCCTAATTGTTTGGCTAACGGCGCTACTTTTGGAGCCATTCTTGTAAATAACCCCGCAATGGTGCTACCGAGACCATCTCCATAGTACGCGCGGTAAACAGGCAATCGCGAGTTTACCACGTAGACGAGTACTGGTTTATCGTGGTTGTAGTGTATGATCATCTTTATTATAAAAACACCGGTTTTTCAATTAGTGATTGTGATCACCAGTGATTGTGATCACCCCTTTCCCCTTTCCCACCGCCGTGTGGAAAACCGGAATAAATTTTATCAAAATTTCCTGGGGTTTTTGCCCTCGATAAAAATCCGGTTTTTTTCCGGTTTTTTCCTGATTTCTAGTCATTTTTGGTCGTTTTTTGTTGCCTATAGTCGTTTTTTTTCGATTTTTCAGCAAAAACATCGATTTTCTCTAAATGATTTCCTGGGGTTTTTGCCCTTGAAAAACGGTCAAAAATGGCCCAAAATGGCCAAAAATGGCCAAAAACAGTCAAAAAATGGCAAAAAATGGCCAAAAATAGTCAAAAACGATAATAATTTTATAATTTTATAATTTTTTTAATCATCCACGAGTTCGTCTATGAGCGTTCGATACGCACTAACGTCCATGATACCACCCGTAAATAACCGCTTGCAAATATCAGCGGCCTCATTGATTATTTCCGGAGAGTTATTTCCGGCTCGTTTTCCTCCGATTAGTACCTCTAGCCGTGATATATCACTGAGAACACTGTTAGGACAGGTAACGCCGTAGGATTCTTTACCAACAGAGTATCCTTTTCCTTTTTTTGGTATTCTACTTTTTACTTTATTGTGGAATGCGTCGTAATCGGGGCCATCACCACGTAGTAATGCATTCTCGTGTTTACTCGCTAAATACACTATTCTTGTCCAATCCTTTAACGACTTTATACTTTTCTTGTAACCGCTATTGATATGCTCCTTATCTCGTATGCTCTTAGCAAAATTGGAGGCAGTAAAATCAATTAATTCTTCCCTCCCGTCCCTGAGGTCTCTAATTTGATCTATTGTGCTCTTCTTAAGTACATTACGGGGTATATTCCTCTCTTTTTCTTCTTCTGGTATTTCTTCTTCCGGTGTTTCTTCCGGTATTTCTTCTTCTGGTTCTCTTGCGGTAGCACCTAGTTCTTCTTCGTCGGCCATTGTAACATAAGGTTCTTGTGGTTCGGTTATAGCGAGTGGCGGTGGCCTCCGTGTTGTAGCAGCCGCTAGTGTTTCTAAAGACCTTTTTGTTTGTTCGGTCTGAGCCGCTATCTTTTCAAGCGCATCGAGGACGGGTACAGTTGCCGCCGTAACATCTTTGGTCGCTTTAGTTACCGGGGCAAAGAGTTGTTCGCTTCCAACAGTAAAATCGGTTTGTAGTTGCTGCCGCGTTTGAAGTTGCTCTCGGACCCTGTCTCGTAACGGTATGAACTTTTTAAGCGCCGCTAGCCGCTCTCTGGCTAGCCGAGTAGTAAGTGATTCGCCTACCATTATTGCAATTGCGAAGCAATTTCTAATTTCTCGCCGGAGTTTTCGTCTATAATCCTTCTAATGTTTTTGATCTTGCTAGAAATCTCCCGGCGTCGTTCATAAACACGTCCGAGTTTTTTTCGTATTATTTCAACGGCAGTAAATAGTCCAATGAATGCATTTGCGTCATTGTGGTACAAGTTTTCATTAATCGTATGTTGTAATCGTTTTACAAAAAAGTACTCGCGGGCCAGGGTAAAACGCCCCCGTTTTGATTGCTCGTTAATAATTTCATAATCGGATAATATTTTTTCACTGTCGAGACCATCAGATAATTCAATTCCTTGATTTTTTAATTTTGAAATCTCGGCTAATATATTATTGATGTCTTCGATATTCATTATTCCTATAAAACATCTTGTTTTTAAATAAAAAAAATGAAACCCCCGCGTATCAATTCCGAAGGTGTTTAATAATTCGTTTTCTTCCGGAATGGACAATTTATTGTCATGGCGACTTCGTTAGCGCCATAGGCGCCGGTGATTTCGTATCTACATATGAAAATCGAATTCTATGCCCGGTCTTTTTTGAGATTGCTGTTTGATATACTCGTTCTGCTACTTTTCGTATTGAGGCGATACAAATGTCAAAGTATCTACTGGCTTCATTCATCGACTGAAATATTTTTTCCTCGTGAGTTGTTGTATCAAATGACTTTACGGGTTTTGCTTTCTTTGGGTATTTACCGGTTTGGCCTTTTTTGGTATTTTGACTCTGCGAGACAGCTTGCAAGTTTATAAGAGAATTATCAGTCTTATTATTATTAATATGATCAATCACAAGTCCATTTTCGATTAATCCGTTGAATACCTCAAATACCGCCCTATGAACATGGTACTTCTTCTTTCCGGCACCAAACACCAGATACCCCTGATTACTTACGGTACCAACCGGCTTCTTCAGTTTGCGGTTTCTAACAATGCCGTCGCGAGATGCCTCGTAATTGACGAGCACAGGATGCGGCTGAAATTCTTGGTCCATTTGTATAATAATACTATTTGTCTAATTTATTATTTGGTTTAATTATAAATCTTTCAACGTAGTCTTGGGGGGTTTTGATGACGAAGTCGGCGGTGGGGTCAATGACGGCGTTTTTAATTCGCTTGTCATAATAGCGTTTTAGTTCCCTGTATCGCTTTCCGCCACAATTGATACACAACTGCGATTTTCCTCTTACACCGACGTGGCAAACCAAGCACGGGAGGGGGCCAAGAGAACCATTACGAACGCTTTGTAAATGGTACCCGCAGAATTCACCTCTACATGATTTATTGCACGGGGTTGTCGACCCAATCATCAACCATTTACAGTGATTCATTATACTATATTCTTTCATTTAAATACTTGTTTTAATTATATGGATGAGTTCGAGAGATTAGCAGCAATTAAGCCCTGGAAAAATATTAAGTTCAATCTCGATAGAGTCCTCAAGGACGCACCAAAAGCGTTAATAAACGATAGAACCCTGTTGAGTAAAATACGCGATTGTATCAATGAATTCAAGCGTGATGGTGCATCTCATAGTTGGTCAACATTTCGAATTGATGGTGTTGTTGATGCTACCATGAACGACAACCGCGCAGCAACGATAATATCACAACTTGACGGTAAAAGGTATTTCTTCAGAGTAAAATTCATTGTCCGGGTGGAATCAGGTGATTGGATCATACGTGATAAATTTGAACCAGTTCTCAGCGAAAAGAAAACAGTCATTGTTAGCCGCGACTCCAAGCCGGGGTTGTTAACCGGAATTGACAGACCATACTATGAACGAGCGTATCCTGAAACAGCAGTTGTTTATGGAATATACCCGTTAAATAAGAAACCTGATATCGGAAAACTAGCGCCGATGAAACAGTCAACGGGGATAAATTGTGTAGCAGAACGAGTAACAGAGCATTTTACAAATGCGTGTCGAGGAAACAAGTTGACTGATTTACGACGTAGCAAAATCAACCGGTGGGAGGAGACAGTGCGCGAGCGTGGAGCAACCATCAGCGACATAGCGAGATTAGAAACGTCGTTGAGATTTCCAATAACCGTTACAACGATAACCGGTGAAGTATTATACGAATCGAAGTACAAATCAAATGGATCCCCAATCAAAATTATTGATCATAACGAACACGCGTGGACGCCCGCGATCACAGTGTTTCCACGGGATAGAACGGTAAAGTATATCCCGGGGGAATTCCTGGAAGAGAACGGGTTTCTCGCGGAGAGGAAACTATTTGATGCTATCGCTTATTTGTGTAAAAACGACCCTGTATCAGTGTGGTTACTTCGCAGCGCTGATACCTTTGATCAGTTTGTAAGACCAAACGGCGAATTATATCGCACTGAAGCGTTTCACAACAGGATGAAAAAAACCGCCATAGAATTTGAAGAGCATGATGAACAACTGCTAACAAATTGTTTTACGATTCCATCGGTTGCGGCTCATGTTGCAGCGAGGAAAAATGCGTGGAGTCCAACACGCAAGGAATTTCTACCGGATGTACAATCCAGTTGTTTGGAATACTATCACGGTGGACTATGGAACACTGAATACAACCGCGACGCTATGATTTCCGTTGATATGGTTGCCTGTTATCCAGCGAGTTTTCTCGGGTATGGATCCGCCGCTGAGTATTTCAAACGATTTGGACACCCCAGACATGAAATGACTCGTGTTGCTATTAATGGACCACTGCCTGATTTTGATTTAACCGGATTCGCTCGCATAGTATCATTTGAGTTCGCGGCAGGACTTCATCGCTGTTGCTTTATTTGGATCGGTAGACACATGGCTGAAAAGAAGTGGTTGCCAATAGCGCTGCTACGGTATATGATTGATTGTAAAATGCTAGTTTCGTTGATTGTCAGTGACGCGATTATATCATACCGGGCGCAGACTGAAGTCTGGTTACCGGAACCAGAGCGTCTAGATAGCATAATTGACGAATCCAGAGCACACATTGATGCCGACGAGGAATATATCATCGAATGGTCCAAAAAGATATTCAACCAACGAAACCGCGAGGCAAAAGATCTCGGTAGAAGAATAATCGGTAAGTTCACACAAGGTGGAAAAAACTGCGACTACAAACGATATTGCTCACGGCTGATTATAGATGACGCAGAATATGATTTCGTAATCAAGGACGCAGTGGCGAAAAATAGATACGTGAACTGCGAAACAGCTTTCTTGTCCAATGGAACAAAGTTGGGTACAGTTGTTACCTACAGCGATGGAGACAGCCCGGCATACCCGCATTTGAGGGCGTCTATGCTGGGTTACGCCGCTATCAATTTATTCTCGATGATAAATAGATTCCCCGACACCGCGGTTAGAGTAGCCGTTGATTCGTTTTATGTTGACGTAGCGTATAAGGAAAACGTAGCCGAGTTTACTAGTCCGGACGAGAGTTGGGGTACATGGAGAATTAAAAATGAAATACGACGCGATTATTCCCCGTCAGCAGATGTCACCGTTGAGAACAATTACCTACGCGGCGATAAATTGTCAGAATGGTCTAATGCACCACCGTGTTCTGATCCAATTTGTAGACACAAAACGGTTTATTTAAGCGGCTGTGGCGGGTCGGGAAAGACGACTCGGGCAATTGAATTATTTCGAACGCGGGCAAGTATAATCGTGGTTACACCGACCCATAGACTAGCGCGAGAAATAAAACAACGAAATGTTGACGCCGTTACTTATCACAGCTTTTTTCGATACAGCAGCGGTGAGTGGACTCCTGATCGAATGGGTGAAAAATTTATTCCTGGGGTTATCATTTGGGATGAGATATGTACTGTTTCGTTAGATGTTTTACAAATGTTTCTTGATTGGTTGCTGCGCGCGAATACAGCGGTGATCATGTGTGGCGACCATGGCCAACCACCACCATTTGTCGGCGAGGGTCCACATGATTGGTTAAAGGGTTTTGTGGACTATTATGAAGAAACCGATACTGATTACCGGGCACTTGATGAACAACTGCGCGGGGTTAAAAAATTAATCAGATTACAGCCGGATAGAATTCAGTGTGAAATAATCCGCGAGGTGATTCCGGAAACGCCGTTAAATGAATTCTGGGAAACATGGAGACCAAACGATTTGATTGTAGCGAGTAGAAAGATAGTCAGAGACACACTTCAGCGGAAGTTGTTTACGTTGCATAAGGAAAAGTTTCCAACGCGTCCAGTGCCGTTATGTTATATACCCGCGGATACACGGCGGCAGAACATTGAAGTTGAAATTCCAGGCCGGACAGAAAAACAAATTCTCGTGCTGAATGATATCGTGCTCGTTGATATCAGCGTCGTCGAGGACGCGCTACGTGCTGATAAATCCCCATGGACGCTAGGATACGCAACAACAATACATTCCTCGCAGGGATTAACCATCACGGATACAATTGTTTGGATGGTTGATAATCGCATCGAATGGTCAAATCTAGTCTATCTTGCAGTGTCCAGAGTACGGAGAATGAATCAGCTTCGAAGAATTGTTATTGACGAAGCCAGTGACGGAGTCACCATCGATGCAAGCGTCATTGATAGAAAACTCTCGGGTTACCGCCAACAGGATAAAAAAAAAACAGCGGCGTTTTGATATTGATGCCGAATTAATAATTGCGTTACGACAACAACAGAATAATCACTGCGCGAGTTGCAATTGTATAATGAGTTGGCGCTATTCGGATAAAGACGCTCGCCAATTTACCGTGGACAGGATCGATAACAGTCTCGGTCATGTCAAAAACAATGTGAGGTTGACCTGTCTTGAGTGCAATAGACGCAACGGCGCTAGTTAAGACCACGCGGGGGTAATTGAGTATCGTCAGGTATCACTTGTAGTTGCTCGCGTGTAAATCCGCGCTGTGGGGCAGTTGAATCCAGTCTATAGATCGGTGGTCTACCAGTTGATCGTGTTATCGTTGATATGTTATGTGTGGTAACACTCCAGATAGGATCAGTAGCTCTTTTTTTACCGCCTTCAAGCTCTCCTGGTTCATACAGATATCTAACAGTGACATCGCCGAGAATCGGCTTGGAAACGCTATCTATTTTTGATCTTCCGGGTATATACTTTTCTTTAATCGCGTCGCTGGGCTTCATGCTGATTGCTCGGGTAATCTCGTTATTTAACGCTGCAATTACGCCTGGCAACCTTTTGACCCATTCACGAGATCGTTTTTCCTGGATGAATTCTTTCGCGTATTGATATCCAAATAACCGTTCAGCAAGAGTCCGATTGAATCGTTCAACAATTGCCTGATCACGATGTAGCGCAGTATGACCTCGTCGTATCGCGACGCTATGATGTTTCAGCGTTGATAAAACAGCGCCGCGAAATTCACTACCAGGATCAACTTGTAATAGATTTGGCCAGCGCAGAGGACCTCTTCGATAAATCCACTCAAACGCACCGGCTACTTCAGTTGCTGACTTTGTTTTCAAGGGCTCCGCTTGTTTGTATCGACTCGCAACATCAACTACGGTTAGCGCGTATTTGTAACCGTTGTCATGCGGCAGAAATAGTATATCAGCTTGATGAACTTCATTGGGTATGGTAACATCAAAGCGCGAAAAGTTGATTTGTTTAGGCGGTGGTAGATAGATTTGCCATATAGCCTGTTTGGATAACCAATTAGCCGCAACGGCCTTTGTTACCTTTGCAGCGCTTGCGAGTTTACCAATTGCGGCCTTCCCCTTCCAGTATCCTCTCGGAGAATAATAGATGGATTCCATGTTGTTATTATAAACGCTAGCGTTTTCAATTACCAGCGCGAGAAGCTCCGCTTCCAATCATTAATTTACCTTTCATAGCCGATTTTACCAACCATGAAGCCAATTTTTCTTTGAATGATTTATCAGGAATAGCATTTAACGCGTGAATTAATTTTACATCCGCGATATGACGCTGTTGCAAATCACCGCTACGATAAGCTATATCATGTATCCGACATGCTTCGTCGATAGCGTTTATTGGATACTCACCGGGTCGCGGCTGATTTTGATCATTGAGTCTGATATCTAATCGTGTTCCGGGGCCACAGTAGCTATATCCTGGGAGGTGCTTTTCTCCTGGATACTTTGCCCACGGTGTTCCGGGGAGTTTTGATAACTTGGCTGCAATATCACCTCCTCGCTTTTTTTTAAAGCATCCCCGGGTCTAATAGAAATAAATCTAAATTTCTTTGTACCGCATTGGACACACTTACCAGTAAGCGCCGATCTGTTATTTTTTGTTGTAGCGGTTGTCATATCATTTGTGCCAGTACGCACTCTACACTTTACACAATATAGATCCATAATTTATGTATAGAGACATGAATATAATTGACTTTTCAGCGACTAAAACAAGAGAACCAGTTAAGCATGTTGCAGCGTTACCAAACTCGATCCGGATGATTATCATCGGACCATCTGGATCCGGCAAGACGCAATTGTTACTCAATTTAATAATGAGATGGATGAAGTGGGATAAGTTGTATTTGGTTGCTCCTAGCGTAGATGATCAACGATGCTACGAGGTGTTGAAAGATTTCAACGAGAATGCATCAGCGATCGCTAAAAAAAATGTCATCGAGTTTATTACGGATATCAATGATGCGCCAGGTATCGATGATATTGATGGCAACGTTAACAATCTAGTCGTGTACGATGATGTTATGTTAGACAATCAAAAAAACCCAGCTAGGATATTTTCCAGAGGCAGGCATAAAAACACTGACGTGATATATGTCACTCAACGATACACTCAGATTCCAAAAGTAATCAGAGACAACTGTAATATTCTTGCTGTATTCAACGGCGTTGATACACACACGCTACGAAATATTTGGCAGACATGGTGCGGCGGTGACATGGACTTTAATGTTTTTCGAAACTTTTTTAGTCATGCTCAGTCGACCCCACATGGATTTGTAACGATAAATTTACATGATCCTCGGACACGATATCGTATCGGACTTGACCAAATATTCGGTTAAATTGTAAATAACCACTTAGCAGCAGGGGGGGCGATGACATCGACGCGGTCGTCGCTGTGTTTACCGAACGCTGACGACGCTAGGATCGGCGCGCAGAAGGTATTAATTAAACCAAATGACGTCCGGACGATCCCCTCGACGACCACGTCGTTTTTTTTTTACCAGCGCTGACGACACCTGATCCGCTGAGTGCAGAAAGTACTAATTAAGCCAAATGACGTTTGGACAAAATGTCGGATTCGCCCCCCCCCTGCTGCTCATTAGGCAACATGATGCAAACTTGTATTCATATGTTTTACACTGAAACACATGATCATACACTTGTGTAGGTATTTGAAAAAGCTTTTTGAGTATATTGGATTTTACAGTTTAATTTGCATCAAATACTATCTTTGAATATGTTTACCAGATCTTAATACATTAGGTGTAATATGATTAGTTAAGTATTATGAACAAAACTTATTTGGTTCCAAGAATTGGATTTCCCAACCTTATACTCCCACAGCTAGAGTTTGGTTTAATCCAATCTGTATATACATCATTAAGTAATATCTGTTTTTCCCATGATTCTCCTTAGCACAATAGCCCCCAAACTAAATTTAAACAAATGAAGTTTGTTAGGAATGTTTGCTGTGATTAGATTTTCAGTCACCTGAGGAATTTTTCCATTCTTTATAAAGTTTTGGACTTTGTAGGGGTTAAACAGTCATAGTCTCATTGTCCGCAAGTACATCGATAAACTAAATTTGGTCGCCATGTTTGTATACATATATAGATTACCTGATAGATTTTCAAACCAATAAAGCAATATTCTATTTTTTATGAAGTTTTGGACAATGAAGAAAACCTAGACATACACATACTAGCATTTTCTTAAGTTGAGTAATCGAGATTAAGATTGTCAATATGACCTAAAGAATTGGACAAAACTTTCTTACATGCATCATATACTTTTTACTTGTTCCCTGGTTGTCATTCATGCTCCAAGCTAATCATGGAAGAAATAGGCTATTGTTTTAATTTCACTGGTCAAGGACCTTGTGTCCCAGTGAAAATGATGTATAAAAGTAATTATATCTTACACTTGTTACAGAAATGTAGCCATGATCAAGGACTTTGTGTCCCAGTGAAAATGATGTATAGAAGTAATTATAATATCTTACACTTGTTGCAAAAATGTAGCCATGATCAAGGACTTTGTGTCCCAGTGAAAATAATGTATAGAAGTAATTATATCTTACATGTGTTACAGAAATGTAACCATGACCAAGGACTTTGTGTCCCAGTGAAAATGATGTATAGAAGTAATTATAATATCTTACACTTGTTGCAAAAATGTAACCGTGAGTCACAGTAACAGATATAGATTATTTTTTTAGTTCTCAATTCTGGCAGTTATCAGCAAGTTTTTGAACAGTTTTAATTCAAGTTTTTTGTATACGTATCTATCTACAATAACCTTTACATATAGAAAAGCTGATATAACATGAACTTTTATATAATAAACCTATTTTTAGTCTCCAGTGAAATAAAGGTTATTTTAACATTATGTGGGGAACCCAAGTGGTCTAAGGTACTCACCTTTACAGATCACTGACATCTCACCTCTGAATTTGAGTCTTAGGCTCAAATAACATGGTTTTGGGCCATCCATTATGTATATATGCAAAAAATCTGCCATTTTCAACCCTTCCTATTTCCACAGTGCACTTTTTCTAAAGCCTCCCTGTGTGTATTTATGGTATGCTTAGCAACAACCTACCCACCCACCCCTCAGCATACTTCACAGTTTACTAGTTGTAACAGCACTGTCGACAGTGAGGTTAGAAATTATAAATTAATGAATGACATGACTGTTTTATGCATTTTTATATCCTTGATACATTTCATTTTAAAACTCGGTAGTGGATACCAACATATGGTAAGGTGTGTGAATGCTAACTGAAAGTTGTTTGTTTGGTTAAGGCACATAGCTTTTACTTGTAGTAGCTATAATATAGTTTGTGTTATTAAATGCATATATATATTACTTGGTTCCCCCCCCCCATAACGTACATCTAAGCAAACTTTAAAAGCTCCCTTTCATTCATATGCACTAAATGGACATTACTTATCATCATGTGAGAAAGCTTTCTCTGGACTGGTAGTTATTTCCAGGAGTCTTCCTCCGCCAAATACATGTACACTGGTTGCCATGTATAATCTTTTGTGCTGAAAAATGGCATTAAACCCATGAGAACAATACATCTTGTATATGAGAGGATTCATATGTAATTAACTAAATTTTGAAAATGTAATGTATATTTAATTTATATTGTGTGATTGACTTTTATCTGTTATTGATGAGTTTTGACCTAACTTGTCTATTGTCATTTAGTGTGTACCTAATTTTTATCATGATTTCTAAGTGGTAAACAAGATGTTTATGAAAATTTAAGTTCAAGCCTAACATGGCTTAAGAGATAGTGAAATTTTCCATTAGTATTCATAAAATCCTGCATATCAGATCAGGTGACAGTTTGTATATAAAAAGGTTAGGTAAACATTTGTTCATGATGAGAGAGTTTAGTTGGTTTTATATTAATTGGAGAAAAATCATTGATTTAAATTATTTATTGGTATTACAAAGTGTTCATTGACTTTCTGAACTAAAACACAAATTTGGTATTATTGTGAATTCATTCAAAGTCATTCTAGATTATTTCATTGTGATAAATCAATACTATTGGTACATCAACATATTCAAGATTATTGGAATTAATTCAGAAGGTTCATTACTTTCAGGCTTGAGATGGAACATTTTGGATTATTTGGGATTTGAGTCACCATACTGTAAGTGTCTTGAACATTTTGGATTATTTGGGATATAAGTCACCATACTGTAAGTGTCTTGAACTTTTACTTTGTATTCTAGGGAAATTAAAAGTTGAAACAGAAATCATGAGTAAAACATTCACAATGTCATCTGAAGCGGACAACTTTCTTTAAAATCCTACTCTGGATGGTTCAGAATATTTGAAAAAATGTTGAGTTGCATTATGGTCTGTTTGAAATGAAAGCATCTTTAACAAAAGGAGATAAGGAATATTTTGGTTCATTATTTGGTTGGAAAGGAAATTTTGAATGAAAGTGCTTTGGGTTTGATTAGTAAGTCTGTCTCTGGTTCTTATAGTAAATTAAAGAAATTGCAGTTTCTTTAAATAAAAAAAAAAAAAGCATGGAGTTGGAATTAAAAAAGTTGCAGGTTCAGAAAGAAATGACATGCAAATTCAGAAGGAGAAAAAGGAGAGGCAAATTCAGAGACAGAAAAAAGAGAAGCAAATACAACTGGATAAGAGATATGCAAAGAGAGAAATTCAAATCCAGGGGAGAAAAAAAAAATGCAGAGAGAGGAAAGTGAGAGGCAGAAAGAAAGAGAGACAAATGCAGAGAGAGAAAAAGAGGAAAGGGAAATGCAATATTGACTAAATGAATTAGTACTCCATCCTTTACACACAATTTGAGGTTTTGATGCTAACAGAAATATTATGTTAGAACCCACTTTTAATGAAAAAGTAGGGAAATATTTACCTCAGTTTGAGAAAAATGCTGAAGACTTTATATGGCCAAGGGAGCATTTATTCTTACAAACTGTATGGCTTGATGAACAAAAGACAGAAACTTTGGAAAATTCTACTTCACAGCTGATGATTACCCCTTCACTCATAAAATTTAATTTGTCATTAAGTTTTTCTCTCAGCAGTATTTTGGTTGATTTTTTTAATCATTACAGTCTCATATGAATACTTACAAATTTCAGTCTGGCACAACTTTTAAAAATCAAACTTAAGTTCAGACTGATCATAAAACCATATATCTTCCTATTTGCTACATGTTGAAAAATAAGCAGCAGAATAAAGACAGAACTATTGCAATTGCTCTTATTTCTAAGAGATCAAGGTCATGGTTTGGTATTGAACGTAATACATTTGTGGTTGAACAAATACCAGCCTGATTCTGTTATGAAGAATTATGAACCATTCATGTTAAAAGGATCTATATCACTTTTCGGTGATTCTCCCTAGCCTATCCCTATCAAAATATTAAGGGACACAGGAGCTTCAGATAGTCTTTTGTTTTCAGGTTTTTGCCTTTGTCTAAGGAGTTTATTTATAGTGAAAGTGTTCTTATTCAAGGAATGAATGCAGCTTTGTTAATGTTCATCTTCTTTGTGGCATTTTGGTATCAGGCTTAGTCTCATGACCCGTGACAGATGGAGTAGTAATTTCTTTACCTATTTAGGGTATTCATTTATAACTAGGCAGTGACCTAGCTGGAGATAATGTTGCGCATAATCCACTTGTAACTGTCAGGCCTTGTTTGGATAAAAAAGTTGATCCTATTGAAAATGAAATCCCCACTCTATACCCAGCTTGTGCAGTTACTAGAGATATGGCAAAAATAGCTCTTGAGAATGATATTGGTCAGGAAATTATTCTTTTGTGGACGCATTTATTGGTCAGGCTTTTGATGTCACTTCTCGTGGTATTGATCAATCAATATATATTGATCACAGTGATCCACTTTTCTCTACTCTTTAATTGAAGCAGGTTGACAAAACACAATCACTCATTGTCGAACAGGAGTAAGTTCCAGAGTTCTCCTGTTTATTTCAGACGACTATTAGCGCAACTGAGGCCATAGAAGTACATGTTTGCTATTTTGTGAAAAATCGGGTCCGTTTTTAGAAACGGGAGCCCACCCGAGGTACCCGCTCGTGACAAGTGGTCAGTAAACTGTCAAGTTATTGTTCTGAGGTCATACAAATAGGAAATTCTTAGTCTAGTCAACGAACTTTCCTTGACTGGTCATTTAGGAGTCAAGAAGACTTATCACAAGATCTTGCATAATTTTTATTGGCTTAAACCTAAAAGTGATGCTTCTAAATATTCTAGATCTTGTCACCTGTCAATTGGTAGTAAAACCCAGTCAGAAGATACTTAAGGTTCATCTGCAGGGTATTCTCCATTTGACGGACCATTTAGCAGATTAATAGTAGATTGTATCTGTCTCTTACATCAGACCAAGTCAGGCAGCCACTGCTTGTTGATCAAAATGTGTGCGTCCACATGATTTCTAGAGGCGATTCCTCTGAGTAATATTAAAACTAAAACCATAGTAAAAGCTTCGATAAAGTTTATTTATGCTTGTTGGCCTTCCCAAATCTGTTCAGTCTGATCATGGGTCAAATTTTGTGTCGGGGTATTTCCAACAAAAGTTATGCATGAATTAGTCATCCAATAGTTTAAATCTTCTGCCTAAAAGTCTAGGGACTTTGAAAAGATTTCATCGAAATTTGAAGAATATGATTCGGTCATATTACTTTTATATAGGAAAGGATTAGGATGAGGGTGTTCGTTTGATGTTGCTTGTTGCTAGGGAACCAGTTCAAGAATCGCCTGGTTTTAATCCTTTTGAACTAGTTTATGGACATACTGTCTTTGGACCATTGACGTTATTAAATGGGTAACTTCTTTCAAATGAAGATTCAAAGATTAATCCTCGGGACTGTGCCTATGATTTTAAATATAAGTTGTCAAGGGCTTGTGAAGTAGCAAGAACTGATCTTCGCTACTCTGTCAAAAATGAAATTAAGGTAAGACAGAAATACAAAGGAAAGGAATTTTCAACTTGGTAATAGAGTTCTGGCTCTCTAACCCATACAGTTCTTTGCAAATAGGAACCAATAATGGTTTCATATTATTCAATACCATACTGTTGTATTGTTATGAATTATAACACCGCTTTGTAGAATATTCATGACTTATATGAAATGAAATTTTTGAATTTAGGCAAAAGAATCATATAACAAGGTTGCAGAGACAAAATAAAGAACATGGATATTTTGTCAGACTGGATGCTCATGTAGGATCAACTGTCTCTTCTAGATAAAAACAGCGGATTAACCCAGTATTTAATCAGTCGTGACTCTTAGTGTGCCACTACAAGAAGACAGGAGAAGAGATCCAAACCAGTATACCCGTTTATTCATAAGTAAGGAACAGAATGATAGGATTTAGTTAATTATAAAATGAAATTATACACACTTTCTCTCTCTCTCTCTCTCTCTCTCTCTCTCTCTCTCTTTTGGTAATAGCAAAACAAAATCATCTATAAGCATTATTGTAGCAGACAGCTATTTTGATTATAAACTTCATCGAAAACTTACACCAACTTGTGGGCAGTAGTACAGGTTAATACAATATGATTTGGACAGGAAAATTAGTACTGATTAGCGACAGGTGCCAAATTCTGTATTAAAATGTTATCCCTTGCACAGAGCTCTACTCTAGTGCAAGATATCCCCAACATAATACGAGTTTACAGACATCATGGCAATGATAAATTTACATTTCGTAACAAAGTATAAAATGTCACCATTCAGTACAGTCGGGGGTAAGAGAGGACTGTTAAAACATGAAGTTAAATCTAGCATACAGACGTTTGCTTTTAAAGATGCCATGGCAGCCGTCTTCAAAATCTGTATTCACTACTCTTCATGAACAGAAAGCCACACTGACATGGGTTTTCAACAAAAGACTTCTTAAGATACTAAGCTGGTTCTAACTGAAAACGATGTATTTCTGACGTATAATATGGTCGCCAATGCAACCTCCTTGAAAACTTCGTTATCGCTACTCTTTCTAAATGGATGGTCATATCGACATGGGATTTTCACTAAAAGACTTCATAGGATGTTTGATTGGTGTGAATGAAAATGTTGCCGATCTGACGTCCGATATGGTCGTCATTGAGCCATATTGAAAATCTTGTTATCGCTACACCTCTTGAACGGACAATCATACTGACATGGTTCCGCGATACAGTTTCATACCTTACAGAAAGCTTGAATTTTAAAGAAAAAGAACTTCATAGGTTCGTCCCCCCCCCCTCCCGGTTGTCCTGGTTATATAAAAAGAAACTTGTATCTCTTAGGCATTATTAAAACAACTGCAAATTCCCTTTAGTTTGTTGCGGGGACGTCATTTCAACTTTTTTCGGTGGGGGGCAAAACTTGATTACCGTATTTTTTGGGGGGTGGGGTGCGGACAAAACTTGACGGGCTTGTTAATTTTCGTATATAGGCTACAGCAATTTCACAGCACATGCAAATTCAGGGTGGCGGCAAATGCCCCATCCCCATGACGTACCTGGTTTGTTGTATGACTGAGTGTAATTTAGGTTATAGAACACAACAGCTTGGTTTATGCTTCAGATGTGCATCTCTCGAAAGGCTGCTAGCTCCACTTAGTCGTTGCCATTTTCTGGACTTCAAACGTAATTTGGAACAAAATTACTGGTAACGTTTCTTATTTTTGATATATTTTATAACTCGTTCATTGTATTTTCAGAAGCTGGTAATATCTGTTATGGCAATCTTCATTTTCCCTTTTTTAGTAGCTGCTGAAGTTAGCGTACTCTGGAGTAGTTCGTGCTAATTTTAGAGCAATCATGGGAAAAAAAAAACATTCTGAGTAGCTGTCTGTTTTAGACAGTGCATATTTTACATAATTACCACATGTAAATAAATTTTAGTAACAGTATAGAAATGTTGCATCGAATTATGCCAATATTCTCTTCACCTTGTATGTTGCTGTTCCAAACAACTTCACATTATACTGCTCTCTCTCTCTCTCTCTCTCTCTCTCTCTCTCTCACACACAGACTTACAAAAATGGTACTAACAGCTGCCTCGCTTGGCGCTCAGCATTAAGAGCTTAGTGTTAGGACTGGTCGGCCTGGTGTCAGGATAATGTGACTCGGTGGGACTTCATGCTACATGTCTGCGGCATGATGCCCCAGTGATAGACATCAATATAAACTGCCACACTACATACATCGTAGCGATATGACTGAAAATTGTTAAAGCTACGTTAAAAATCCAAATAAATCTCTCTCTCTCTCTCTCTTGGACACATTTGTAGAGCAGAACTGTCAGGACCAGCACAGGTATTATTACTGTATGACTAAATGTTGATTGTATAACTGAAACATTTATGTCACAAGAATGTAATGATTATTAAGTATTCTTCCACAGAAACAGTATTCATTAGTACCAAAGCCCTAGCCACAACCCAACCTCCATTGAAAAGTGAGCTTTATTTGAAAAAAAGCAAAATGCATTTTCTCAGAATAGCATCCATTTTTTGTGCAAAAAGACAGAAGTATGAAACTTTACATAATTATTTGTTACTGATAAATTGTACACTTTGAACATGAATCAGGTTCACAGAGTTCAAAGGCTAATATCTTTGCTAATTTTTCTATAGCAAGAAGCAAATCTGCTTTATAGTCATTATTTCCTTACTTATGAATGAAAGAAAATAAACATTTTTCATATATTTGTTTCCACTTAATCCATCAGTTTTAATTTTAAGCTGACTTTACTCCTGTGTCTTAAGACTTTTAATTTCCCCTTAATTAATGACATTTCACAGACAATACTGCCACAAGGCACTTCTACAAGAACGAGCAAATTAGGCATAATCGGCTTGTTTCTCACACAATATAGATATTAATATATCATTTTATCGAGAAAATGAAACATAATCATACAAAAGAAAAGAAAAACAATTCCACAAATTCTTATCGGTGTTTTAAGATTTCGCTCTACAATTTCGCACTTCGCATATGATTTGGTCTTTAAAGGAAAACAAATTCACAGGTTTTCTTCACTGGTTATCATGTCTTTTTGGAAAGACATTATATATTTTGGGTTTTGTTAAAATAATTGTCAGCTCCCTTTTATTTTGTTGGATGACTCATGTTTGCAATTTGGGTTCTATAGGAAACAGCATGGCCATATATCAGATGTGCATCATAAGGCTGCTACCTTCGCTTGGTCATTTTCACTTCCTAGACTTCGGAGGTAAATTGAAAAAAAATAACCAAAACAACTAACTTTTTATCGTTTTCTAAATATATTTAATAATTCATTCCTTGCACATCCAGAAGCTGGTAATATCTGCTCTGGCAAAATTAATTTTCCCTATTTTAGTGACTGCATAATTTAGTGTACTCTGGACTAGTTCATATTAATTTTGTGAAAATATAGTAGCAACTATTTTGATCAGCTCTCTGACAGTGCATAGTTTCCAAAATACCACATGTAAAGAAATTTTAATCATGTGGCATAAATGTGGCATAAATGACAACATTCTCTCCATTGTGCATTTAACCAATGTAAATAACATCACGGTATACCGGTCTCTTTCTCAGAAGAACATAGTAACTGTATAGTAAAACCCATGATGTTTTCACCAAAGACATCTTTGCATGACTAGCTGGTTCTAAATGCAAACGGTTCTGAGTGGTTGTCTAATATCGCCACCAATGTAGCCATATTGAAAATTTTGTTCTCGCTGCTCCTCCTAAATTGGTATCTGTATCAGCATGCGGTTTTCACTAAAAGACTTGTTATAAAGTCTAGTTGGTCCTAAATAAAAATGGTTCTGAGTCTAAATATGGCCACCACGGCAGCCATCTTGAAAATCTTTTTATCGCTACTCCTGAATGGAAAGTTATATTGACATGTGGTTTTCACCATAAAATTTCTACCATTTTTATGATGTACATTGGTCCTACATGAAACTGGTGCCTAACTGATCTTCAGTATTGGCACCACTGAAGCCATGATGAAAATCGTGTTATCTCTAATCATCCTGAATGAAAAGTCATATTTACATGGTGTTTTCACTAGAAGACATCTTATAATGTCTGCTTAGTCCTAAATGGTGTGGCTTGCGTATCTCAATATGCCAGACACATAAACCGTTTTTAAAATCTGATGACTACACCTCTGAATTGATACTCATATCAACATTGGGTTGTTACTGAAAGACTTCTAATAGTATCTAGTTGGTCCTACATAAAAAAGGTGACTGTTCAGGCATGCAGGAAGTCTACCACAGCGGTCATATTGAAAATCTAGTTAATACTATTTGCCCTAAATATCAACATGGGAGTTTCGCTAAAAGATGCCTTATGATGTATAAAGTAGGTTAGAAATGAAAATGGCGACGATCTGACTTCCAACATGGCCACCACAATGCCATTGTTAAAATCGTGTTATTGATACTTCTCGTAGATGGATAGTCATATAGACATGTTTCCACAGTTGGTCCTAAATGGAAATGGTATAAATGTGATATACAGTATAGCTGCTATGGCAGACATCTTGAAAATCTTGTTATCATTTCTCCTCCAAAATGAACAAAAACCATACATACATATCGCCATCAAGTTTTCACCAGTCATTGTGATGCCTTGTTAATCCTAAATCAAAATGGTGCTCATCTGACATCCAATATGACCGCCAAGGTGGTTACACTGAAAATCTTATTATTGATTTACTTTTAAAGGTAAAGTCATTTTGACATGGGGTTTTGAGAAGAAAAGTTCTCGTTCTGTCTAGTTGGTCGTAAATAAAAACGATACTAAATGATCCTAAATATGGCCACTATGGTGGCCATCTTAAAAATGTTATCTTTGCTTCTCACAATTAGACGGCCCTGTAAACATGGGGTTTCATCAAAAGACGTTTTAAGATACCTAGTGGTTACGGAATAAAAATGGTGCCAATCGTATGTCCAGTATGGTTGCAATGTCGGCCGCGTTAAAAACCTTATTTCCCCTATTTCTTCTGAATGGTTGATGATAATATCATAAGGTTTTCACCAAAATACTTATAATGATGCCTTTTTGGTCTTGAATGTACATGGTGCCAATCCGACATCGAATATGTACACCACATCAGGTAATTGAAAATCCTTTTATCGCTGTAGAATACAAAATACTATTTCAGAACTCTCCAGCTAAAAGGAAGAAATGGTCCTTTCTTGAATTCCTGGAAATTCTTTTAAAATAATAAAGCATAATTCCCTCTGAGTGACTAATCTGTAGCATCCTACAAGATAATATTATCAGTAGCATCCTCCTCACATGTGGTTAAAAATTTGTGCAATGCTTTTACAGTTAGGTCAAATACGGACATATCATCAGTATAACCAATGTGAATTAGACATACACCATTTATGTAACAACCTGCATTAGATTTAATTAATCTCTGATTCAGATCATCAATTTAAACGTTTAAATGAAAAGGGTACAGGACTCCTCTCTGTCTAACCCTACTCGTTGCTAGATATACACCTGACTGGGTATGAGCTCCTATTACAGAGAATAACTGATTACTTTAAATAGCAATACAAAAGTTACAAAATATGCAGGGATGCATTTATCCCACAAAATCGTAGGAGCTTTATTGTGGTAGATACTTTCACATTCCTTTCCAGGATCTATAAAACAAAATATGTACATGATTATCATGTGCAACGTAATATTGCTCAAGTTTCAAACATCAGTAAAACAATACTTTCTAAATCTGGAATGATTTCAACACATCTTCAAAACTCTTTGCAGTTAAGATGTCAGTGGCAATAGGTATGCAACTATCTTTGTATACGATATCACTGGACATGCTTTCCACAATAGCTATGCAACTATCTTTATAATATCACTGGTCTAGATTATCACAATAGCAATAGGTATGCAATGTAATTATCTTTATCTTTGATATCACTGGACTCGCTTACCACAATATAAATAGGTATGCAACTAACTTTTTCTATGATATCACTGGTCTCGCTTACCACAATAGCAATAGGTATGCAACTATTTTGTCTGTGATATCACTAGACACGCTTACCACAATAGCAATAGGTATGCAACTGTCTTAGTCTATGATATCACTAGACTCGCTTTCCACAATAGGTATGCAATTATCTTTGTTAGTGATATCACTGGACTCGCTTTCCACATTAGCAATAGGTATGCAACTATCTTTGTATATGATATCACTAGACTCGCTTACCACAAAAGGAATAGGTATTCATCTAGCTGTGTCTATGATATCACTCGATTCGTTTTCCACAATAGGTATGCAACTATCTTTGTCTATGATATCACTAGACTCGCTTTCCACAATAGCAAAAGGTATGCATCTATCTTTATCTATGATATCACTGGTCTCGCTTACCACAATAGCAATATGTATGCAACTCTCTTTGTCTATGATATCACTGGACTCGCTTTCCACAATAGGTATGCAACTATCTTTGTCTGTGATATTACTAGATTCGCTTACCATAATAGCAATAGGTATTCAACTTTCTTTGTCAATGATATCACTGGACTCGGTTTCCACAATAGGTATGCAACTATCTTTGTCTGTGATATCACTAGAATCGCTTACCATAATAGCAATAGGTATGCAACTATCTTTGTCTATGATATCACTGGACTCGCTTTCCACATTAGCAACAGGTACGCAAATATCTTTGTCTACGATATCACTAGACTAGCGTACCATAATAGCAATAGGTATGCAACTATTGTGTCTAAGATATCACTGTATTCGCTTTCCACAACTGGTATGCAACTATCTTTTTCTGTGATATCACTGGACTCGCTTTCCACATTAGCAATAGGTATGCAACTATCTTTGTCTATGATATCATTTGACGCTCAGTATATATAAAAGAATGTTTATGATACTGAAAAGAAACGTCAAAAGAACAGGTATTCAATCATTAGCAAGTGTAAAATGTTCCAGAGAGAGAGAGAGAGAGAGAGAGAAATCCGGTCACATGATTTGCTCAAACTCAGCTACGTGATAATTAGAGCACCTTAACAAGAAAGTCAACGGTCTTAAATTTATCATCCTTCAAATTAATATAGTCGTTATGCAAGCTGCATCAGCCGCCAACCAAATGCAACAAATCCTGAAAATGCGGTCGCTTTTATCCGAGACATCCGATATAGATGATGTCTTTATTTGTATGATTGGCATGAACAGCGTTATTTCTTGGAGTGTTGTACTAAATATAGTCAGTCAGTGCTGTGATCCTAATGGTACATGTATGTATATCAATTAGAGACAATATAAACACTATATGTATATAATATTAAAGCGTGACTTTTAACTTTGTCTTGCATACGTCCACTAGTAATGGAATTGTGATACCTCATATGTCATATAGAATTTACAAGTTACTGTGAACGATACTTAATTTAATAAATAATATACACCATTTGTTGAAAATCTCGCACATAATTTCAGCTATTTGAGTAAATAGAGATATTCATATTCAATAAATTGGATATAGTTATTATTATATGACATATATGACAAAATATTCTTTATATCTTAAATCAATTTGTTAAATAAGATATATTTTGATATCTTCTGTACTTTAAAGCTGCATTCATTCCCCAAACGGATTTTTCAGAAACATTTGTATAGAAAACAGGTATGCAGATTCATCAAACCTACAATTATTTTATTAAATTGGATTATAATGACTCCTTTGCTGCCATGCGGGCAGCGGTAGGGGTGGGCGTGGGCGTGATAAACGAAAGTAGTAAGGTGGGACGGTCTAGGGACTAGGGGAGTTCCCTGTTAAAAAGGTAATATCCACTCTGGGGACTACGCAAATTTAACATGGGAAGCAATATCCACTCTGGGGACTATATAAATTTAACATGGAAAAAAAAAGGTATCCACTCTGGGGACAAGGGAATTTAGCATGGGAGAAAGGAAATATCCATTCTAGGGACAAAGGCATTTGAACAATGGGAGAAAAAAATATCCATTCTAGGGACAAAGGCAATTGAAACATGGGAGTTTTAAATAAAAAAAAATAAAATAAAATAAAAAAAAATAAAAAATAAAGAGGGTTGGCAATGGAAATTCAATCTCTTTTCGAGACATATGACTGGCCCTGAAAAGGGCCTTTGGATTTATGTTAATATGCCCTTAACATAAAGGGCATCTGCGGCATCTTCTTGTCCTCAAGCTGCGTCTTAGTGTAGGGCCATAAATCAGAGTCCTCTTGAGGCAACCTTGTCTTTCTACGTAGATCCTACGTATCCACAGACTAGTGTTTGTCCTGTGGACAACGGTCCACTTGGATCGGACATACATTAGCATGTCCGTCCTAAACATCATTGAAGACACAAGGGTGGATGATTCAACTGTGGTCCACATCTTGAGGCGACGAGAACAGGTGAATCAATGCAGTGAACTGCGCTTATTTATAAGTAGAGGAAGGATTGAAACAGATTGAGTTCATTGACCAACCCAAACACGCGTTACAAAATTCAGTCAGCCCGCATCCAATCCGAAGAGAGCAGTCTGTGACGTCACGTGGTCTATATAGATTCGCTAGCGCCTGTGTGCAGTCAATCTATGCGACAGTGATTCAACATGACGGAAACTCAGAAAACGATCCAATGGGGTGCACCAGCAGTGGAGACCGCCCAAGGGAACCCGGACTTACTTTCAGAAGAGGTAAATTGGGATTTTGTGGATTTTCTTACCTCGCAAGAATTTGTTCCGGAACCTTCGTCTCCTTCTTCATTACCGCAAGTGGAGAATTTTAGACAGAGAAAGAAAGAAGAATTGGAGAAATTTATACAACGACAAAAGGAAGCGGAACAAGCTTTTCTCCTACAGCAACAGCAGCAAGAAGAAGAGGTAAGAAAAAAACAACAAGAAGAAGAAGTAGCAGCAATGAAACAAGAGGGTGAAAGTCAAACCGTCACGGTACTGTTGGACATTTTAGCGGAGTTAAGAAGTCTGAAACAAATGTATCAGACTTCTTTATTACGACCGAAGAGAATACGACCTTCCCGAGCTAAACACATCAACCCTGTGACTAAGCCTACCGTACCACCCTAAGTGATTTCAACCAAATCATCATCATCAACAGTACGCAGTCCAGAAGTAGGCCTTGGCCGTGGCAAAGGCTTAAGGCAGTTAAAGTTGATTGCTTAAACTCACCCCTACACCAAAAAAAGGCCCTTTTCAGGGCCACCCACGTCTCTAGAAAAGAGATACACTTTCAATTGCCAATAATTCAAAAAAAAAAAACCATTTTACCCCTATAGTACGTGTATATGAGTGCGTGAGTGTAGCTTCTTATTTTAAAATCAAAACTCAAAGACACTTACCTTATATAATTAATGTATTCTTTTCTCAGTAGTTACAATCCAATTCACAATTCACAACACAACACTTTAAAAAGTTCATAGACTTCTTCTCTCTCATTGTTTACTCTCTCTGTTTTTTCAATTTCTTCACCGTCACAGTCTTTTCCTCTTCTTCCTCCTCACTTTCTTCCCTTCTTTTCTTCTCCTGTTTCTTTTTCTTCACCTGTCTGCTTTCTTCCTCTGAAGAATCCCTCTCTTCTTCTGAAGAATCCCTCTTTTCTTCTGACTCCTCTTGTTTCTTTTTTGGGCAATCTGGAGACCAATGTCCTTTTTCTTGACAATAATAACAGGTATCTTGACTTTTGTCTTTTCTAGCCCCTGTTTTTCTTTTTTGACGGTCTGGACAATCTGAAGACCAATGCCCTTTCTTTTGACAGATATAGCAAGTATCTTCACTTTTATCTCGAAAGGAAGGAGAATAGTCCGTCGGCTGGTCTGAAGAAAATTTTCTAATGACCCCTCGCAAAGCTCTGATGAAACGTTCGATTTGGCTAGTCTCTTCCATCGTTGTGCTCGGTTTGAGAGTGAAATGAATAGTGAAAGGACAAGACACACACCCTTTTATATACGCTGGTCTACCATGACTATAAATTAGTCTATGGTGTTTAAACTTGAGTCATTTGACGTTTTACACTCAAGATGAAACGATCCAATTCATTTGAGAAGAAAGAAGAAGAAAGTAAGAGGCAGAAACGTGATCTATCGCCTCGTACCAGGGCTGAAGTCTTGGCACAAATTCATGCCAGTGATTTTGAAGAGGACATGAGTGAACCAGAATACGAACCCTCTAAACAAAGTTCACCACCCTTAGTCAACCCTGAAAAGTACTATTCCATTCGAGAGACGGAAAAGCGCTCCTCTAGAAAATTTAGAACCACGGCTTACAAATACTCAGTGAAGTTTAAAGATTTCAAGTCCGAAGTACCGTTAGAGAAAGCAGAAGGGTTCATCACTGGGGTGTGGGATTCTTTGCTCACCGCACTCAAGCGACAATGTCAACCCAAAGAAGACGATCGCTTGAGACTTTCCATACAACACGACGGTTTGAAATCCCCTGTTTGGATCGAGTTTAGCACCCCTGCAGAATTGACTGCTTCCAAAGTCATGGACAAGATTCAACACGTACAACAATCCAATGACCAGTTTGACATCACCGATGGAAAAGCCACGCTCGACATGACCCACGTCTCTCCTCCTCAAGGGACCGGACAACGCCATAAAGTGTTATTGGTGAACGACCTTCGCATCACCAAAACGAGCCTCGCCCGAATTCACAACCCTCAAGACCAGATGTGTTTAGCCAGGGCTATCGTGGTGGGACGAACCTATGCCAACAAGAACGACACGGTAGAATGGAAAAGAGCCTGGGAGAACATTCGAAAATCGAATCGAGCCAAACAACGAAGTGAAGCAGAACTCCTGTTACAACAAGCTGGCCTGTCCAAAGACACACCCTGCGGTATTCCTGAAATGCAAACATTGCAAGATGTCCTAGCTCCATTCTACACCTTGAAAGTGCACCCTCAAGAAGTGCGCGGGCCTCTGTTGTTTCGAGGCCAAGACTTTAAGGATGGAAAATACATTCACCTTTATTATCACGATGACCATTTCTATACCATTACCACCATCACCGGACTCCTGGGATACAAATATTACTGTGAGAAGTGTGACTATGGTTATAATAATCGAGAGCAACACAAACATTGCGGATGGAAATGCTCAGGATATTTGGCCTCTCAACCCTGTCTGGACGGAGGACAAGAAAGAGTACATTGTCCTGCTTGTCTGCGCACGTTTGTCAGCCCTGCCTGTTACCAACAACATCTGAAGACGCAAGGTTCACAGCAGAAATGTGCTTGTCAACTGCTGAGATTGTGCCCTACGTGTGGACAAGGCCTACCTACCAATAATGCCAAGACACACGTATGTTCAGGAAAGAAAAAATGTCACATTTGTCACCACATCGTGGACTTGGAACACGAATGCTACGTGCAAAAATACCAGCCCCCACCAGAGAAAGAGGACGGTCACAAGAAGAAAGGCAATTTCATCTTTTTTGATTTCGAATGCATGCAAGAGACCGGCATTCACATTCCTAATTTTTGCGTGTCTCATCGAGCGTGCGAGAAGCGCATTCAAGAACCTATCTTCAGTCATTGCCCTCACTGCAGCAAGATTCCCGGAGGGCGTGAAAAAATCTTTCGAGGACCGAACACGTTGGCCGATTTTGCCCAATGGGTCTTAGACCCCATCGACAAGACGTGGAGCCAAGAGGACATCGAACGTTACGGAGATTGTCATCGTCATGCCACGGTGATGGCTCACAATTTCTCCGGATACGATGGACAGTTTCTTTTGAGGTACTATACGGAACATGGCACCGAACGTCCTAAAGTGACTTTGAACGGAGCCAAAATCATTTTCATGCAAGTGGGACAAGTGCAGTTTAAAGATTCGATGAGTTACTTGGCCATGCCTTTGAGTCGAATGCCTAAAACGTTTGGAATGACAGAAATGGCTAAAGGGTACTTTCCACACTTTTTCAATACGGAAGCCAATCAACACGCCGTTCTACCCCATTTACCTGAGACTCACTATTACGATCCCGACAACATGCGTACCGAACAACGAGAAGCTTTCTACGCTTGGTACCAGGCTCACGCCTCGGACCCTTTCGACTTTCAGGAAGAAATGCTAAAGTATTGTCGTTCCGACGTGGACATTTTACGGCGTTGCTGTGGAAAATTTCGAGAACTGTTCATGGAACACGGAGGGGTCGATGCTTTGAAAGAAGCTTGCACCATTGCCAAAGCGTGTTCCTTAGTGTACAGGCAACGATTCATGCCTGAAAACACCGTGGCTGTCATCAATCCTCAAACGACCCACTATGTCAAACGTCAATACTCGGTCAAAGCCCTACGCTGGTTACATTACTTGTGCGACAAGGAAGACAAATGGATTCAGCATGCCCGCAACGGAGGAGGCGAAAAGACCATCGGAACGCATTCGGTAGATGGCTGGGACTTAGAAAACCCCAAGATCGTGTACGAGTTTAACGGTTGCTTATTTCACGGATGTCCCGTCTGTTACCCTGACCGTGGCACTAAAAATCAGTTTTTACAGCGAACCATGGAAGACTTGTACCAGGACACTTGTCAGCGACGCCTAAAGTTAGAACAGCAAGGATACCAAGTGGTGGAAATGTGGGAACACGAGTACGATCACCGTTTGAAAACTGATCCCGAATTTAAACGCCTCGTGGAAAGTTACCAGTGGGTGGACCCGCTGAACCCGAGGGATAGTTTGTACCGAGGAAGGACCAATGCCACCTGTTTGCTGTACCAAGCCGACGAAGAGAAATGAGAAGAAATCAAATACTTGGACGTGTGTTCGCTGTATCCCTACGTGTGCAAATATTGTCGCTTTCCTGTAGGGCACCCACAATTGTTGACGGAACACATCGACCTGAAAAACATTCGACAATACGAAGGTCTGATAAGTGCAAAGTTTTGCCTCCCGCGGACTTGTACCATCCCGTGTTACCTCACCATTGCCAAGGCAAACCGATGTTTCCTTTGTGCCGTACTTGTGCCGAAACGTGCAACCAAGACCAACCTTGTCAGCACACCCAGGAAGAACGTGCCTTGACGGAGACGTGGGTTAGCGTGGAATTGTTCAAAGCTCTTGACATGGGATACCAACTGTTAGAAGTGTACGAAATTTGCTACTTTCCCAAGACACAACAATACCACAAGGGTGACCCCAGTCAGAAAGGCATTTTCGCCGACTACGTGGATGCCTTTTTGAAACTGAAACAAGAAGCCAGCGGCTATCCTTCCTGGTGTCACACTTCCGAAGACGAAAAGACATTCAAAGAGAAATACTATGAACAAGAAGGTATTCCTTTAGACCACATCGAGAAAAACGAAGGCAGGCGATCGTTTGTCAAAGTGATGTTAAATTGCTTGTGGGGTAAAATGGCACAACGACCGTGTTTACCCCAGACGGAATATTTGACAGAACCTTCCCGCTACTTCCAGATGATTCACGACAAAACCAAATACATGAAACACGTGGACGTCGTTCGCGAGGATTTGATCTTGGTCAATTACGAAGAAGATCTGGACTTTGTACAAGACGACCCCTTTGGAAATGTCATCATTGCGGCTTACGTGACAGCCCATGCTCGCTTAAAATTGTACGAAGCTTTAGAACTGTTAGGGGAACGCGTCCTGTACTTTGACACGGACAGTTGCATTTACATCCATCACCCGAGTCAACAGCACCCTGATATCGAAGGAGACCGTTTAGGAGCCTGGACAGACGAGCATCCCGACAACAAGATTCTAAGTTTCGTCAGTGGCGGTCCTAAGAATTACGGCTACGAATACCGAGACCCACAAGGAGAAGTGCACACGAAGTGTAAAGTGAAAGGATTGACTCTGAATTATCGTACCAGTCAAGTGGTGAACTTTGGGGTATTGAAAGAAGCCTTGCAATCCGGAGAGGATGAACACTTTAAAGTGACCACCTATCAACCGAACAAGATTGTACGTTTACCCACTCATCACATCGTCAGTCGACCCTTGGAAAAAGTCTATCAAATCGTGTACCAGAAGCGAGTGCGACTTCCCAATCATTTCACTTTGCCGTATGGACATGTTGGTATAAAACTTTGGCTGTAAGCGGATAGCCACCCACCAGAAGGATGACTTCGCCACAGCAAGAATCGACTGAGAAACCCGATGAGAACTCCAAGTTCAAACCCTACCATTTTCCGGATGCTGTGCGTGCCAAACCTGAGGGATGCGAAAGCGATGCCGCTCGTCCTCTTGGACATTTTACTGGGTTTCGTTTTAAAGGTGGATGTTCACCTTCACGTCTACCCCCCTACGGATGTCATCCAGCTCTGAGCAAACTCCTGTCCATGTCACTCAACCCTTATCGAAACGAACCTGTGAAAGACGAATATTCGTTTCCTGTGCGTTTGTCGGAATACTGCGACTTTAAAAATCGTCTTCAATCGTTCAAAGGAAAATGGCCTAAGTATCTGGGAGGCCCGACCCCCGAAGAATTAGCCAGAGCCGGATTTTTCTACTTGGGCGAAGGAGATAAAGTCAAGTGCTTCAGTTGCGGTGTGTCACTTCACCACTGGGAACCGCAAGATTCGGCCTACGTAGAACATGCTCGATGGTCACCGAATTGTCACTACTTACCCTTAGTGGGACCGAGACATTAAAGTAACTTACCATGTCGTTGACGAAGAAGAAACCAGTTTGGCTAGGAGTCAAATGTTGGACATCAACGAGACCAGTATTTAAACTTCATTTCAAAAACGATATTGAATCATTACCTAAAGAACTGCAAGAGAAGATTTACAAGGAAGTTTGGCAGGGACTTGCCAGAGTGAAATCTCAATGGGTGACTGTAGAACTTTTGTACCGAGAAATTCACAAGAGGAAAGTGAAAAAAGTCAACCAGTGTGTTAGATTTCTTTGGGTCAAGTGCGCATTCGTCCTATTGTATTACTCTAGACCGTTTACATCAAAAGAGTTCAGTGACATTCTTGGACGTTACCCTGCATGGCAGTGGCCAGAAATTACTCACTATGTGGATTACTTTTGCTCTAGGAGAAGATTGTGAATTGTACGGACTGACCTATTCATGGATACTTTACAAGAGAACATTCGTGCTTTGCCTGTAGAGTTGAGAGAACGCATTTACCGAGAGCTGGTCAAAATACAAGTAAAACGTAAAGAACAATTGCATCCGTTACGTCACCAGATCTTTAACCACTGGTACCTGAATGGTATAAGAGAACTGATTTGTCAGAAATTGTTTCAGTGGTCAGACCTTGTTCAATACTTCCAGGCCCCCGATGATCCACGTGTTGATCATTTTGGTTACTTCGAGATTCACCTAGTGCAACACATTGAGGAAGACAAGGTAAAGGATTACCGACATATTTTACGTGGAATCTACTTAGCGGAAGAGGAAACATCTAAACAAACTCTGACGTTTCGGTTACAGTATGCAACATTTAGATTCCCCACTGGAGAACGAAGATGTCTGGCTAGAAAGTACGTGTATTGTTTCCGAAACAAAGAGACTATAAAAACAGGCTGCCATGCCACGACTTATGTCGTATGTAATCCAACAGATTCCGTGGAAGGAACTCAATGACCATATTCAAACCGTGGATCATTACCATCAATTATTACAAGAACTGTATCCATTCAGTTTGGGTCGACAAGTGGTGTGTGTCTTAGTGACTTGTTTTCTGGGATTTCGTTTACCAGCCGATTCCTTGTGGACTCCTTACGAACAGTATTTACCACCCCATTCAACATGAAAGTGGTGCCTTTAAATGTTCACGAGAGACTCCTTTTGCTCAAAGCCTTACGTTTTCATCTGGATACTTCTCGACCTCTACGGGAAAAAAAGATTCGTCAACTTTTAGCTACCCAAGACGTGTATGACGATGTGTGTGTAGCTTGTGACTTACACCCCCACTGGACAGATGTCCGTGCCTGGAAAAAATGGGATTTTGAGGCTTGGACCCAAGAAGTGGCCCAGTATGCTCGAGAGTTGTGATCCTTCCTTTCAACGTCCAAAGAAAAAAGTTACTTTTCAGCCTGTGTTAGTGACGGTGCCAGAAGAACCCGTCACCCAGGACAGGACTGTCGTGGACAGGCCTGAAAAACCCTTTCGGGAGGACACTTGTGTGACCTTACCCTCTATAGAACTGGTCAGAACATTACCCAAAACATGTTGTACAGACACTTGTGTTTATTCCACGTTGATGGTTATCATGTGCCTTTTATCCTTGTACTTAAGCCTTTGGTTTTTATGTATTTTTGTCTTTCGTATTCATGTTTAAAACATTCAATAAACGTGTCCTGAAAAAAAGTATATAAACCCTTGTCTTGTTTGTTTTCGTGTCACAAGTGACATTCCTAACACTATGGCTACCTCTGCTGTCTCTGCTCCCTCTTCCTCTACTGTCAAAGTCATCGACGAACACTTAGATCGTGCCAGTTGGGAGGCTTTGTATCTTCGCCATCCCTTTAACATGCTTATTGCTGGACCTAGCGGTTCAGGCAAAACCGAATTCGTCAAACGTTTGATCGAACATAAACATCATTTGATCGATCGGCCACCTCAGCGGATCGTGTGGTGTTACAAAGAGTGGCAATCGGCGTACAGCCTCTTGCGAGAAAGTCAAGGCGATTCCATCGTGTTTGTGGAAGGCATTCCTAAAGAAGACGACGGCATCGTCTCTGACTCCCGTCTAACCCATTTGGTCATTTTCGACGACATGTTAGGAGAATACGAAGAAGAAATTAAACTGTGGTTCACGCGCAAAGGGCATCACCGTAATGCCAGTGTCGTTTACATCACCCAAAATTTGTTTCAACAAAGTAAAGCCCATCGCACCATCAGTCTCAATGCGCATTACGTGGTCTTGTTTAAAAGCCCTCGAGATAAATCGCAAGTGCAAGTCTTAGCCAAACAGTTAGGAACGCCTTGGCTGACGCAGGCGTACGACGATGCCACTCAAACTCCACACGCCTATTTACTCGTCGATTTGAAACCTACGACCCCCGATGATTTGCGATATCGTACCCACTTGTTTCACCACTGGTGCCAAGACGGAGGGCCTGTCCTGTACACGTCTCCGTCCTCGACTTAATTTCACTCCACAAAAAAATCTATAAAAACCTCAGACCCTTTTCGTCTGTCTCACACACATTTTGAACATGACGTCCCTTCAGTCGCATCTTCCCGTCAAATTGATTCGTGCCTTGTATGGCATCAGTCGAGAAAAAAATCCACAAATACGAGCTCGTGTCTTAGAAGCTAGTCTCAAAGAAGTCTTACGATGGTTCACGGTGACGGTACGTCAATTACTCCAAGGAATCATTCAGATTCCTCATCAAACCAAACGCTTTTTTGATCGAAACAAAGTAGCTTTGACCCAACTGGCCGATCCCCGCATCGACACTCAAACCAAAAAACAAATCATTTTGAAACCTGGAGGGAGCGGTACTCCAGGAGGGGTCATCATTCGCTCTCTCTTAAGATGGGATCCTAATGCCCCCAAACTTCTCCCCAAGAAAAATGTCAAACGAAGCTCCAAGAAGAAGAAAAAGAAAAACACCAGGTCCCCAAGGAGAACTTCTCCAGTGGCGGGACCCTCCTCTTACCAGACACCACCCCGGAAAAAGAAAAGAAGCCCCCAGAAAAAGAAACGGAGAAAAAGTCCCCAGAAAAAGAAAAGCCCACAGAAGAAAACTAGTCGCAAGAGAGGCACTTCGGCCAGGACGCAACCTTACACTCACAAACCACGACCTGCCACAGCGGTGACCGCGTCTCCGGCAGCCTCACGTTCATCCACTTCTCCGTTGATGACACCAAGAACTGAAGAGTACTTGGAGACGTTGATCACACCAAGAACTTCTCCGTTGATGACCCCAAGAACTTCCCCAGTGGCAGGACCCTCCAATTTAGTGGCAGTGGCTGCTGCTCACAAAGTACCTTCTCCCAAAATCAAAGTCCAAGAAAGATCGGGCATGTTACAAAGTTTACTGGATTTGTCCAAGCAAGAACTGGCTCGATTTAGTCCGTTGCGTACCCCTGCACGACCTGTCATGCCTGTCCTGAAGTTGATACGACGTAAAGACAATCAGTGGCGACGCGTTCCAGTATAAAAAAGGCCTGTGACCAAGTCGGGGTATCAGTGTTTTTTGGTGCTCCTGAAGATGTCACCCTCCAGAAAGCATCCCTCTTCTAAACAACCCCAAGGAAAGAAAAGGAAAGGACTGCCTGCTCGTTTAGTCAAACATGGAGACATGTTATCTGTCCTGTCCAAAGCTTCTCCACCTCTACGAAAAAAACTCATTCAATCAGCCTCCAAAGAGGTCATCGATACCGTGTGCAAATGTTGTTTGAACGTCTTGAAAGGCACGATCCCTTTGTCCAAACACCAGAAACAATGCTTAGGCAAACATCGTCACGTTCTTCGCCAAATGGTTCAAAAGAAAATTCCCATTCGTCAAAAGAAGAAGATGTTGGTCCAACGTGGAGGTATTTTACCCCTCTTGTTAGGCCCCTTACTGAAAGGAGTCTTGTGAACCATGTTGGGAGGACTGGTGGGAGCAAGATAAAAAGGCCCTCGGAAGTCCCAAGATCTCAGAATCGACCCCTGACAACCCCATGGAAGGACGAAAACTAGCTTTAGTACCTTACAAACGATGGATGGAATACCATCGTTGGCAAGAACAACGCACCCCGCATTTACCTCCCAATCCCAATTTGAGCGAGATGTCGTAATTACAACACGAATTGCAGTCCTTGATGGATCGCCAAGATTTGTCCGAAACAGAAAAATCGCAAAAGTACGGTCAACTCTTGCAACGACTACAACTCTTTCACCAGAAAGCTTTAGACGAAACAGCTCTACCCACGCTGAAAGATTTTAAGACCTTGATGAAAAGTCCAGCACCATCATCACTACCACCACCACCACCACTACTACCATCCCCAGGGGTCACCAGAGATGCTACCCCACGAAGACCTGAGGAAGAAGAAGTGCGAGAAGTGTTTCAAACACCGTCAGCAGCTCCCATTTCGAGTAAGATTGCAGCATCCTTGTTGACCCCGTCCCCCACACCCCAACGAGAAGAAATGAAAGCTTGGGTTAAAAAGATGATGTCCACTCCTCCTTCGACAGAAATGAAAAAGAAAGAAGGGAAACCAGAAGTGAAAAAAGAAAAGAAGACCAAAGCCATTCCATTGCCACCTCCACCACCACTACCTTCGACTTCTACTCCCGTAGCCCATCGGACACGTAAATCCGTTTCTAAACCACCCTTTCGACCCACCCAAAGTAGCATCACCGAAGAGTGGGTGACTTATTAACACACAAACAAACACAAAAAATGGAAAAAGTCTTAGCCAGCATTTACTACGATCCCTCCCATCCTGCAGGTTACGCAGGAGTTCAAAAATTGTATCGTGCTGCCAAAATGCGACTGAAAAGTCTCCGTTTACCTCAAGTGCAACGATGGTTACAAGAACAAGCTACCTACACTTTACACAAACCCATTCGACGCAAGTTTGCCGGAAGTCGCACCCGAGTGGAAGGCATCGATCATCAATGGCAAGCCGATTTAGCCGATGTCTCTCATTTGGCCAGCTACAATCGTGGCTACAAATATTTGTTTTGTGTCATCGACGTCTTTTCCAAATTTGCCTGGGTCGTGCCCTTGACTTCCAAATCGAGCAGCGAATTAGTGCGAGCCCTGCAACGGGTGTTGAAACAAAGCGGTCGTCACCCTCTTCGATGGCAAACGGACAAAGGTACCGAATTTCTGAACCAAACTTTCCAAAAAGAATTAAAGAAACGTGACATTCATTTTTTTACCACCGAGAATCCCGAAACCAAAGCCAGCATCGTGGAACGTTTTCAACGCACTTTGAAAGAACGCATGTGGAAATATTTTACGCATCATCACACTCTGAAGTACATCGACATCTTACTGCACCTGGTGCAAGCGTACAACCAATCTTACCATCGAAGCATTGGACGTGCCTCGCAAGAAGTGACTCCCGAGAACGAAGTACTGGTGTTTGAGCGCCTGTTTGGTACGTCCCCGACGAGGGCTGTCCCCAAGAAAAGTGGAATGTTGGCCGTAGGAGATTGGGTGCGCATTGGCAAAACCAAACGCACTTTTGACAAAGGTTACTTACCTAACTGGACGACCGAATTGTTTCGTGTCACTGGACGAGTGCATGGCCGTCATCCTGCCGTCTATAAATTGGAAGACATGAACGGAGAAGTGATCAAAGGAACGTTTTATTTGCCTGAGTTACGACGTGTCACCAAAAAAGAAGACGACGTGTACGACATCGAAAGCATTCTCGAACGCAGAACCCGTAAAGTGGGCAAACGACGTGTCAAAGAAGTCAAAGTACGTTGGAAAGGATATCCACCCAGTTTTGATTCTTGGATCGACGCTTCGCAAGTCATCGACTATAAAAAGAAGTGACCATCATGCCCTTTCACACAGACGCAGCTACGTCGACCACTCCTTCACCCAGTTCTTCTGTGCAAGATTTACAAAAACAACCCTTATGGGTGTGGTGTGGAGAACCTGTGCCTAAAACGCAAAGTCTTTTTCTGCCAAATCTTCGTGGTGTATTGTGTCATCGGGGCAGCCATTGCCAATTTGAGTTTGCAACAAGGAGACAAACAGTTGTGGACCATTTTATTGAGTAGTTGCATCGGTTACCTGCTTCCCAATCCCTCCCTGAAATTCTCCTCGAACGGGAACCTTGTGTCCAGTGCCAGTGCCAGTCACCACTCCAATAACAACCACAACAACAACCCCATTTTGGGCGGAGACACGCCTCTGACGTCCAGTAACCCCTCGGACAGCCACAGAACTCTGGAATTATGAGTCACCAAATCCAATTTTACTTAACCTTACCCAGTGACAGTTCCATGGAGGTGTTTCCCAACAACATGTTGTGCTGTTACGCGGCCAAATTACCTCAGGCCATCCAGTTAGATCACGAAGCCCATTGGGAAGTGGCTTTGGTAGAAATGATTCACCCTACACAATTCCAAAACATCACTGAAAAGCAAAACACTTTTGAGGTCGAAATCCTGAACCAACAATTGCAAGAAACCATGAATGAAATGGGGTTTTCAGGGGACACAAGACCATCCAACAATTCACCCTTCAATATCTACACCTTGAAAATTTCGGCAGGGTTTTATTTTAGTGGCCAACATTTGGTGGACACCATTGCTTCCAGGTTCGACTTAGCCTTTGGCAAAGCCCTGAACAGAATCAAAAAAAGTGTCACCCTGGAGTACCATAAAGTGGCTCGTCGCTTACTGATGAAATTTCAGGATACCCAAATGTTGTCCATCAGTTTTAATCGTGACTTGTTTGATATTTTAGGTGGAGACACAAAAATGGCTCCAAATTTTAAACCGAAGATCAACAGCAATATCGAATTTTACAAGTTTTTTCGATTCTCTGTAGAACTGAACCAAGGACTGAATTTGATGTTTGTGTACTCCGATGTGGTGGAGTATAACGTGGTGGGACACACCTCCGTACCGTTACTGCGTGTCATTCCTTTCAAAGTGGATAGTGCCACGACCAATGACGAGGAAGGTGGAAACACTTACCACGTTCACCGCGAATTTGTACATCCTCACTATTTGCCCGTCAATAAGTCGTATTTGGACACGGTCAACGTTGCTATAAAAGGAGATCTGGGACAAAATATTCCATTCACCAAAGGAAAAGTCACGGTGAAACTCCATTTTCGAAAACGGTTCTCTCACGATTCGTAAGTCATGTATCCAGTGTACCGAGGGGTTGCTCGACAGCGAGGACACGGTTTAGGAGATATGTTAAAATCGGCCTTTCGTTCGATGGCCCCGGTGTTGAAACCGATGGTGACACGCGGATTGCACGCCTTGAAAGATGCGGCACTGACGCAAGGCAAAGAATTTCTCCAAAATGTCATCATCGACAAACAAAACCCTAAAGAAGCCTTCATGAGGGCAGGCAAAAATGTCTTGCTGCAAACGGGTAAAGACCTTTTGGGCCGACGAGACACACCTATAAATGCCCTGCACGCTACCGAGTCAGGCATTCAGCAAGGACAAGGCAGAAAGAGACGACGAAGAAAACACCCTTTCACCAGACTTCACACTTCTAAAGCTAGAAAGACAAAGAAAAGAAGAACCGTTCGAGACTTAGACGTTTTCGATTATTGAGAAAGAACAAAATGATGCACCGAGAATCTTGCGCTTGTTCCACGTCGGAACTGGATCTGTTTGCCATGCCCCCCACCATGATGACGATGCAAGAATCCCAGTGGGTGGAATTTCATCCCGTCTCCTCATTGACCGATTCCGCTCCCATCGAGTTTGAAATCAAAGGACAGCCCGAAGATTACATCGATCTGAATAGCAGTTACTTGTACCTGAAAGTCAAAGTTCTAGATAAGACAGGAGGTGATATAGACACTGAAGCAGTAGCTCCCGTCAACAATTTCATGCATTCCTTGTTCAGTGGAGTGGACTTGTACTTGAATAACAAACTAGTCAGTAGCAGCATGGATACTTACCCTTATCGTGCCTACCTGGAAAATCTCTTGACGTACGGAATAGACGCCAAGAACACTCATCTCGATGCCTGTGTGGTATGGGAAGATGACGAAGCTAACGAGTTTGAAACATTCGAAATTATTACAACTGATAAAAATAAACCATGCAATGAGGGATTTGTAGAACGAAAAAAGAAAATTGATGAAAGTCATAGTTTAGAACTGATGGATCGTTTGCATTTGGACATGTGGTTGCAAGAGAAATATTTGCTGAATGGAGTGGATGTCCGCCTGAGACTGAATCGTAGCAGTACCGCTTTTCATTTATTGGCTGATGCTGACGATTACAAAACCAAAATCCAAGAAGCCAGACTCTACGTACGACACGTGGAAGTGTTACCCAAAGTGGGAAACGACATTAGTCAGACGTTGAGCAGAACGGCCGCTAAGTATCCGATCCGACGTGTGCAAGTGAAAACTTTCACTATTCCTGCTGGACAGCGATCCATGATCGAAGATCATCTGTTCCATGGACAGCTACCCAAACGTTTAATCGTTGGTATGGTCGAGAATGAAGCCTTCAACGGAGCTATCGCTAAAAATCCTTTCTACTTTCGACACTTTGGCGTGTCCAAGATCGAAGTCAGTCGCGATGGCAAAACCTTGTGTACCCGACCTTTCGAACCCGACTTTGAGAAGAAGAATTACTTGAGATCGTACTTGTCCTTGTACGAAGCCACGGGACAGTTAGGAACCAACACCAGTCACGGCATTACGTACGAGGATTATGCAGGAGGCTATGCTTTGTGGGCTTTTGATTTCACTCCAGACCAAGGCAGCGACGAGGGACATTTCCACCCTATAAAATCCGGCCAGATTCGTGTGGAAATTCAGTTTGCAAAACGAGACCCTGATGAAACGGTGAACGTCATCCTGTATGCAGAATTCGATGATACCATAGAAATCAACAGTTTGAGAGAAGTCATTCTAGACTATTAGAAGCCATGGAAGACTGTTATCCCTCTTTACCTAGTGGAGAAACTTTGAAGATGGAATGTGAGGAGACCGTGGAAAAAGAAGAAGTTATCATGATGAAGTCAAGATGGCCAGAACAAGAAGCCCATTTAGTCTCCTGTTTTGCCAAACACTTGGTCGAAAAAATGACGGAATTGATCAAGAAAGATTGCTATGGATGTCAAAACGATCATCCCAGTCAAATTCAACACGATAAATGCCTGATGCTGAGTCAAGAAGAAAAATTGGACGAGTATCTGGACGAAGCTTGGAGTCTCGTCTCGGACGAAGTCGTGTTGCATCAGTGGTATAAAGACTTGCGTGAACATTCTTGTCCACCATTAACCACTCAAGAGATCCATCGTATCGAAGCTCTCCTGAATCAGAGTGAGGAGACGAAACGAAGAAACGGTTATTTGTCAGACATTTTCAAGCAAAAAGTCAGGATCGAATTGATGACTTATTATTACCTGTGAAGAAGAAAAAAACAAAACATGGATGCCTGGGAACTTTATTACCTTTTGAACCACAGTTCGTATACGTCTTCTTGGAATCCTGTCGTCTGTGCTAAAGATGAACTCCGTCATCGCTAACCTCAAGACCATCTAGCTTATGTGATCAACACGGACGACAGTCATCTCCCAGGAACCCACTGGGTAGCCGTTTACTTTCCTCAAGAAGGATGTGTGGAATATTTCGATTCGTACGGATTGCCCCCTTTGGAAGACGATATCATTGACTTTATGAGAAGAAATGCTCAGACCACCCGATTCAATAATGTAAAATTACAAGGCACAGATTCCTTGGTGTGTGGACAATATTGTGTGTATTTTCTGCATCATCGCAGCCTGGGCTATTCCTTAGAACATTTAGTGACTCATTTTGATCCTCGTTCTTCTTCAAGAAACGATGTGAAAGTAGATCAATGGTTTTGTGACCATTATGCTTATCTTTTGTCTCAAGCAAGGAAACGTAGTGTCCATCAATGGCCTAATGACTTCCAACAGTGGAAATTACAATTTCATTCACAACGTTGTCAGCCATGTTTAAAGTAGAGTGTTAATTGAAAAAAATGTTTGAGATTTGAAAAAATGTTTGATGTTATATTGTTGGATTATTGTTAAAAATGTTATAGTTGTTGGTTAGTGTTAAGTGATTTTTGAATAAAAAATGTTGTGTTTTGAAAAAATGCCTTTGTCTTTTGTTTGGCTATAAGAATGTTGATTCATGCTCTTTGACTTCACTCTATCTCTCTCATGACACTCATTGATCGTTCCGGCTCGAAAACCGTAGAGGGATGTTTTCCTTCACGTCCGCGCTTTGACTTTAAGAACCGGGGTAGTTTCCAGTCGAACCATCCATTGTCGACTCATCCTCCTACGAAGATGTGCTCCAAACTAGCTAAGCTAAACGAAGTCTACGTGAATTTGCATAGGGTCAGACACAGTCTGATACCGAAGCCAGAAGAGATAGAGAATGTGAGAATGCTAAAAGTCACTGAAGACCTGATAGAAGAGCTCTTCAGAGAAGAAGTGAACAGGGAGAAAGAAGAATGGACAGAGAAGTACAGACTTCAAAGACAGCAGCAACAGCAACAACAACAACAGCAGCAGCAGCAACCTGAACCTGACAGAGGCTTTGTAGATTGTCGTATCGACACCAAAGAGTTCTTCTTCTCTTTCCGAAGAAGCAGACCTATCGTCAGAAAGTCTATCCTCAGAGGACGTCGTATTCTTAGAAACTAAAAGATTGCCATAGCAAACAAAAAAAACCAGCCCTTTTCAGGGCTACCCAAACCTTTAGAAAAGAAATAACAATCCATTTGCCAATGTGTGTATGTAGAGTAGTGTGAATATAAACACTAGCTCTTTTTTATAGTGTGAGGGTATGTGTTTGTGTATATGATTGTGTGTTTGTAAGTGCTCACGTACGTTGGTGTGGATAGTAGATTAAGATCATGTTTTTTTGCTGTTTGACGTGTGGGGAGAGTAGATTTGGGGTTTGATTGAATTGCTTTTGCGTATGTGAATAGTATATTGAAGTGATTAATGAAAATTTTTAAATTGGTAATGGATAGTAAAAAAGTGAGTGAGTGTTTCTTTTAGGTCCTCGTGTTAGTTTGGTCATGATCTAGGTAATATAAATTTTGTTTTAGGGGGATGTTTTCCATCACGTCCGCGCTTTTACTATAAATTGAAAATCACTGGGCAGTCTAGCTACCCTGTTCATTCGTTGACGAGACAATGAATACCAGAATTGTGAAACTGCTAGAACTCCAGATGCACCTGGAATATGCCAGGCGCATAGTAAATGAACTGGCCGCGGAGGCCATAGTAGAAGAGGCAAGGATAAAGAAAGAAGAGGAGGAGAGAAGACAAAAGGAAGAGGAGGAAAAGAAAATAGGAGAGAGGTTGGCTTACAAGATACCAGAGAAAGAGGATTGGGGTGATGAAGCTGATCATCCTCCCTCTGCGCTCCCAGTCAAACGAGTCAACTGGAAAGATTGGAGTAGAAGATGTGTGTGTGTGGTGCCAGGCCAGGAAGGTGCCAGCATTAACCAGGTGTCCTGGAGTTCAAAAACAAACAGCCCTTTTCAGGGCTACCCAAACCTTTAGAAAAGAAATAGTAATCCATTTGCCAATGTGTGTGTGTGTGTATGTAGAGTAGTGTGAATATAAACACTGACTCTTTTTATTTGTGTGAGTGTGTGTTTTTTATGTGTGTGTTTGTAAGAGTTCAAGTAAGTTTGTGTGGTTAGTAGATTATTTGGGTTATATTATAATGCTTTGCGTGTGTGGATAGTAGATTTGGGGTTTGTTAATTGCTGCTTGAGTTATGTGGATAGTATATTATATGAAATGAGAAAAATAGGGGGATGTTTTCCTTCACGTCCGCGCGTTTTAAGTGATAATCTAGGTAATATCAATTTTGTTTTAGGGGATGTTTTCCATCACGTCCGCGCTTTCACTATAAGAACCCACAAAGTTCGTCGTTCGCACCATTCTAAGGAATAAAAAAAGAAGAAGATGGAAGTGTCCCAACTGTTTAATGATTTAAGGCATGTTTATTTCTGGATGGTGGATGGTGAATATGGAGTTGAAAGGATTGAAAGAGATTGGAGGTTAAGAACCAGTGTGCACTACGTGAACGAACTAAAATTAGCCAGGGAGATGATAGAAGGATTAATTGAAGAAGAAGTGAAGAGATTGAGAGGGCTAATAAATCCCCCTTATGTCAGAGTGGGGACATTAAAAGAGGCCCTGGAGAAGGTAGAAGAAGTAAGAAGGTTTTTGGAAGAGATAGAAAAAAGATCAGAGTGGCCCTTTGTCAAAAGGAGTGTTGAAAGATTGAAAAAAGGGGAAGAAAAGATGAGAAAGGTGATAGATGAAGAAGTGGAGAAAATAAAGGACAGGTGGGCAAAAGATAGAAAAGAAGAAGAAAATAGAAAGAAAAAGGAAGAACTAGAGAAACTGAACGCTAACTGGATAAAAATCCAACAGAAGTTCCGAGCCATGGGTCACCCGGACTGGATACCGGCAAATGAAAAGAAGAAGAAGAAGAATGGAATGATGGAAAAAATAAGGGGATGGATAAAGAAGTGGACGAGTTAGAAGAAGACGAAGAAACCCAAAGGCCCTTTTCAGGGTCACTCATAGGTCTCGAAAAGAGATTGACTTTCCATTGCCAACCCTCTTTATTTTTTATTTTATTTTATTTTTTATTTAAAAATCCCATGTTTAAATTGCCTTTGTCCCTAGAATGGATATTTTTTTCTCCCATTGTTCAAATGCCTTTGTCCCTAGAATGGATATTTCCTTTCTCCCATGTTAAATTCCCTTGTCCCCAGAGTGGATACCTTTTATTTCCCATGTTAAATTTATATAGTCCCCAGAGTGGATATTGCTTCCCATGTTAAATTTACGTAGTCCCCAGAGTGGATATTACCTTTTTAACATGGAACTCCCCTAGTCCCTAGACCGTCCCACCTTACTACTAACGAAGACAATTATGCCAATATAGATACTGACTCATTTAATTGTTATACCTGTTTTCAATACTACCTATGGCGGATACCAATTCACCCTACATATAAAAGTACTTCTCTAACGTCTTGAAGATATGTATTGAAGTCTGCACTGAAAATAATTTGCTAATTATAAAAACTATGGGATATTATTCTTAGTATTGAATTTTTCACTAAATTGTATTGATAGCAATTTTATATTCCTGTAATACAAATATGTATTATTTTAATAACGATTCTGCGTTTTATGTGGGAATTGTAAAATCCCTCGTATTACATACTAAATTTCTTCTTATATTCTGAGTCAGCAAATGTAGACGCAGTAGCAAGATGTGTTGAGCAGGCCGAATACTTTTCTGTTGAGTATATCTGTAAAATTTCACGTGTTTCATGGAAAAAGCTGTTACAGTAGATTTTTATCTAATGACGTATACAGGCCTAGGGAGTAGTCACTAGCAAAAGATCAACAATTTTTGGGATTCTAGCGAAGCCACGATGCAAACTCAGCAAAACGTGCGCCCTTTTTTGATACACCCTACATCGTGTATAAAGTGGTATGCCGCCGTAGGCAAATAAGTTCGATTCGCCAGAAACCCAAAGCTTCGTCTTTCTTACAGCGAAGCCAAACCTCTCGTTCAGCCTTCCCCAATATGTAGGCATATTTACATCGTTAAAAGTGACACCTCTTTTTAAGAGAGCCTGAACTCTTTCTTTCTTTCTTTATTTCAACGTGGTTGAAATATTAGTGACTAATATAATGGTTGAAAAGGTTGCTAAAAATGTTATCAAATAGATAGATACACTGATAGATGAGTTTCTGTATACTGTTTAGCAGATAGACTAATGGATACACTGATAGATGCATTGTGTAGACTGTTTAATAAATAGACAAATAAGTAGTGAAGTGGGGCACCCTACGTACAATGGGAATTAGCATTACAGGGACCCCTGGGTCAATCTACGTACAATGGAAATTTAACATGGCGAAAAATCGTGGGTCAATCTACGTACAAGGGGAATTTAACATGGGAATAAATCGTGGGTCACTCTACGTACAAGGGGAATTTAACATGGGATTTTTTTTAAATTTTAAAAAAAAATTTTTTAAAAAAGGGGTAGGCAATTCAAAGGCTATCTCTTTTCGAGAAATATGGCTGGCCCTGAAAAGGGCCTTTGGGTTTTATGTTAATGTATTCATTAACATAAATGGCACCGCATTGGTCTTCTTCTTGTCCTTAGGTTGCGTCTTACTGTTGGTCCGTACATCAGCACTCTTTTCAGGCATCCTTGTCTTTCGACGTAGATCCTACGTATCCACAGGCTGGTGTTTGTCCTGTGGACAACGGTCCACTTTGATCGGACATACATGAGCAAGTCTGTCCGAAACATCATGGAAGACACAAGGGTGGATGACTCAACTGTAGTCCACATCTTGAAGCGACGAGAACAGGTGAATCAATGCATTGAACGGCGCTTATTTATAGGCGGAGGAAGGATTGAAACGGATTGAGTTCATTTACCAATCCGAACACGCGTTACAGAATTCAGTCAGCTCGCATCCAATCCGAAGAGAGCAGTCTGTGACGTCACGTAGTCAATATAGATTCGCTAGCGCTTGTGTGCAGTCAATCTATGCGACAGTGATTCAACATGACGGAAACTCAGAAAACGATCCAGTGGGGTGCACCAGCAGGGGAGACTGCCCAAGGGAACCCGGACTTACTTTCAGAAGAGGTGAATTGGGATTTTGTGGATTTTCTCTCCTCGCAAGAATTTGTTCCGGAACCTTCGTTACTTTCTTCATTACCGCAAGTGGAGAATTTTAGACAGAGACAGAAAGAAGAATTGGAGAAATTTATACAACGACAAAAGGAAGCGGAACAGACTTTTCTCCTACAGCAACAGCAACAAGAAGAAGAAGAGGTAAGAAAAAAACAACAGCAACAACAGCAAGAAGAAGTAACAGCAAAGAAACAAGAGGGTGAAAATCAAACGGTCACGGTACTGTTGGACATTTTAGCGGAGTTAAGAAGTCTGAAACAAATGTATCAGACTTCTTTATCACGACCGAAGAGAATACGACCTTCCCGAGCCAAACATGTCAACCCTGTGACTAAGCCTACCGTACCACCCTTAGTGATTTCAACCCAATCATTATCATCAACATTACGCAGTCCAGAAGTAGGCCTTGGCCGTGGCAAAGGCTTAAGGCAGTTAAAATTGATTGCTTAAACTCACCCCTACACCATGAAGAAAAAAAGGCCCTTTTCAGGGCCACCCACATTTCTCGAAAAGAAATACAATTTCAATTTGCCAATAACTCAAAAAAAACAAACTCACCCATGTTACCCTTTTAATACGTGTCTGTGTATGAGTGCGTGAGTGTAGCTTCTTATTTTAAAATCACAACTCAAAGACACTTACCTTATATCATTCATTTATTCTTTTCTCCATTTTTTACAATCCAATTCACAATTTATAACACAACACTTTAATAAAAAGTTCATTAATTTCTTCTTTTCTCCTTGTTTAGTCTCTCTGTTTTTTGAATTTCTTCACCGTCACACTCTTTTCCTCTTCTTCCTCCTCGCTTTCTTCCCTTCTTCTTTTTTTCTCCTGTTTCTTTTTCTTCACCTGTCTTCTTTCTTCCTCAGAAGAATCCCTCTCTTCCTCTGAAGAATCCCTCTCTTCTTCTGAAGAATTCCTCTTTTCTTCTGACTCCTCTTGTTTCTTTTTTGGGCAATCTGGAGACCAATGTCCTTTTTCTTTACAATAATAACAGGTATCTTGACTTTTGTCTTTTTTATCCCCTGTTTTTTTTCTTTTTTGACGGTCTGGACACTCTGAAGACCAATGCCCTTTCTTCTGACAGATATAGCAAGTATCTTGACTTTTATCTCTAAAGGAAGGAGAGTAGTCCGTAGGCTGGTCTGAAGAGAATTTTCTAATGACCCCTCGCAAAGCTCTGACGAAACGTTCCATCTGGTCAGTCTCTTCCATCGTTGTGCTCGGCTCGAGAGTGAAATGAATAGTGAAAGGACAAGACACACACCCTTTTATATACGCTGGTCTGCTATGACTATAAAGTAGTTTATGGTGTTTGAACTTGAGTCATTTGACTTTTTGCTTTCAAGATGAAACGATCCCATTCATTCGAGAAGAAAGAAGAAGAAAGTAAGAGGCAGAAACGTGATCTATCGCCTCGTACCAGGGATGAGATCTTGGCACAAATTCATGCCAGTGATTTTGAAGAGGACATGAGTGAACCAGAATCCGAACCCTCTAAACCAAGTTCATCACCCTTAGTTAACCCTGAAAATTACTATTCCATTCGAGAGACGGAAAAGCGCTCCTCTAGAAAATTTAGAACCACGGCTTACAAATACACGGTGAAGTTTAAAGATTTCAAGGCTGAAGTGCCGTTAGAGAAAGCAGAAGGGTTCATCACCGAGGTGTGGGATTCTTTGCTCACTGCACTCAAGCGACAATGTCAACCCAAAGAAGACGATCGCTTGAGACTTTCCATACAACACGACGGTTTGAAATCCCCTGTTTGGATCGAGTTTAGCACCCCTGCAGAATTAACTGCTTCCAAAGTCATGGACAAGATTCAACACGTACAACAATCTAATGATCAGTTTGACATCACCGATGGTAAAGCCACACTGGACATGACCCACGTCTCTCCTCCTCAAGGGACTGGACGCAAAAAGATGTTATTGGTGGACGACCTTCGCAACACCAAAACGAGTCTCGTCCGAATTAACAACCCTCAAGACCAGATGTGTTTAGCCCGTGCCATCGTGGTGGGACGAACCTATGCCAACAAGAACGACACGGTAGAATGGAAAAGAACCTGGAACACTATTCAACGTTCCGACCGAGCCAAACAACGAAACGAAGCAGAACTCCTGTTACAACAAGCCGGACTGCCCAAAGACACACCCTGTGGCATTCCCGAGATGCAAAAATTGCAAGATGTCCTAGCTCCACGCTACACCTTGAAAGTGCACCCTCAAGAAATGCGCGGGCCTCTGTTGTTTCGAGGCCAAGATTTTAAGGACGGAAAATACATTCACCTTTATCATCACGATGACCATTTCGATACCATTACCAGTATCACTGGATTCCTGGGATATGTTTATTATTGTGAGAAATGTGACTATGGTTATAACAATCGAGAGCAACACAAGCATTGTGGATCGAAATGCCCAGGATGTTTGGCCTCTCCACCCTGTCTGAGCGAAGAACCAGTGCCTTGTTCCACTTGTCTGCGCACGTTTGTCAGCCCTACCTGTTACCAACAACATTTGAAAACACAAGGTTCACAGAAGAAATGCGCTTGTCAACTGCTGAGATTGTGCTCTACGTGTGGACAAGGCATACTTACCAACAATGCCAAGGCACACGTATGTCGAGGAAAGAAAAAATGTCACATTTGTCACCACATCGTGGACTTGGAACACCAATGTTACGTGCAAAAATACCAACCCCCACCAGAGAAAGAGGACGGTCACAAGAAGAAAGGCAATTTCATCTTTTTCGATTTCGAATGCATGCAAGAGACTGGCATTCACATCCCTAATTTCTGCGTGGCTCATCGAGCGTGCGAGAAGTGCATTCAAGAACCTATCTTCAGTCATTGCCCTCACTGCAGCAAGATTCCTGGAGGACGTGAAAAAATCTTTCGGGGACCAAACACGTTAGCCGATTTTGCCCAATGGGTCTTAGACCCCATCGACAAGACGTGGAGCCAAGAGGACATCGAACGTTACGGAGATTGTCATCGTCATGCCACGGTGATGGCTCACAATTTCTCCGGATACGATGGACAGTTTCTTTTGAGGTACTATACGGAACAAGGCACCGAGCGTCCTAAAGTGACTTTGAACGGAGCCAAAATCATTTTCATGCAAGTGGGACAAGTGCAGTTTAAAGATTCGATGAGCTACTTGGCCATGCCTTTGAGTCGAATGCCTAAAACGTTTGGAATGACAGAAATGGCTAAAGGGTACTTTCCACACTTTTTCAATACGGAAGCCAATCAACACGCCGTTCTACCCCATTTGCCTGAGGCTCACTATTACGACCCCGACAACATGCGTACCGAACAACGAGAAGCTTTCTACGCTTGGTACCAGACTCACGCCTCCGACCCTTTCGACTTTCAGGAAGAAATGCTAAAGTATTGTCGTTCCGACGTGGACATTTTACGGCGTTGCTGTGGAAAATTTCGAGAACTGTTCATGGAACACGGAGGGGTCGATCCTTTGAAAGAAGCTTGCACCATTGCCAAAGCGTGTTCCTTAGTGTATCGACAACGATTCATGCCTGAAAACACCGTGGCTGTCATCAGTCCTCAAACGACCCACTTTGTCAAACGTCAATACTCGGTCAAAGCCCTACGTTGGTTACATTACTTGTGCGACAAGGAAGACAAGTGGATTCAGCATGCCCGCAACGGAGGGGGCGAAAAGACCATCGGAACGTATTCGGTCGATGGCTGGGACTTAGAAAACCCCAAGATCGTATACGAGTTTAACGGTTGCTTATTTCACGGATGTCCCGTCTGTTATCCTGACCGTGGCACTAAAAATCAGTTTTTGCAACGAACTATGGAAGACTTGTACCAGGACACTTGTCAGCGGCGCCTAAAGTTGGAACAGGAAGGATACCAAGTGGTGGAAATGTGGGAACACGAGTACGATCACCGTATGAAAACCGATCCCGAGTTTAAACGCCTCGTGGAAAGTTACCAGTTCATGGATCCGCTGAACCCGAGGGATAGTTTGTACGGAGGAAGGACCAATGCCACCTGTTTGCTGTACCAAGCCGACGAAGAGAAAGGAGAAGAAATCAAATACTTGGACGTGTGCTCGCTGTATCCCTACGTGTGCAAATATTGTCGCTTTCCTGTAGGGCACCCTCAATTGCTGACGGAACACATCGACCTGAAAAACATTCGACAATACGAAGGCTTGATCAAGTGCAAAGTTTTGCCTCCCACGAACCTATACCATCCCGTCTTACCTCACCATTGTCAAGGCAAACTGATGTTTCCCTTGTGCCGTACTTGTGCCGAAACGTGCAACCAGGACCAACCTTGCCATCACAGCCAGGAAGAACGGGCCTTGACGGGAACCTGGGTTAGCGTGGAATTGTTCAAAGCTCTGGACATGGGATACCAACTGTTAGAAGTGTACGAAATTTGCCACTTTCCCAAGACACAACAGTACCGCAAGGGTGACCCCACGCAGAAAGGCATTTTCGCCGACTACGTGGATGCCTTTTTAAAACTGAAACAAGAAGCCAGCGGCTATCCTTCCTGGTGTCACACTCCCGAAGACCAAATACAATTCAAAGAAAAATACCGGGAACAAGAAGGCATCACTTTAGACCACATCGAGAAAAACGAAGGCAGGCGATCGTTTGCCAAAGTGATGTTAAATTGTTTGTGGGGTAAAATGGCACAACGACCGTGTTTACCCAAGACGGAATATTTGACAGAACCTTCCCGCTACTTCCAGATGATTCACGACAAAACCAAATACATGAAACACGTGGACGTCGTTCGAGAGAATTTGATCTTGGTCAATTACGAAGAAGATCTGGACTTTGTACAAGACGACCCTTTTGGAAATGTCATCATTGCGGCTTACGTGACAGCCCATGCTCGCCTAAAATTGTACGAAGCTTTAGAACTGTTAGAAGAACGCGTCCTGTACTTTGACACGGACAGTTGCATTTACATCCATCACCCGATTCAACATCACCCTAACATCGAAGGAGACCGTTTAGGAGCCTGGACAGACGAGCATCCCGACGACAAGATTCTAAGTTTTGTCAGTGGTGGTCCCAAAAATTACGGCTACGAATACCGTGACAAACAAGGAGAAGTGCACACGACGTGCAAAGTGAAAGGACTGACTCTGAATTATCGTACCAGTCGTGTGGTCAACTTTGGGGTATTGAAAGAAGCCTTGCAATCGGGAGAGGATGGAAACTTTAAAGTGACCACCTATCAACCGAACAAGATTGTACGTTTACCCACTCACCACATCGTCAGTCGACCCTTGGAAAAAATCTATCAAATTGTATACCAGAAGCGAGTTCGACTTCCCAATCATTTCACCTTACCGTATGGACACGTTGGTATAAAACATTGGTTGTAAGAGGATAGTTACCCCACCAGAAAGATGACTTCGCCACAGCAAGAATCGAGTGAGAAACCCGATGAGAACTCCAAGTTCAAACCCTACCATTTTCCAGTCTTCTTACCTGACTATTGTGATTGTGCCCGTCGATTGGACACGTTTCAGAAATGGCCTACGGATAGGGAAGGATTACCTTCTTCGCATGTTTTAGCTAGAACAGGATTTGTCTACTTGGGACCTGAGTCAGGATTGGGATACGAGGTACAGTGTTTCGCTTGCGGACTGAAGTTACGAATGGATCTATGTATCTATAAAGATTCAGCTATTCTGGAACATACTCGATGGTCTCCGCACTGCCCTTACCTTTCTATGGCCTTTCCACCCATCACACTATGGTACAATGTTGACGGTACCTTAGAGACGGTACCTTCCAGAACAGGACATAAAAAACGTAAAAAAGGAAAGATGTACAAGCTGGAGACTGCATTGCGACTAGTATAAAAAGGGGGCTATGGTCAAGATCGATAGTTCATTGTGACTACCAAGACCGAGCGAACAAGATGAATACTTTCAGAGAAACACAGAACAAGTTGTTTAGAAGGGCACAATTCAAGTGTGAGGCTTCGGAAGTGGAATGCGATTGTGAGCCTTGCGATGGATACGATGCTGTACCTTGTGACCTGAGCGATGCCGTAAAGCATCATGGGGACTTTAGTGCCCCTACCCCTATCATGGAAAGTGATGCTGTGCGTGTCAAACCTGTGGGATGCGAAAGCGATGCTGCTCGTCCTCTTGGACATTTTACTGGGTTTCGTTTTAAAGGGGAATGTCGACCTTCACGTTTACCTCCCTACGGATGTCATCCAGCCCTGAGCAAACTCCTGCCCATTTCACTCAACCCTCATCGAAACGAACCTGTGAAAAACGAATATTCGTTTCCTGTGCGTTCGTCGGAATACTGCGACTTTGAAAATCGTCTTCAATCGTTCAAAGGAAAATGGCCAAAGTATCTGGGAGGACCGACCCCCGAAGAATTAGCCAGAGCCGGATTTTTCTACTTGGGCGAAGGAGATAAAGTCAAGTGCTTCAGTTGCGGTGTGTCACTTCACCACTGGGAACCGCAAGATTCGGCCTACGTAGAACATGCTCGATGGTCACCGAATTGTCATTACTTACCTTTAGTGGGACCGAGACATTGAAGTAACTTCTTACCATAATCATCTGTTCATGGATACTTTACAAGAGAACATTTGTGCTTTGCCTGTGGAGTTGAGAGAACGCATTTACCGAGAGCTGGTCAAAATACAAGTGAAACGTAAAGAACAATTGCATCCGATACGTCACCGGTGTTTGAACCACTGGTACCTGAAGGCTATACAAGGACTGATTCAATTGAAAGTGTTCCATTGGACAGACATTGATCAACGACCTCCTGGTTATAAAAAGGAATGGTTTGGTATTGACGATTCTATCTACTACATTGTAAACGTATTGCATCGAATTCCAGAGGAAGAGTTAACGAATTACCAACATCTTTCACACAATGTCAACTTGGTGAAAGAGGAAACTTCTGAACGAATTGTAATGTGTAGATTAGTGACTCAACGATTTAAATTCGACACTGAAGTGAAACCATGTTTGTGCAAAGAGTACATTTCTTGTGTCAGACCAAAGAGGATTTAGTATGACCTATTCATGGATACTTTACAAGAGAACATTCGTGCTTTGCCTGTGGAGTTGAGAGAACGCATTTACCGAGAGCTGGTGAAAATACAAGTGAAACGTAAAGAACAATTGCATCCGATACGTCACCAGATCTTTAACCACTGGTACTTGAATGGTATAAAAGAACTGATTCGTCAGAAATTCTTTCAATGGTCAGACATTGTTCAAAACTTTGAGGTCGCTAATGATCGACATGTTCATGATTATGGTTACTTCGAGATTCACCTACAGCAATACATTGAGGAAGACAAGTTAAAGGATTACCAACATATTTTACGTGGAATCTACTTAGAGGAAGAGGAAACACCTAAACGAACTCTGAAGTTTCGGTTACAGTATGCAAGATTTAGATTCCCTACTGGAGAACGAAGATCTCTGGCTAGAAAGTACGTCTATTGCATCCGAAAAAAAGAGAATATAAAAACAGGCTGCCATGCCACGGTTTATGTCACATGTCATCCAACAGATTCCGTGGAAGGAACTCAATGACCATATTCAAACCGTGGATCATTACCATCAATTATTACAAGAACTGCATCCATTCAATTTTGGACGACAAGTGGTGTGTGTCTTAGTGACTTGTTTTCTGGGATTTCGTTTACCAGCCGATTCTTTGTGGACTCTTTACGATCAGTACTTACCACCTTCATGGCCTTAAATGGTCACGAAAAACTCCTTTTGTTCAAAGCCTTGCGTTTTCATCTGGATACTTCTCGACCTCAACAGGAAAAAAAGATTCGTCAACTTTTAGCGACCCAAGACGTGTATGACGATGTGTGTGTAGCTTGTGACTTACACCCTCATTGGACAGATGTTCGTGATTGGAAAAAGGGGGGTTTTGAGGCTTGGACCCAAGAAGTGGCCCAGTATGCACAAGAGTTGTTCAAGGAAAAAAGTTACTTTTCAACCTGTGTTAGTGACGGTGCCAGAAGAACCCGTCACCGAGAACAACCACTCGCTTCAGGACAGGACTGTCATGGACATGCCTGAAAGGTCATTCCGGGAGGACACTTGTGTGACAATACCTCATGTAGAGACTGTAAGAACATTACACACTGTCCCTAGGACATCTTGGTTACCCAAAACATGTTGTACAGACACTTGTTTATATTCCACTTTGATCGCTTTGCTGTGTTTTATATTCCTGTACATCACTATTTGGGTTGTATGTATTTTTGTCTTTCGTGTTCATATTTGAAACATTCAATAAACGTGTTCTGAAAAAAGTATATAAACTCTTGTCTTGTTTGTTTTTTCGTGTCACAAGTGACATTTCTCATACCATGGCTACCTCTGCTGTCTCTGCTCCCTCTTCCTCTACTGTCAAAGTCATCGACGAACACTTAGATCGTGCCAGTTGGGAGGCTTTGTATCTTCGCCATCCCTTTAACATGCTCATTGCTGGACCTAGCGGTTCAGGCAAAACCGAATTCGTCAAACGTTTGATCGAACATAAACATCATTTGATCGATCGGCCCCCTCAACGGATCGTGTGGTGTTACAAAGAGTGGCAATCGGCGTACAGCCTCTTGCGAGAAAGTCAAGGCGATTCCATCGTGTTTGTGGAAGGCATTCCTAAAGAAGACGATGGCATCGTCTCTGACTCCCGTCTAACCCATTTGGTCATTTTCGACGACATGTTAGGAGAAGACGAAGAAGAAATTAAACTGTGGTTCACGCGCAAAGGGCATCACCGTAATGCCAGTGTCGTTTACATCACCCAAAATTTGTTTCAACAAAGTAAAGCCCATCGCACCATCAGTCTCAATGCGCATTACGTGGTCTTGTTTAAAAGCCCTCGAGATAAATCGCAAGTGCAAGTCTTAGCCAAACAGTTAGGAACGCCTTGGCTGACTCAGGCGTACGACGATGCCACTCAAACTCCACACGCCTATTTACTCGTCGATTTGAAACCTACGACCCCCGAGGATTTGCGATTTCGTACCCACTTGTTTCACCACTGGTGCCAAGACGGAGGGCCTGTCCTGTACACGTCTCCGTCCTCGACTTCATTTCACTCCTCCCATGAAAAAAATCTATAAAAACCTCAGACCCTTTTTCGTCTGTCTCACACAGTGTGAACATGACGTCCCTTCAGTCGCATCTTCCCGTCAAATTGATTCGTGCCTTGTATGGCATCAGTCGAGAAAAAGATCCACAAACACGAGCCCGTGTCTTAGAAGCTAGTCTCAAAGAAGTCTTACGATGGTTCACGGTGACGGCACGTCAATTACTCCAAGGAATCATTCAGATTCCTCATCAAACCCAACGCTTTTTCGATCGAAACAAAGTCGCTTTGGTCCAACTGGCCGATCCCCGCATCGACACTCAAACCAAAAAACAAATCATTTTGAAACCTGGAGGGAGCGGTACTCTAGGAGGGGTCATCATTCGCTCACTCTTAAGATGGGATCCTAATGCCCCCAAAGTTATCCCCAAGACAAAAGTCCAACGAAGCCCAAAAAAGAAAAAGAAAAAGACCAGGTCCCCAAGAAGAATAACTTCTCCAGTGGCAGGACCCTCCTCTTACCAGACACCACCACCATCACCCCGGAAAAAGAAAAGAAGCCCCCAGAAAAAGAAACAGAGAAAAAGTCCCCAGAAAAAGAAAAGTCCACAGAAGAAGAAAACTAGTCGCAAGAGAGGCACTTCGGCCAGGACGCAACCTTACACTCGCAAGCCACGACCTGCCACAGCGTCTCCGGCAGCCTCACGTTTGTCCACTTCTCCGTTGATGTCACCAGGAACTGAAGAGTACTTGGAGACGTTGATCACACCAAGAACTTCTCCGTTGATGACCCCCAAAAGAACTTCCCCAGTGGCAGGACCTTCCCATTTAGCGGCAGTGGCTGCTGCTCACAAAGTACCTTCTCCCAAAATCAAAGTTCAAGAAAGATCGGGAATGTTACAAAGTTTACTGGATTTGTCCAAGCAAGAACTGGCTCGATTTAGTCCGTTACGTACCCCTGCACGACGTGTCATGCCTGTCCTCAAACTGATAAAACGTAAAGACAATCAGTGGCGACGCGTTCCAGTATAAAAAAGGCCTGTGACCGAGTAGGGTATCAGTGTTTTTAGGTGCTCCTAAAGACTCAAAGATGTCACCCTCCAGAAAACCCCAAGGAAAGAAAAGGAAAGGACTACCACCACGTTTAGCCAAACATGGGGACCTGTTATCTGTCCTGTCCAAAGCTTCTCCACCCCTACGAAAAAAACTCATTCAAACGGCCTCCAAAGAGGTCATCGATACTGTGTGCGAATGTTGTTTGAACGTTTTGAAAGGCACGATCCCTTTGTCCAAACACCAGAAACAATGCTTAGGCAAACATCGTCACGTTCTTCGAAAAATGGTTCAAAAGAAAATTCCCATTCGTCAAAAAAAGAAGATGTTGGTCCAACGTGGAGGCATTTTACCTCTCTTGTTAGGCCCCATACTGAAAGGAGTCTTGGGAACCATGTTGGGAGGACTGATGGGAGCAAGATAAAAAGGCCTTCGGAAGTCCCAAGATCTCAGAATTCACCCCTGACAACCCCATGGAAGGACGAAAACTAGCTTTAGTGCCTTACAAACGATGGATGGAATACCATCGGTGGCAAGAACAACGCACCCCGCATTTACCTCCCAATCCCAATTTGAGCGAGATGTCCCAGTTACAACACGAATTGCAATCCTTGCTGGATCGCCAAGATTTGTCCGAAACAGAAAAATCGCAAAAGTACGGTCAACTCTTGCAACGACTGCAACTCTTTCACCAGAAAGCTTTAGACGAAACAGCTTTACCCACTTTGAAAGATTTTAAGACCTTGATGAAAAGTCCAGCACCATCACCAGTACCAGTACCAGTACCACCAGTACCCGTGACCAACACAGAAAAAGGAAAAGAAGAAGAAGAAGAAGGGTTTCAAACTCCACCAGAAAAAGTACGCAAGTTAACAACACCACCTACCTCCAGAATTGGATGGATTAAAAAGATGATGGCCACCCCTTCTTCCTCACAAGAGAAAAAGAAAGTGAAGACAGAAGTGAAGACAGAAGTGAAACAAGAACCGATATCCCCCGCTCAGACATCCTCCTCCTCTTCGACACCTATTGCTGGCCGCACACGCAAAGCCTTGCAATCCAAGAAAATACCCCAAGAGAAAAAGAGTAGCCTCTTCCAAGAGTGGGTGCCTTATTAAGACACCAATCAACACAAAAAAATGGAAAAAGTCTTAGCTAGCATTTACTACGATCCCTCCCATCCTGCAGGTTACGCAGGAGTTCAAAAATTGTATCGTGCTGCCAAAACGCGACTGAAAAGTCTCCGTTTACCTCAAGTGCAACGATGGTTACAAGAACAAGCTACCTACACTTTACACAAACCCATTCGACGCAAGTTTGCCAGAAGTCGCACCCGAGTGGAAGGCATCGATCATCAATGGCAAGCCGATTTAGCCGATGTCTCTCATTTGGCCAGCTACAATCGTGGTTACAAATATTTGTTTTGTGTCATCGACGTCTTTTCCAAATTTGCCTGGGTCGTGCCCTTGACTTCCAAATCGAGCAGCGAATTAGTGCGAGCCCTGCAACGGGTGTTGAAACAAAGCGGTCGTCGCCCTCTTCGATGGCAAACGGACAAAGGCACCGAATTTCTGAACCAAGCTTTCCAAAAAGAATTAAAGAAACGTGACATTCATTTTTTTACCACCGAGAATCCCGAAACCAAAGCCAGCATCGTGGAACGTTTTCAACGCACTTTGAAAGAACGCATGTGGAAATATTTTACGCATCACCACACTCTGAAGTACATCGACATCTTACCGTACCTGGTGCAAGCGTACAACCAATCTTACCATCGAAGCATCGGACGTGCCCCGCAAGACGTGACCCCCGAGAACGAAGTGTTGGTGTTCGAGCGCCTGTTTGGTACGTCCCCGACGAGGGCTGTCCCCAAGAAAAGTGGAGAGTTGACCGTAGGAGATTGGGTGCGCATTGGCAAAACCAAACGCACTTTCGACAAAGGTTACTTACCTAACTGGACGACCGAATTGTTTCGCGTCACTGGACGAGTGCATGGTCGTCATCCTGCCGTCTATAAATTGGAAGACATGAACGGAGAAGTACTCAAAGGAACGTTTTATTTGCCCGAGTTACAACGTGTCACCAAAAAAGAAGACGACGTGTACGACATCGAAAGCATTCTCGAACGCAGAACCCGTAAAGTGGGCAAACGACGTGTCAAAGAAGTCAAAGTACGTTGGAAAGGATATCCACCCAGTTTCGATTCTTGGATCGACGCTTCGCAAGTCATCGACTATAAAAAGAAGAAGTGACCATCATGCCCTTTCACACAGCAGCAGACGCAGCTACGTCGACCAGTCCTTCTTCCCCTAGTTCTTCTGTGCAAGATTTACAAAAACAACCCTTGTGGGTGTGGTGTGGAGAACCTGTGCCTAAAACGCAAATCGTCTTTTTCTGCCAAATCTTCGTGGTGTATTGTGTCATCGGGGCAGCCATCGCCAATTTGAGTTTGCAACAAGGAGACAAACAATTGTGGACCATTTTATTGAGCAGTTGCATCGGTTACCTGCTTCCCAATCCCTCCCTGAAATTCTCCTCGAACGGGAACGTTGTGTCCAGTGCCAGTGCCAGTCACCACTCCAACAACCACAACCAGAACCCCATTTTGGGCGGAGACACGCCTCTGACATCCACTAACCCCTCGGACAGCCACAGAACTCTGGAATTATGAGTCACCAAAACCAATTTTACTTAACTTTACCCAGTGACAGTTCCATGGAGGTGTTTCCCAACAACACGTTGTGCTGTTACACGGCCAAATTACCTCAAGCCATCCCCTTAGATCACGAAGCCCATTGGGAAGTGGCTTTAGTAGAAATGATTCACCCGACCCAAGTCCTCAATGTCCTTCCCAATCAAAATAAATTTGATGTGGAAGTTTATGACGAACAACTGCAAAAGTGGATGGATGACAATAGCAAATATAAGCATAAAACCCCTAACAAAAAAACAACATTACACCACCTATCACTTGTTCATTCCCCCAGGTTATTATTTTAGTGGTCAACATTTGGTCAACACCATAGCCACCAGGTTTAATGGCGTGTTTGGGGAAGCTTTTAAGAATGTCAGGAACAAAACTGTCACCCTGGAATACCACAAAACAGCTCGTCGCTTCCTGATCAAATTTCCTGAGGATAAAATCATGGGTTTCTATTTTTGTAATGAATTGTTTGACATGTTGGGCGGTAACATGGAGATGAGGAAGAAAGTAGAACAACAAAAAAAAAACCCCGAATTATCCATCGTTTACGACAACGAGTCTTTTGGCCAGTATTTTAATACCCCGGTAGAACTGAACCAAGGACTGAATTTGATGTTCGTGTATTCCGATGTGGTGGAGTACAACGTGGTGGGACACACCTCCGTACCGTTACTGCGTGTCATTCCTTTCAAAGTGGATTCTGCCACGAACGCTGACGAGGAAGGTGGAAACACTTATCACATCCACCGCGAATTTGTCCATCCTCACTATTTGCCGGTCAGCAAGTCGTATTTGGACACGGTCAACATTACTATAAAAGGAGATTTGGGACAAAATATTCCATTCACCAAAGGAAAAGTCACGGTGAAACTCCATTTTCGAAAACGGTTCTCTCACGACTCGTAAGTAAGTCATGTATCCAGTGTACCAAGGGGTGGCTCGACAGCGAGGACACGGTTTAGGAGACATGTTAAAATCGGCCTTTCGTTCGGTGGCTCCAGTCTTGAAACCGATGGTGACACGAGGATTGCACGCCTTGAAAGATGCGGCACTGACACAAGGCAAAGAATTTCTCCAAAATGTCATCATCGACAAACAAAACCCTAAAGAAGCCTTCATGAGGGCAGGCAAAAATGTCTTGCTGCAAACAGGCAAAGACATTTTAGGCCGACGAGACACACCTATAAATGCCCTGCAGGCTACCGAGTCAAGCATTCAGCAAGGACAAGGCAGAAAGAGACGACGAAGAAAACACCCTTTCACCAGACTTCAAGCGAGAAAGGCCAAGAAAAGAAAAACCGTTCGAGACTTAGACGTTTTCGATTATTGAGACACAGCAACAACAAAAAATGATGCACCGAGAGTCTTGCGCCTGTTCCAAGACGGAACTGGATCTGTTTGCCATGCCCCCCACCATGATGACGATGCAAGAATCCCAATGGGTGGAATTTCATCCCGTCTCCTCATTGACAGCCTCAGCTCCCATCGAGTTTGAAATCAAAGGACAGCCCGAAGATTACATCGATCTGAATAGCAGTTACTTGTACTTGAAAGTCCACGTTCTAGATCAGGATAATGGTGGAGTAGATCCCGCTGAGGTTATAGCTCCCGTCAACAATTTCATGCATTCCTTGTTCAGCTCAGTGGACTTGTACTTGAATAACAAACTGGTTAGCAGCAGCATGGATACTTACCCTTACCGTGCCTACCTGGAAAATCTCTTGACGTACGGACCAGATGCCAAGACAAGTCATCTCAATGCCTGTGTGCTGTGGGCAGATGACGAAGCGGGCAAGTTTAAGATAACTGACGCAGAAGACAATGACGGCTTTGTGGCAAGACGAAGCAGAATCACAGGCAAAAAGAGTTTAGAACTGATGGATCGTTTGCATTTGGACATGTGGTCGCAAGAGAAATATTTGCTGAACGGTGTCAATGTTCGCCTGAGACTGAATCGTAGCAGTGCCGCTTTCCATTTGTTGGCTAATGGTGATGCTACTAAGACTGGCAATCCTAAAACCCAAATCGAAGTGGCCAGACTCTACGTACGACGCGTGGAAGTGTTACCTAAAGTGGGAAATGACATCAGTCAGACGTTGAGCAGAACGACCGCCAAGTATCCCATAAGACGTGTGGAAGTGAAAACGTTCACCATTTCTGCTGGACTGCAATCCATAACCGAAGATCATCTGTTTCAAGGACAGTTACCCAAACGTTTAATCCTTGGTATGGTCTCGAATGCAGCCTTCAACGGAGCCTTCATTGAAAATCCTTTCTATTTTCAACACTTCGATGTGAAGAAAATCGAAGTCAGTCGTGATGGCAAGACCTTGTGTACCCGACCTTTCGAACCTGACTTTGGTGATGCGAAGAATTACTTGAGATCGTACTTGTCCCTGTACGAAGCCACCGGTCAGTTAGGAACCAACACCAGTCACGGCATTGATTACGACGAATATGCAAGAGGCTATGCTTTGTGGGCTTTCGATTTCACTCCAGACCAAGGCAGCGACGAAGGACATTTCCACCCTATAAAATCTGGCCAGATTCGTGTGGAACTTCAGTTTGCAAAAGAACTACCAGCGACAGTGAACGTCATCCTGTATGCAGAATTCGATAATACCATAGAAATCAACAGTTTGAGAGAAGTCATTCTAGATTATTAGAAAGCCATGGAAGACTGTTATCCCTCTTTACCTAGTGGAGAAACTTTGGAGATGGAATGTGAGGAGACCGTGGAAGGAGAAGAATCTCAAGACAAAGACGAAGAAGTTTTGATGAAGTCGCGATGGCCAGAACAAGAAGCCCATTTAGTCTCCTGTTTTGCCAAACACTTGGTCGACAAAATGTCAGAATTGATCAAGAAAAATTGTTATGGATGTCAAAACGATCATCCCAGTCAAATTCAACACGATAAATGCCTGATGTTGAGTCAAGAAGAAAAATTGGACGAATATCTGGACGAAGCTTGGAGTCTCATCTCGAACAAAGACGTGTTGCACCAGTGGTATAAAGACTTGCGTGAACATTCTTGTCCACCATTAACCACTCAAGAGATCCATCGTATCGAAACTCTCCTGAATCAGAGTGAGGAAACAGAACGAATAACCGTTTATTCGTCAGACATTTTCAAGCAAAAAGTCAGGATCGAATTGACGACTTATTATTACCTGTGAAGAAGAAAACAAACACAAATCAATGGATACCTGGGAACTTTATTACCTTTTGAACCACAGTTCGTATACGGCTTCTTGGAATCCTGTCGTCTGTGCTAAAGATGAACTCCCTCATCGCAAACCTAAAGACCATCAAGCTTACGTGATCAACACGGACGACAGTCATCTCCCAGGAACCCACTGGGTAGCCGTCTACTTTCCTCAAGAAGGCTGTGTGGAATATTTCGATTCGTATGGATTGCCCCCTTTGGAAGACGATATCATCGACTTTATGAGAAGAAATGCTCAGACCACCCGATTCAATAATGTGAAATTACAAGGCACAGATTCCTTGGTGTGTGGACAGTACTGTGTGTATTTTCTGCATCATCGCAGCCTGGGCTATTCCTTAGAACATTTAGTGACTCATTTCGATCCTCGTTCTTCTGCTAGAAACGATGTAAAAGTAGACCGATGGTTTTGTGACCATTATGCTTATCTTTTGTCTCAAGCTAGGAAACGTAGTGTCCATCAATGGCCTAATGATTTCCAACAGTGGAAATCACAATTTCATTCACAACGTTGTCAGCCCTGTTCAAAGTAGTTAGTAATTGAAGAAAAAAATGTTTGTGATTTGAAAAAAAATTGTTTGATGTTATAGTGTTATATTATTGTTAAAAATGTTGTTGTTTAGTGTTAAGTGATTTTTGAATAAAAATGTTGTGTTTAAAAAAAAAATGCCTTTGTCTTTTGTTTAGCTAGAAGAATGTTGGATTGATGTTCTTTCATTTCTTACTATCCCTCTCATGAACGTTGTGGCTCGAAAACCGTGTGGGGATGTTTTCCTTCACGTCCGCGCTTTAACTTTAAGAACCGGGTTGTTCCCAGTCTAGCCATCCATTGTCGACTCATCCTCCTAAGAAGATGTGCTCCAAACTAGCTAAGCTCAACGAAGCCTACGTGAATTTGCATAGGGTCAGACACAGTCTGATACCGAAGCCAGAAGAAATAGAGAATGTGAGAATGTTAAAAATCACTGAAGACCTGATAGAAGAGCTCTTCAGAGAAGAAATGAACAGGGAGAAAGAAGAATGGACAGAGAAGTACAGACTTCAGAGACAGCAGCAACAGCAGCAACAACAGCAACAGCAGCAGCAACCTGAAGCTGACAGAGGCTTTGTCGATTGTCGTATCGACACCAAAGAATTCTTCTTCTCTTTCCGAAGAAGCAGACCTATTGCCAGAAAGTCTATCCTCAGAGGACATCGCATTCTTAGAAACTAAAAAAGAATGCCATAGCAAAACAAAAAAAACAGCCCTTTTCAGGGCTACCCAATACTCTAGAAAAGAAATAACGATCGATTTGCCAATGTGTGTAGGTAGAGTAGTGTGAATATAAACACTAACTCTTTATTAATAGTGGAAGTGTATGTGTTTGTGTGTTTGTAAGTGGTAAAATAGGTTGGTGTGGATAGTAGATTAAAATGATGTTAGTTTTTTTTGGCTGTTAGAGGTATATATTTTGGGTTAGATTGAATTGCTTTGCGTATGTGGATAGTCTATTGAAGTGATTTATAAAAATTTTACAATAGTAATGGGTAGCATAAAAAAGTGAGTGAGTGTTTTTTTTTAGGTCCGCGCGTTGTTGTTGTTTCTTGGTCATGATCTAGGTAAGATGAATTTTATGTTATTAGGGGGATGTTTTCCTTCACGTACGCGCTTTCAGTATAAATTGAAACTCGTTCGGCAGTCCAGCTACCCTTGTTGATTGATCAACACCAAAAAATGAACACGAGACTTGAGAAACTGTTGGAGCTTCATGTGCATCTGGAATATGCCAGGCGCATATTAAATGAACTGGCCGCGGAAGCCATTGTCGAGGAGGGAAGGATAAGAGAGGAGGAAAGAAGAAACAAAGAAGAGGAGGAGAGAAGATATAAAGAAGAAGAAAGAAGATATAAAGAGGAAAGAAGAAACAAAGAAGAGGAGGAGGAAAAGGAGAGAAGAAATTTCAAAATCCCAGAGAGCGAAAATTGGGATTCTGAAGCGACATATCCTGCCTCTGCTCTCTCCCCCCAAAAGGTAAAAAGTAACTGGGGGATAAGATGTGTATGTGGCGCCAGGCCTGGAAGGTGCCACCATTAACCAGGTGTCGATGAAGTTCCAAACAAAAACAGCCCTTTTCAGGGCTACCCAATACTCTAGAAAAGAAATAACTATTAATTTGCCAATGTGTGTAGGTAGAGTAGTGTGTATATAAACACTAACTCTTATTTTAGATAGTGTGAGGGTATGAGTTTGTGTGTTTGTGTGTTTGTGTTTGTAAGAGCTCAGGTATGTTAGTGTGAATAGTAGATTATGGGTTTCTTAGCGTATGTGAAGAGTATAGTTAGGGTTATATTATATGAAAAAAGTAGGGGGATGTTTTCCTTCACGTTCGCGCGATGTTGGGTCATCATCTAGGTAAGATCCATTTTATGTTTTAGGGGGATGTTTTCCTTCACGTTCGCGCTTTTCGTATAAGAAGCCACAGTGCTCGTTGTTCAAACCATTCTGCAAAGAATACAAAGAAGATGGCTTCTAACCAAATGGACAAAATGGAAAAATTGCAAAACGTCCTCGACAATTTAGGAATGATAGAGCAAATGTTGGTTAACCTAAACGAGGATCACTATTCATATAGTCCCCATCGAGTGAAGATGGAGATAAACAATTTACGAAAAATGAAGGTAATCATCAGTGATCTGTTGAAAGAAATAAAGGAGGAGAAGGAGGATGAAGAGGAAAAGATAAGAATAAGAACATGGAACGAAAAAATTGAAAAAGAAGAGGAAAATGAGAAGAGGAAGAAAGAAGAGGAGGAGGAGGAAGAGAAGAAAGAAGAGAAGGAGAAAAAAAAGAAGAGAAAGAGTGTTGGAGATAAAATAAGAAGTTGGTGGAGGAAAAGAAGAAATTAGAAGAAGAAAACCCAAAGGCCCTTTTCAGGGCCCCATATATCTCGAAAAGAGATAGTCTTTGAATTGCCTACCCCTTTTTTAAAAAAATTTTTTTTAAAATTTAAAAAAAATCCCATGTTAAATTCCCCTTGTACGTAGAGTGACCCACGATTTATTCCCATGTTAAATTCCCCTTGTACGTAGATTGACCCACGATTTTTCGCCATGTTAAATTTCCATTGTACGTAGATTGACCCAGGGGTCCCTGTAATGCTAATTCCCATTGTACGTAGGGTGCCCCACTTCACTACTCAAATAGATAGATACACTGATAGATGAGTTTCTGTAGACTGTTTAACAGATAGACTAATGGACACACTGATAGATGAGTTTATGTAGACTGTTTAATAAATAAACAGATAGATACACTGATAGATGAGTTTCTGTAGACTGTTTAATAGATAGACTAATAGATAGATACACTGGTAGATGAGTTTATGTAGACTGTTTAATAGATAGACAAATAGATAGATACACTGACATGTGTGGTGTTTGTTTTATAGTTCTATCTTCCCATCAATGGGTGGCTTGGGAATGCATCATCCAAGACCCCAACAACATCCTGAATGTCCTTTGAGGTGACAAATTGAGGCAGCCAGTCGTCGGTTGCGTTCCGTGTCGATGGAGGAGCGGATCCTGCTACTTGAGCGGGGTGATGGTGGGGATGAAGCAGAGTTGTTGTCACTGGTATGCAACATTCTAGTTCGGCATCAACTTCACTCAGTATCAATGACAGATTCATAATTGCAGATCTTAGAGACCATCCCTTGAACTAACGAAACCTATATTGTTTTAATGTTGCAACGTTACAATCGATGTGATATCCAAGGGCGGGTAAATAGAGTTAGGATCCTTTTTTCTCGACTCTATCTGTTTATCCCCGGCATGAGAATTACAATACGTTAGCGTACATATCTGTCCTCTTGTTTGGGCACGAAGGCGGGTTGAGATAACGGGTCGGGATATACTATTATTTTATCATGGTATGGAATAACAACCAAACAATCAACAGTAATAGCACGACATCTAAAGTAGATGGGAATGATTCCATCAGTGATTCAAACGAAGAATCTCATTGTCGCGCGATCAAGGGATTTCAATGGTTCCAGTCGTAAATGATTTCTCAGATCTCGGAATGTCTCCCAAAAGAAACGAATCAATTTTGGTTGGAACGGCAAGTTGATTCCCACTTGCACACTGATCTTCGACCGTGTCACTTTGTCTGCATTAATCAAAGCCGGATTCTTAAACATTCCAGTAGTGCCTTTCTTGCATAAGCATTTGCACTGCTTAAAATGCACGAAATATAGTCACCACAAGGAAGGTTGCAGGAGAAAAAGAGTCTACCCTACCTGTGAGCAGGAGGGCCACGAAGGAACGTCATGTAAGGAAAAATTTCGTAGAATTGCCGTATCAATCACTTCTCTTACTCCACAGATTGCCCCAAGACAAGCCCCAGTAAGCAAATACAGCGTGTAAATATGAATATGAATGGTATGAAAAGAATGGCAAGGCATCCACTGATGCCTGAAACGATGTGGAAGCTAAAAGTTAATTTACCGGTCCCGGCAATTCCTAGGTAATAATAAATGACAGTGCCCACATTAAGGTTACCATATTTGAATTTTCTGAAAAGAGGACACTCCGAGGGAGTGGATTTATCAGTATCTGTACAGAGATTTAAATACCGAAAAGGATATCTCCGGGAAAAAGACGAATTATGGTAACCCTAGACTTAGATAGAAAACAAAAACGGGAGACCCCAGAGTATCGAAAGTTAATAAAGACCTATATAACAGTTCAGGACGAAGTTTCAAAGTATTACTAACTAAGGAAACATCTAGATAACTTGAGATAAGAATTTTCAACTTTTACATGTTACGGCCTGCTGATTTTTTAAAACCTGAAAGTTCCAAATTCTCTCATGCTTATAAAATCTCCAATTAACCCAAACCCCAACCCCAGCCCCCGAAATGTCTGTCATTCAGGAGAAATAGAAGATACAACGACTTCAAACAAAAATGGTTAATATTGAATTTTTATGAGTAGGCAAAATAGGAATATCGATAAAAAAAAGAATAAGTTCAAATAAAATAGACAGCCTAAGTAGGATGCACAGATGACTGATTTCTCTTTACTTCATGGCATCTGCAGACAGACATCACGTGTCACTAAATGTAGTTATAGGCAGCACTGCAATACTTGTGCATTCTTAGCCTGTTCTTAATTTATTCCGAAGCGTTTGACTGCTTCACAAAAGTACACACAACACTGCTTTCTTGGAGAGAGAGATTGATGCCAGTCTTATCCAATTGATTTTAGGTCTTCGTAACTTTTTTGAACGCTCCTCTTCAGTTGTTATCTGTTTCTTTTTTAGTAACGCACAAAATGGCTGGATCTGGCTTGTCAGAAACACAGCTAACTGAAACGGTTTAAACACTTGTGAAATTGTGCAACAATTCTTGGCAAATAGAATTCAAACTCTTCACTGAATGACTTTGTGCAAATCTAAGCTCTCAAATAATATTTTCCCGAAATACTTATCAAAAGTATATAACTGTGTTATCACTAATCAATTCTTATTGTGTTCATTATATTGCAAGAAACAGTAAACATCGCTCTCTAATGAAATCTGCTTCAGACAAAGGTATTAAACTCTTTCATTTGATGGATACTGATGGTGCTTTCAAAATAGTTATACTATTATGTATATTTATATCGTGAGCTTAATTTTGTACTTGATTAAAGGTTGTGCCTATCTGATTTTTGTCATGGTTATAAGTGGCAAATTAGATGTTTATTTGATTTTGAGCTCCAGACCTAACCTTCTTTACGATATAGTGTGCTTTCTATTTAAAATCTTTTCTTCGCAGGTCAAATAATGTGTGTATATAAAGATGTTTGGTACACAATTATTCATTCCTGTTTTAAGATCTAGTCAGTGGAATCACGTTTACTTGTGCTCAGACATAATTTGAGAACAATTATTTATTTAAATTATTTATTGGAATTAAAAAGTGATCATTGATGTTTGGGACTAAAACCCTACTTTTTGATTATGACTCATTCCAAGAAATTTTGGATTATATCATTATGATACATCAGGATATTCAAAACTGTTAGAATTCATTCGGACCATTTTATATTTTGTGACATGTGATATAACATTTATGATCATTTGGAATGTATTTCACAATACTGCATCCTTTGAATCTTCACTTTGTACTCTAAAAAATAAAATATTTGTTGAATTTTACTTAAATTGTTGTTTTCACTTCCCTTCTTTTACATAGTTTAAGACCATAGGGTCGCAGTATAAATTGGGGGCTTGTAGTACTGGATCTGAATTTCTTCAAAACATTTAAAAGATATTAAAAATTGACTTGAAGCTTTCATTTGATTTTGTTTCGGAATTTTCATTGTCTCTGGTTTATCTAATATTGAGAACTTTGTTTCAAATTCTACCCAGATAGAGTTAGAGTCTATGAAAAAAGACGAGTTGCTTGAGCTTGCCAGACATTATGATCTTTCTGAAGCGGAAGTATCTTTAACTAAACCAGGAGATAAAGAGCATTTTGATTTAGTGTTTTGTGAGACAGGACACTTTTGGTTGTAGTGCTTTGGGTTTGATTAGTAAATCTGTCTCGGCATTTGCTAATAAATTAAAGGAAATACAAAAGAAAAACCAGATGGAATCGGAATTAACAAAGCTTAAGGTTCCAAAAGAAATGATTGAAATGCACATTCAGAAAGAGGAAAAGGAGAATTCAAATGTAAATGCACAGAGAGAGAGAGAGAGAGAGAGAGAGAGAGAGAGAGAGAGAGAAAGGTAGAGAGAAAAAGACGAAAAGTAAATAAAAATGCAGATGCAGAGAGAAGTGAGACAGAGACAGAAACAATGTGTGTGTGTGTGTGTGTGTGTGTGTGTGTGTGTGTGTGTGTGATTTGGATTTTAACGTAATTTAACAATTTTCCAGTCATATCGCTACGATGTCTGCGGTGTGTCAGTTTATAGTGATGTCTAGCACTGGGGCATCATGCCGCAGACATGTAGCATCACGTCCAACCCAGACACATTATCATGACACCACGCCGACCAGTCCTAACATTAACCTCTTAATGCTAAGCGCCTAGCGAGGCAGTTGCTAGTACCATTTTTATAAGTCTTTGGTATGACCCGGCCGGGGGTCGAACCCGCGACCTTCCACATTCGAGGCCGACGCTCTAACAACTTAGGCCATCGGAGTGGTCATGACAGAGAAAGAAGAAAGAGAAATACAGTATATGTTAAACTGGAGCATACCCCATCACTTTACAGACAATTTTAGGTTTTAATGTTACCATAAATATTATGCTAATGTCCCCTTTTCAATAACAAGATGGAGATAAATACTTTCCTCAGTCTGAGAAAATTGCTGAAAACTTGAAAGGGACAAGAAAGCACTTGACTTTGTGACTATAAACTATACTTGTTGACAAAGTTCCGGAAGTTCACACTTCACTATCGGTACAACCAAGCTGATTATGACGTGGTTAAGAAGTATATCTTGAAAGGTTATGAGTTGATATCTGATGCGTATCAACAAAGGTTTAGGAATTGCATACAATAAACTGGACAAACCCATGTCGAATTTGCATGGGAAAAGAACAATAACTTAATAGGTGCTGCTCAGCCAAGAAAGCTGATAAAGATTACGAAAACCTCAGACGGCTCATATTAATCAAAGAGTTCAAGAATTGCATCCAAAATGATGTCATAAAATACCTAAAGGTGGATGATTATTTCTTGACTCACATTGTTTCATTTGTCAGTTTGCCTTCCTCTCAGCAGTTTTTGGGTATTAAGGATCAACTCAGTCTCATACGAGTACTTCCAAATCTCAATATGGCACAATTTTTAGAAATCAAAACATAAATGATACACCTAATAAAGTTTGCAACGCAATAAAAAATTTTTTATAAAGAGATATTAATAATAATTTATAGACAGGCCACATTTTATAATTAGTACACATATTATTTTTAATATCTTTTCTTTGTTTTTACAACAAAAATAAGTTCTACTGCAAAAAATGAACGTGAAATGTTTATTACTTTTCAAGACTGAGGGTTAATTCTAGTAGCTAGACCAATTTTCTGGCAAGTTGTTTATATTTAGTTTTTGGAACCTGATATATATGTAAAGAACTGCAACCATTTGATTATAAATATTACAAGTTAACGTCTGGTGCTAAGCCATCAGAAAGCTACATTAAATAAGACAGTCAACCTGCCACTTGGCTGCGTTTTGGTGATCCTTCAACTTTATTGACAGAGAGAGAACTTTGTAGGTCTTTACAAGTAACCCCTCCTTCTTCGGACAGTAGGCCAACATGTTATGGGCGGAGTCCTTGTATTGTAGTCCCTCGTTTCGAATGACTAAAGAAACCATATTCTAGAAGATCTTGTTCTGCTGCTGATAACACTGATACCCTAGAAAAGGAAGCTATAATCTGGGATCTAGCACTGCCCATGTATGCCAGTGGTTCACTGACTCTAAAGAATCGATGCATGATCCTGTCGAGCGGAACATCTCTGGGGATAAGTGTTTCCGGTGTATAATGGATTTCTTAAGGCCCAATAAGGCACTGGATAAGCATGATAATATCGTGCTATTGATGTTGTTAAGATTCGCATTCACAATTCTAAGCAGGACGAGGTCCTTGGTTTCCTGTGTTTGTATAGTCCAGACAAGGCATGTTCATTTCTTTCAATATTTTAAGGTATATAATTTTCAATATGACATTGTTCTGTATGAGGTGGACAAAATCCGGCTTCAGTTTTCCAGAAGCAACATCCGAGGATGACCCTAACAGAAGGTTAAAAGCCAAGTCTAGACCTTCATAGTCTGTACTTCTTCCTCTTCCAGGCATTTAGAGGCCAGATGAGATCCAAGTCTGGAACAACAAAATGCTTTAAGTATGGTTCTAACATCCTGTTGTACTACTTGGGAAGGCGATGACATTTGTAATATCCATGGATTTATTATAACAACTCTATTTAAAAGGTCAAAAAAAGTTAAACACAAACCGCTCAGTACATAGACAGCTGCTATTGTAGCAGACTGAACACTATATTTATTTTCATCGTCAATCTGTGCAAGACGAGACGGACAGGCTCTGCTCAGCCTCCATTCGGTCCCATCACAGGGTATCCTAGTGAGACAATTTCCCTTGGGTCTAAATAGATCTCGGAAAACATAAGTCAGAATGCTTTGAATATAACCATTCACTTTACCCAGAAAGTTATTTTCAGTCGGTATGAAATCATTAGGACAGTTGCCTTCCTCCGCCCAGGTACACAAGTTTCTCGAACGCATCTCCATACAATTAGTAAATGTTGGGGTTGTCATATAGTTGCTAGTGTGCCTCTATAATATAGAACATACAAGTGGTCACTAACACGTTGCCTCCAACCTTCAGTGTCATGAAGTATTTGTTGATCATGTTTAGTAATACATAGCTTTTGTGTTCAGTTGAGTTGAATTGCCAGACTTGTATTTGTTACCCATACGATAAGGATATTCTCCATTGAAGGTGTCTCTCGGGGCTTAATTCTTGCCTTATTGTCACAAGTAGTGTCCCTGAGTGTAGCATGATGGAAACTGTTTCTCGTGATGGTCAATTGTGTTTTATGGGTCGTATTATCGACTCAGAGGCTGTATGTGGCCATGAAAAATCTCGGAACACAAACACCCAGAACTTACCGTGAATCGTCTAAATTTTTGAAGTCGGGTGTGCGGAAGAGAATGACGTGTTACTACATTCATTAGAAATACTCGACTTGGGAAAACCTAAGTACAACCCGATAAATAAATGTATTTTTTGCTAGAAAATTATAATTACAAGGTGTGAAAAACACATATCTTAAATAAAAAATAACTATAATCATCGTGTAATTTGTACATCAATTGTAGATATATGTGCTATCACTGCAGTTAAGAATCTTATTTTAATAAAACTTGTATGTCCGTGCTTATTTACTGGCATACAATAAGCTCTTGCTGTGACTTGTCAGAATATATTCAGATCAAAAATGATTTCACTAATTTATTGTCTCTTTCTGTAATTCATTCAACTATATAGTTATCTTTCTTTCTTTCTGTGTCCGTTCTTCCCTATTCTCTTTTTTCTTTATTGTTTCTACCTTTCTTCCTTACTCTTTACGATTCATTTTAATCCTTAAATGGAGATGACATGAGGTGAGGCAGTAATAAATCAATGAACCTTAATTTATATCTGGTACTGAAGACACAAGTAAAGATTATAAATATAAATCATTTAAAAAATGTGAAGTTTTAGATTCCTTCTTTTTCTTCTGTTGTTATAACTTTTAATAAAAAGAATCCATGCACGTGCTATTAAGGAGTCTTCAGAGACTAAGCAAGGTGGAGGAAAATGTTCAGAATTCATCAAACCTTCTGCAGCATAAAAATAAATAATCTTTCCATTCCTCCACCCCAACCCCACACGACCTCTTTCAGAAAATGGATAGTTCATTTTACATTTTAAAACTAGTCCCTACGTACAAAATTTTCCCACTGCAACAAGTACAGCACCTAGCAAGAGATTATGATGACCGGGGCGCGAACTTGCATATCGACAGAATAAAATACTGACAAACAAATCGCAGGGCCTTTCTGCTTTCTTATGATATCAGGAAACATTCAGGGCACTGCATACGTTATTTAAAAGTCAAGTGCAGCAAATAATATCTTCGTCAGTGTATGCACTTACTGAAGGAAACACTCTATCCGCTGATCCTATGTTGGTCATCAAACATATGCATCAATCTATTAGTAGTATAGAAAATTGGTATACCAATTCACCAGTCCTACTATCATCTAATTAGTCAGTTTCATTTACAACGGCTCTCCGTGCTAACAAGCTGCAATTAATATAACTAGAGGCATTAAAGTATTCATGTGCCAATTTTTATATTACTGTAGTCATCCGGAACGTAGACAGGAAAGTCGAGTTGGTCGTTAAGTGTTATCGGGGTGAATAACATCTTCACTAGCCAACGTTCCGATAACCCTATCTACATAGGATTATCGGAACCTTGGCTGGCGAAGATGGGTGGATATATTATACCGTATTTTTTTAGAGTGTAAAACGTACGAAGGCTGGCACATACGTGGAGGAAAGTCCCTAGCTGGTAGTTGCTATCTGTACTGATATTTATTTTGGCACATACGTGGAGGAAAGTCCCTAGCTGGTAGTTGCTATCTGTACTGATATTTATTTCCGAGTAATCTACTATGTCTGTGCTGTAAAATATCAAATCGAGTCATGTATGATGTGGATTTGAAAGTTATAAAATAGAGCATACTGGTATTTCTAAGCCAATGAAAACAGATTGCTGGATTAGCTGCAGAATATCAATTAGATTATACTAATACTCCGGCATGTTACTCTGTTCTGAAACTCTGAGAGTTCGAAAAGCTCGTAAAAAGTTTGTTAAACTGTTTAAATACAAATTTAAATAACACCAATGTTGTTACCATGATTTGTTACAAGTACATTGAGAAGACATTTAAATGTATCTTAGTTTTATTTACAATTTGTATTGTCAAAGTTGTGTCAGAATGTATTTGGACTGCGTTTGGTTCTTAACGACTTGAATATTCCGCTTAACAAACTCATAAATGCATACCAAAATAGGTAACAGTTACCGGCTAGAGACTTTCTTCCAGCCGTATTTCCGCATTTCCGTTTTACATATTGTGCACGGTTCGTATATTAGGATTTTAGAATAATAACGTGTCGAATAATACAACTGTATACAATTAACAAATTTTATATCTTATCAGCACTATATATAATCAGATGCATTGCATATTATATTCAGCAGTTTAGAAATACATATGAGTATAGATAACAATTACCAGCTAAAGACTTTCCTTCACAAGTATTTCTTTACTTATTCATACACGTTATACTGTAAGAGTTTAGTACATAAGAACATCCCCCTGCTGTTAATGGATGGATGGGATACATAACCGAGGAGTAGAGCATCATATTTAGAATATTTCGAAATACTATTTAGTGACTACTCCGTACATTTTGAACTGGAGAAATATTCCAGTAGTAATTAAAGGTCTTTAAATGGTAAGGTCATACAGCTTTGAATACCAGTTTACTCTACTCCTAATCTTGTACAACCCGTACAATACTCTACTCTTGGATTCTGATGCGCACCTCTTCATCAGGGACGTTATCTAAGTATAAGATTTTCAGGATCCTTCGATAACATCTCATATCTAAGGCATGCATTCTTCTCTAAAGTTCTGCTGTCAAGGTACATGTCTCTTGCATACGGGATTATGGACGTGAAGAGGGGGCGTGCACAGTTTTATCTTCGACCCAAGCGTGATGTTTCCCACAACAATCTCTCTCTCTCTCTCTCTCTCTCTCTCTCTCTCTTGACCATCATAGTAAGATACGGGCGAAAGCAAGCCTCATTTATTTTTAATGAAAAATGTATACATCTTGTGGTATATCAAACAAATAGAGGATTTTAAATGTTTAATGATATAATATTAAATGAAACGAGTTGAATAATATCCAGCTTTTGCGAGCCTTGGCTAGACATTATTCAACGAGTTCCATAAGTTTAATATTAAATCATTACCCTTTTCAGATTAGGTTTATCGCATAGCTTTTATTTGAATGGAAATAGGAGAGAAGGAGTGAAATAATAGTCTCTGGAAATTTTTGTGCTGTTGTATAACGAGAAACATTCATTAGTTTTATTTTTTTATCAGTTATAATTCGAAGAGCAACCTTCCTTCCGAATAAGGAAAATATTTTACTCACACAACATAACTTTTCAACACACAATGTCTACGTCAGTTCAGTATGATGTCAAATGGTTATATTTGGTTAGAGAAATGTTTAACAGCGAGAGTGTGTCACTATCAGGTTCACTTCTAAGCATTCAAATTGTTGGATATGTGAAGGAATGATTATGGATGCAGATATTCCAGATTTACAGTAATTTATTTGTGACCGGATGTTTGCATTATTCTATTTGGAACAGTAAATTATAGTAGACATGGACAAATTCGGAATTGCACCATAAGATAAGAGCTATTTCACGGTGTAAACATGCTGTGGTTGGATAACGTTCTGTTAGTTTGGAGACCGGTTTATGTCACACATTCTCCTGTCAACAGAGGTGAGTTTATTTGCTCCTGTAAGTAACATTTATTTAAACCAATCTTGTATATAGGGTGGATTCCATGTTACAGGTATACTGCCCACCCCTTTCCATACACATGTTATCAATCGACCAATTACCGTGGTGGTATTTGTAGTTATTCTTGTTCTTGTTTGAGGTTGAATGACAATTTTAAGCGCATGATAATCTATGAATAACGTAATGAGCCCATATGGGTTAAATGGGCCATATACAGACAGACGTGACCTTTTTCCTACAATTCCGTTTGTGCAATCGATTAAAAAAAACGTCCGCAAAAATATTAGTAATAATAGCTAAAACAAAAAGTCCGAATAGGCGGAAAACGAAATTTTCCCACAATTGCAGCCAATCAGTATAGATAATAAGCGTAAGAATTTTATCAGCTTATTTTTGATCAATCAGAATCGCATAAAGTGATATTTAATATGTTGTCATATCAAAATAAAAAAAATGCACATACCTTATGTAAAATGTTCCGACTATGTTAAAATAAATACATACATGTACACACACACACACACACAGATATATATATATATATATATATATATATATATATATATATATATATATATATATATATATATATATATATATATATGCTCTTTAGTGGTGTTTCAGGCTATATCAGTAACCAGCACGTGAAATGTATTGGCAGCAAATGAAACCTTGAGTTTTGATTGTTTAAACTTTCACAGAGCAGATCAATACATAAGATCATTCTAATGTGCACTTAATACAGTTCAAAATCTGAGTCAGGCCTGAGAGTTTATCATGCAATTTTGAAAATGATTATAATAAATGTACCGTGAATAGAGACTCCTTAGAACCGAGTTTGTATGCCCATGGTCAGGTATTAAATTCAAATAAACATACATGCGGAGGGTTGCAGAATTCATGTTAAGGAACAAGTTGAATTCTAATGTTTGCAGTTACGTTAGCTCTATTATAAAGACGATATTGTTTGTGATTTATTAAAATATGGATTTTCTATTGGTTTATGTGGCTGTCAGTGACAACTCACAAGCCAAGTCTAGATCTTCGTGGCCTAGTTCAAGGCATTTTGAAACCAGATGGGATCCAATACTGGAGCAACAAAAAGTCATAAGTATGAGGTTAACCTCCTGTCGTAGAAAGAAGATATCTATTGAATTCTCCTCGGACATAAGTATGAGGTTAACCTCCTGTCGTAGAAAGAAGATATCTATTGAATTCTCCTCGGACATAAGTATGAGGTTAACCTCCTGTCGTACTTCGTAGAAAGAAGATATCTATTGAATTCTCCTCGGATGTATTCGAACATCTTGATTTAAAAGACCAAACCAAGAGTTACAGAATTCCACCAATACAAACGAAACCGCAATTGTCACAGATATAACACTATATGTGCAATCATCATCAATCTGTGTAAGGGGAGACTAGCAGACTCTAATCAGCTTGCATCCGATCCCGTCACAGGGTATTCTAGTAAGAAACGTTCCCTTTAGTTTAATTAGATAATGTAAAATATTACCCATGTTGTTTTAAATGGGACATTCCATTTTACCCAGAAAAATATTTTCAGCCGGAATGGAAATAATCTGGACAGTTGCCTTCCTTAACCCAGATATACAACTTTCTCAAACACAGCTGGATACAAGCCAGTACATTTTGGGGCTGTCACAGAGTTGCTGCTGCACCCTTGATCACGTACAAGTCTCGCAGTGGTAACTGGTCAACACATTGTCTCCAACCTTCGGTTTGATATAGTATTTGCTGATCATTTTTAGTAATACACAACACTTGTACAAAGAGGAGCTGAACTGCCATACAAGTATCTTCTCTCCATACGATAATGATATTCTCCATTCAAGAGGTCTCTCAGATCTTGATTTGTGTCCTACTGACACAAGAAGTGTTTCTGACTGTTGAATGATGGAAACCGTTTCTTTAGACGGCCATTTGTGATGTCTGGTTGTATTGTCTCGGTCGTGTTATCCACTCCGAGGCTATATAAGGCTACGATTGATCTAGGCACGCGTACACTTGATCGTATGAATCTTGTGAAACGTGATTTGCATTGGCAGGTCCCTGATGTTCATCAACATTGTCATATTTAAAAAAATCACTACACAGAACAGATTGACCACATCTGTCTAACATTAGGTTGTCTGTCTGTTGATTACATACTGGAATCGGTGTATGATCATATACTCTTTGTATTTTGACATACCTTGGTGGTGTGGTGCAATCCGTAATTATGAGAATGTATTAGAACCTGACTCCCAGAACTGCAGATCCTGCAGCACTCATACGTTGTCAATACGAATGATGATATCAGTATCTCATCTTAACCCCCCAAGTAGTAGTCCCCTCAAATGTACTCCCGAAGAAATGACAGGTATTTAGAAATTGCTCGACAAGCCGTCGTCAGCACCTCCTCTTGCTGTACCCACATTTCATTTCTCTTCCATCAAGCATTCTCTCCTAGTCCTGGTGTATCCAGTACATTTACTAGCTTTAAGGACATCACCTCATAATAATCAAGAATCTCCATCTCGATCGTCTATCTGAAATGTCGTGACAGTTTCAGTGACTTAAAATCATGCATATTTGTTTTACATTTCTAGTCATTAAACATGTTCTCGAATATGGCAAATATTGCTGTATTTCAGTTTTAGGGCACAAATAATAATAATAATAATAATAATAATAATAATAATAATAATAATAATAATAAAAAGAAGAAGAAGAAGAAGAAGAAGAAAGAAGAGGTAGATGATGATGAAAAAGAGAAGAAAGAGAAGGAGAAAGAAGATAGCGACGATCATAAATATGAAAATAAAAACTGATGTAGCGTAGATCAGAAATATAAACTTTTTAATTGATATTCTTCCTTCTCAACTGTTGTTATTGCAGATATATTGCTGACCTTTTCCTTTTTCATACTAATAGTAGTATTTGTAGCAGTAGTAGTAGTAGTACTAGTGCTCTATTTCCGTCAATATGCATGGTTAAAACCATGTAAAATCTTCACACTCTCCTACAAAATAACTAATAAATATTGAATTTATCAAGCGGTGAATAAATCCGTTTATTAAGTTAATTTTCAAGGGGTCTTAGGAATTATATTTTCAAAATTGTCCTCGTCGGAACATATTTCTCCCATCCGATGAATTTCTTTTGAGAGTATGTTCCAAATACCAAATGCTGTTTTCTTTCCTCGTGCGCGACGAGAATGATGTTTCCGAACTAAATATAATAAGTGCTACGACTCAAGGTCTTCAATTATATAACACAGAAGAAGTGAAACCACCAAAGTTATTTATTCCCACATAATAGCAAATGAAAATTCAAAATACGCTTACAGTTTTTTGAAATAAATCCCATTTAATCTTATATCTCCTATCATAAATCCAAATATATAGAATGTTCCAGACATACAGAATGTTCTGAATGCATTCAAATGATTCTTGAATGTCCTGGTGTATCACACTGATGCAATCCAGAATGTCTTTGAATGAGTTCACAATAATCCAAAGTAGTGTGTTAGTCCAAAATTCAATGAGCACTTTGTAACTCCAATGAAAAATTTAAATGAATCATTCATCTCGAATTATATCCGAAGACAACTGTAAAATCTAATCACGATTTCCACAGACTGATACAAGGCAGGAATGGACTGTTTTTTTTAAATAATTATATCAAAGCCTTATTTACACAGAGTTTCACTTGACCTACAACATAACAGAATATAACATCCCCAACTGTTAACCCAGTCAAAGCATATGCAAGACTGGCCTTGATCTCAAATGATATGTAAACACTGTATTTACAAACGACTATTAGTTTGAGGTAGAATCTACAATTATGGACAAACCTTCAGTGTGGAGTATAGAGATACCTAACATCAGAAATGGACATGTGATGGGAAATGTTGTGAATATCTGACTCCGAAAAATTTTTTGGGTAGAAATTTATAAACGCAATATAAATAAGTCAGAGATCTTAAAGAATAATTTTGTTACAAAAGTTACAAATGATCACCGTGTCATTTTCATAGAATAGCAGATAACTTAATCTACTCTTACAGATGTTCACAATCATATTTTACTTGGATTTGTGTGTATATTTACTGGGCCTACAATAAATTCTTGCCGGGACTCATGTGTTTCATTTTCATCTTGATTTTCAATCCATCCATCGTTTTAATTATCTTTTTATTTATTTCTTAATTTCATCCCTCCCTTAATTGTCATGATCGATTCTAATCACTAAAATGGAGGTAGCCGAAGCAATGACTGTGATAAAACAATAAACGTACACTACATCTTGTACTAAACACACTGACAAAGGTTTTGTTCTGATTTCTACCAGTGGAAAAAAGAAACAGAATAAAGACAGATCTATTCCAAATACTCTTCTATCAATGAGTTGAAGATCACGATTTTGTGTTGAAAGCAATGCACTGGTTGGGTCAAAGAAACCCAAATCTGATTCCCTTTTGGAGAGTTATGAACCATTCATGTTGAAAGGTTCTCATTTACTGGTGATTCTGCCGAGCCAATCCGAACAAAAAATATTAAGGAACATAGAGGCTTCTAGGAGTCCTTTGTTAAAAGTTACTTTGCCTTTGTCTGAGAAGTCTTCTTCTAGTGAAAGTGTTCTTCTTCACGAAGTAGTGTTCGGCTTTATTAACGATTGTATCCACTGTATTAATTTGGAATCAGAATTAGTCTTAAGACATGTGACTGCTGGAACAGTCATGTCTTTACCTATTGAGGGTGTTCATATATTTTACTATGCAATAACTTAATTGGTCATGGTTAATCCGTTTCTAACTGGTAAACCTAGTTTGGAACAGTTGATTATATTGGGAGTGAAATTCCTGCTCTGTATCCTGCTTTTGCAGTTACCAGAGCTGTGGCTAAAATACGTTCAGAAATGCTGTTGATCTGGAAATTATTGCTTTAGTTCACACGTTTGTTATTCGGTCTTCTGATGAAGTCACTTGTGCTGCTGATATTTATCAATCAAGAGATATTTTACTGCTCATTCTCTCCATTCTAATCGGGGTGACAAAAAAAAAATCAATCATGAACAAGATCCTGAAACCACACAAGTACCAGTTTGTAGTTTTGTGGAAAAGAGCGTTCATATGAGAAAACGGAAACCATCGGTGATTGAGAAAGAATGCTTAGCTGTAGCATGGGGATTGGTAAGTTACATGAATGTATTTTTGGGAGAGATTTTGTTTTCGAAACAGACCATCAATCATTGTTGTATTTAAACAAAGCTAAGGTCGCTAAAGCTCGATTGATGCGTTGGGCGCTAACACTTCAACATTATCGTTTTCGATTTAAGGGAATCAGAGGGGTCCAAAACGTAGGTGCAGATTATTTGAGTAGGATGTAAATAGGAAATCCGGATTACTGTATAACGAGTTTAGAAATTGTAAAGCATCGTCAGTAGTTATTTTCTTTTATTCTGTGAAAGCTAAAAAAAAAATGTGTACATTTTTCTGTTGGGGTGTGTGTACTGTCATAGAATAAGGCAAGAAATAACTTGGCTTCGCCTTAGAACGATTGGATCATTTTTCGTCGTACATGCGTACAACGTTACCTAGGGTGGATACATTTTATTATAGTTAAGTGACTGAACTAGTATGTATCTCGTTGTTGATCGCTTTCGGATGGAAGGTATGCACGGATATTTTACCCTTACTAATACTCCTTCTCCTGTAGATTTAAGGTAAGTTTCTTTTTTAATTGACACATTGGTCTTTTGGGGATCTTGTCAAGGAGTGTACATTCTCCATTTTGTTCTACAGTCATAGGGGCAAGTGTTACTTTTTTATTTTATTTTATGACTGAAGCATATCCAGTTTTTAATGTCTTATCGTGAAATGATGCCTTTACCACTACGCGTATTTGAAACATTGTGAACCTTTAAGTTGTTACTAGTTGCTTTTAAGAGTTTAATTTAGTAGCATGTATCTGTAGTATTTAATTCCATACCTGTTACTATGACCAGTTTGGCTTTATTGTAGTTGTGTGTGTGTGTGTGTGTGTGTGTGTGTGTGTGTGTGTTTGTTTGTTTGTGTGTGTGTATGTGTGTGTGTGCAGGTGTATCAGGCTGTCGGTCTGGCTCACTGTATGACTGTATGGGGATGGAAGCAGGTGCGACCATCAGAGCCATACAAGGACGGAAATGCTGATTTGTAAACTTGTGCGCATGGTGGATCCATGAAGGGGATATGTGGCCAATAAAAGTATTGGCCAACCCAAGAATTCAGGAGACCTGTGTGGTTTGACAATGGACATATGAACCAGGTCAAAATGTTTCGTTTGCATGTTTATACAAGTATTTGTGAGTCACACGTGGTTATGAATCGTACGGACTGTACAAATAACTATGAGTCACGACTCGTATGTTTGGTACAGTTGTTATGTTGATTACAATTGATCATGTTTGTTTCAATTGTTTATGTAGTTTCAATTGAGTACAAGTGAGTTATCTTCATTACACGAAATTATATGAATCATACTTTTATTACATGAGATTATATTAATCTTACTTTCATTGAGCACAGTTATCTTCATTACATGAGATTATTTAATCTTATTTTCATTACATGAGATTATATTAATCTTACTTTCTTTACATGAGATTATATGAATCTTACCTTCATTACATGAGAATATATGAACCACATTTTTGTTTTCCCATCTGTGAATGTGTGTGTGTGTGTGTGTGGGTGAAAAGTAATTGAATAAGACGTGTGTTCAGAGTTTAAAAGAATCACACTGTATTTGTAGAGGATATACATATTTTTAATAATTCATTTCATAAAACTTACATCTTTCATCACATTGTGTTGTATTGTCATTTAACCCAAGCATCCATTCAGGTCAGATCCCGTTACATACTGTTAAGGAAAGAGGGATCATATCCGTTCACGTTTGGGTTGTTTGTACAAGCGTGTCTGTGACTCGCCATAAAGATCCCGCCACAAAGTGATCAGTCGATATACAGATGTTCGTCAGTGTCAGTGAGCAGTTCCAACTCTATTTTGCTTTTGGACAGCAAAGCATCCCACTCCATGTCCGGTGACTAGAAGTAATGCGCGATATCTAAATTTGTGTTTGTCCATTTGAATGCGGACAAACCTTGTTTGCGTGCGTTATCTTGTTTTGAGAATACTTTCGCGAGACAACGATGAAATAAAACATTTCGATCGGTGGTAAAATAATTTCGCAAATTTGTCTCAATCGCTCATGTAATCGTACGGATACACACTTTTTCTTGTTAACAAGTCAATGTTCGAGACGCTAGCGTCCTATCGACAGTATCGACGAGTGATTACAAAGTTCTCCGTGGTTAGATTACTCACCTACTTGTCCAAGGACGAGTTCCGAAACTGTAATGCGTCCATGAACTGCAGTTGGCCCACCCTAAACGTCATGTGTTTTTCCTTGATGTGGATTACGCTTATGGCAGTTTGATGCCGTGGCGACAGTTTGCACTATTAAGTGACCATTATATCCAAGCAGGTTACGAAGCAGTGCAGCGATTTTTGTTTTGTTGCGGTAGTAGTGAATGGGGTCACTTTAGCGACAATGGGAATTAGCATTAAAAACCACCCTGGGTCACTTTGGCGACAATGGAAATTTAACATGGGCAAAAAACCCTGGGTAAGATTAGCGACAATGGGAATTTAACATGGGGAATAGAGTTTGGGTCTGTCTAGGGACAATGGGAATTGAACATGGGAATAGAGTTTGGGTTTGTCTAGGGACAAGGGGAATTGAACATGTTAGAAAAAAACTACTTTAGGGACAAGGGGAATTAAACATGGGATTTTTCTTTTTAAAATTTTTAAAAAAGGGTAGGCAATGGAAAGTCAGTCTCTTTTCGAGAAATGTGGGTGGCCCTGAAAAGGGCCTTTGGGTTTCTTCTTCTTCTTCTTCTTCTTCTTCTAACTCCTTAACTTCTTTATCCATCCTCTTATTTTTTCCATCATTCCTTTCTTCTTCTTCTTTTCTGTTTCTGGTATCCAGTCCGGGTGACCCATGGCTCGGAACTTCTGTTGGATTTTTATCCAGTTATCGTTCAGTTTCTCTAGTTCTTCCTTTTTCTTTCTATTTTTTTCTTCTTTTCTATCTTTTGCCCACCTGTCCTTTATTTTCTCCACTTCTTCATCTATCACCTTTCTCATCTTTTCTTCCCCTTTTTTCAATCTTTCAACACTCCTTTTGACAAAGGGACACTCTGACCTTTTTTCTATCTCTTCCAAAAACCTTCTTACTTCTTCTACCTTCTCCAGGGCCTCTTTTAATGTTCCCACTCTGACATAAGGGGGATTTATTAGCCCTCTCAGTCTCTTCACTTCTTCTTCAATTAATCCTTCTATCATCTCCCTGGCTAATTTTAGTTCGTTCACATAGTGCACACTGGTTCTTAACCTCCAATCTCTTTCAATCCTTTCAACTCCATATTCACCATCCACCATCCAAAAATAAACATGCCTTAAATCATTGAACAGTTGGGACACTTCCATCTTCCTTTTTATTCTTTGTAGAATGGTTTGAACATCAAACCTTGTGGGTTCTTATACGAAAAGCGCGGACGTGATGGAAAACATCCCCCTACATTCTCATTTCATATAATATACTATCCACATAAGTGAAGCAACATTTAACAAACCCATAATCTACTATCCACACAATCGTACGTGAGCGGATACAAAACCCAAACTATACTCTCCACATACGCTAAGAAACAATAAACAAATCCATAATCTACTATCCACACAATCGTACGTGAGCGGTTACAAAACCCAAACTATACTCTCCACATACGCTAAGAAACAATAAACAAATCCATAATCTACTATCCACACAATCGTACGTGAACGGTTACAAAACCCAAACTATACTTTCCACATACGCTAAGAAACAATAAACAAACCCATAATCTACTATTCACACAAACTTACGTGAGCGCTTACAAACACAAACACACAAACACAAACACAAACACATACACTCACACTATGAAAAAAGAGTCAGTGTTTATATTCACACTACTCTACCTACACACATTGGCAAATCGATTGTTATTTCTTTTCTAGAGTATTGGGTAGCCCTGAAAAGGGCTGTTGGTTTTTAACTCCAGATGCACCTATCTAATGCTGGCACCTTCGTGGCCTGGCGCCACACACACATCTTCTTCCCCAGTCTCTTTTCACTCGTTTTTGGGGGAGAGCAGAGGCGGGATATGTGGCTTCAGAATCCCAATTTTCTGTCTCTGGGATTCTGAAATTTCTTCCCTCCTTTTCCTCCTCTTCTTTTTTTCTTCTTTCCTCCTCCTCTCTCATCCTTCCCTCTTCGACAATGGCCTCCGCGGCCAGTTCATTCAACAGGCGCCTCGCCTATTTCAGGTGCATCTGGAGTTCTAGAAGCTTTACAATTCTGGTATTCATTCTCTTCATCAATCAACAAGGGTAGCTAGACTGCCCAGCGAGTTTCAATTTATACTGAAAGCGCGGACGTGAAGGAAAACATCCCCCTAAAACATAAAATTGATCTTACCTAGATCATGACCAAAACAACGCGCGGACCTAGAACAAACACTCACTCACTTTTTTATACTACCCATTACTATTCTAAAAAAATTTAATTAATCACTTCAATATACTATCAACATACGCAAGGCAATCCAATCAAACCCTCAAATCTACTCTCCCCACACCTCAAACAGCCAAAAACATGATCTTAATCTACTATCCACACCAACGTACGTGAGCACTTACAAACACACAATCCTATACACAAACACATACCCTCTCACTATAAAAAAGTCAGTGTTTATATTCACACTACTCTACCTACACACATTGGCAAATCGATTGTTATTTCTTTTCTAGAGTATTGGGGTAGCCCTGAAAAGGGCTGTTTTTTGGGGTTTTTTGTTTGCTATGGCAATCTTTTAGTTTCTAAGAATGCGACGTCCTCTGACGATAGACTTTCTGACGATAGGTCTGCTTCTTCGGAAAGAGAAGAAGAACTCTTTGGTGTCGATACGACAATCGACAAAGGCTCTCTCAGGTTCAGGTTCCTCCTGCTGCTGCTGCTGCTGCTGCTGTTGTTGTTGTTGCTGTTGCTGCTGTCTCTGAAGTCTGTACTTCTCTGTCCATTCTTCTTTCTCCCCGTTCACTTCTTCTCTGAAGAGCTCTTCTATCAGGTCTTCAGTGACTTTTAGCATTCCCACATTCTCTATCTCTTCTGGCTTCGGTATCAGACTGTGTCTGACCCTATGCAAATTCACGTTGGCTTCGTTTAGCTTAGCTAGTTTGGAGCACATTTTCGTAGGAGGATGAGTCGACAATGGATGGTTAGACTGGAAACTGCCCCCGTTTTTAAAGTCAAAGCGCGGACGTGAAGGAAAACATCCCTCCACGGTTTTTTTCGAGCCGCAACGTTCAATGAGTGTCATGAGAGGGATAGTAAGAAGTCAAAGAGCATAAATCAACATTCTTATAGCCAAACAAACCACAAAGGCATTTTTTTTCAAAACACAACATTTTTTTATTCAAAATCACTAAACACTAACCAACAACTCTAACATTTTTTAACAATAATCCAACCATATAACATCAAACATTTTTTCAAATGACAAACATTTTTTTTCAATTCATACTCTACTTTAAACAGGGCTGACAGCGTTGTGAATGAAATTGTGATTTCCACTGTTGGAAGTCATTAGGCCATTGATGGACACTACGTTTCCTAGCTTGAGACAAAAGATAAGCATATTGGTCACAAAATCATCGATCTACTTTCACGTCGTTTCTAGAAGAAGAACGAGGATCAAAATGAGTCACTAAATGTTCTAAGGAATAGCCCAGGCTCCAATGATGCAGAAAATACACACAGTACTGTCCGCACACCAAGGAATCTGTGCCTTGTAATTTTACATTATTGAATCGGGTGGTCTGAGCATTTCTTCTCATAAAGTCAATGATATCGTCTTCCAAAGGGGGCAATTTGTACGAATCGAAATATTCCACACATCCTTCTTGAGGAAAGTACACGGCTACCCAGTGGGTTCCTGGGAGATGTCTGTCATCCGTGTTGATGACATAAGCTTGATGGTCTTGAGGTTTGCGATGAGGGAGTTCATCTTTAGCACAGACGACAGGATTCCAAGAAGCCGTGTACGAACTGTGGTTCAAAAGGTAATAAAGTTCCCAGGTATCCATGTTTTGTGTGGGGTTTTTTTTCCTTCTTCACAGGTAATGATAAGTGATCAATTCGATCCTGACCTTTTGCTTGAAAATGTCTGACAAATAACCGTTTCTTCGTTTCGTCTCCTCACTCTGATTCAGGAGAGCTTCGATACGATGGATCTCTTGAATGGTTAATGGTGGACAAGAATGTTCACGCAAGTCTTTATACCACTGATGCAACACGACTTCGTCCGAGATGAGACTCCAAGCTTCGTCCAGATACTCGTTCAATTTTTCTTCTTGACTCAGCATTAGGCAGTTATCGTGTTGAATTTGACTGGGATGATCGTTTTGACATCCATAGCAATTTTTCTTGATCAATTCCGTCATTTTTTTCGACCAAGTGTTTGGCAAAACAGGAGACTAAATGGGCTTCTTGTTCTGGCCATCTCGACTTCATCATGATAACTTCTTCTTCCACAGTCTCCTCACATTTCATGTCTAAAATTTCTCCAGTAGGTAAAGAGGGATAACAGTCTTCCATGGCTTCTAATAGTCTAGAATGACTTCTCTCAAACTGTTGATTTCTATGGTGTTATCGAATTCTGCATACAGGATGACGTTCACTGTCTCCTCCAGTGGTTCTGTAAACTGAAGTTCCACACGAATCTGGCCAGATTTTATAGGGTGGAAATGTCCCTCGTCGCTGCCTTGGTCTGGAGTGAAATCGAAAGCCTACAAAGCATAGCCTCCTTCGTAATCGTCGTACGTAATGCCGTGACTGGTGTTGGTTCCTATCTGACCGGTGGCTTCGTACAGGGACAAGTACGATCTCAAGTAATTCATCTTGTCAAAGTCGGGTTCGAAAGGACGGGTACACAAGGTCTTGCCATCGCGACTGACTTCGATTTTCTTCACCTTGAAGTGATGAAAGTTGAAAGGATTTTTTTCGAAGGCTCCGTTGAAGGCTTCATTGTTGACCATACCAAGGATTAAACGCTTGGGTAACTGTCCTTGAAACAGATGATCTTCGATCATGGATTGATGGTTACGGGAAATAGTGAACGTTTTCACTTCCACGCGTCGGATGGGATACTTGGCGGTCGTTCTGCTCAACGTCTGACTGATGTCGTTTCCCACTTTAGGTAACACTTCCACGCGTCGTACGTAGAGTTTGCCCTCCTCGATTTTGCTTTTAGGATTGCCACTAGTAGTAGCATCAGCATCAGCCAACAAATGGAAAGCAGCACTGCTACGATTCAGTCTCAAGCGAACATTTACACCGTTCAGAAAATATTTCTCTTGCAACCACATGTCCAAATGCAAACGATCCATCAGTTCTAAATTCTTTCCATCTTTGATTTTGTTTCTTCGTTCTACAAATCCCTCAATGGTGTCTGCTTTGTTTTTTTTGGTCATCACCAAGACCTTTATCATTAAAATCGCCCACTTCGTCAGGTTCCCATAGCACGCAGGCATTGAGATGGGTGTTCTTGGCATCTATTCCGTACGTCAAAAGATTTTCCAGGTAGGCACGGTAAGGATAAGTATCCATGCTGCTACTGACTAGTTTGTTGTTCAAGTACAAATCCACTGAGCTGAACAAGGAATGCATGAAATTGTTGACGGGAGCTACTTTCTCTTCGCCGCTTATAGAATCTCCTCCCTTATCTAGAACTTTGACTTTCAAGTATAAGTAACTGCTATTCAGGTCGATGTAATCTTCGGGCTGTCCTTTGATTTCAAACTCGATGGGAGCGGAATCTGTCAATGAGGAGACGGGGTGAAATTCCACCCGTTGGGATTCTTGCATCATCGTCAACGTGGGGGGCATGGCAAACAGATCCAGTTCCGACTTGGAACAAGCGCAAGACTCTCGGTGCATCATTTTGTTTTGTTCTTTCTCAATAATCGAAAACGTCTAAGTCTCGAACGGTTCTTCTTTTCTTTGTCTTTCTCGCTTTAGAAGTGTGAAGTCTGGTGAAAGGGTGTTTTCTTCGTCGTCTCTTTCTGCCTTGTCCTTGCTGAATGCCTGGCTCGGTAGCGTGCAGGGCATTTATAGGTGTTTCGCGTCGGTCCAAAAGGTCTTTACCCGTTTGCAGCAAGACATTTTTGCCTGCCCTCATGAAAGCTTCTTTAGGGTTTTGTTTGTCGATGATGACATTTTGGAGAAATTCTTTGCCTTGCGTCAGTGCCGCATCTCTCAAGGCGTGCAATCCGCGTGTCACCATCGGTTTCAAGACTGGGGCCACCGAACGAAAGGCCGATTTCAACATATCTCCTAAACCGTGTCCTCGCTGTCGAGCAACCCCTCGGTACACTGGATACATGACTTACGAGTCGTGAGAGAACCGTTTTCGAAAATGGAGTTTCACCGTGACTTTTCCTTTGGTGAATGGAATATTTTGTCCCAGATCTCCTTTTATAGCAATGTTGACCGTGTCCAAATATGACTTACTGACAGGCAAATAATGAGGATGTACAAATTCACGGTGGACGTGATAAGTGTTCCCACCTTCCTGGTCACTCGTCGTGGTACTATCCACTTTGAAAGGAATGACATGCAGTAACGGCACGGAGGTGTGTCCCACCATGTTGCACTCCACCACATCGGAATACACAAAGATCAAATTCAGTCCTTGGTTCAGTTCTACCGGGTTTCCAAAAGCTTTGTAAAAATCCATATTACTGTTGATCTTGGGGCTCCAATTGTTTGCGACCATTCCTGCATGTCCACCCAAAATTTCAAACAAACTACCATTGAACCTGTGGGACAACGTTTGGGTATCCTGAAATTTCATCAGTAAGCGACGAGCCACTTTATGGTACTCCAAGGTGACACTTTTTTGATTCTGTTCAGGGCTTTGCCAAAGGCTAACTCGAACCTGGAAGCAATGGTATCCACCAAATGTTGGCCACTAAAATAAAACCCTGACGGAATTTTCAAGGTGTAGATATTGAAGGGTGGATTGTTGGATGGTCTTGTGATCCCTGAAAACCCGATGTCAATCATGGCTTCATGCAATTGTTGGTTCAGGATTTCGACCTCAAAAAAGTTTTGCTTTTCGATGATGTTTTGGATTTGTGTAGGGTGAATCATTTCCACTAAAGCCACTTCCCAATGGGCTTCGTGATCTAATGGGATGCCCTGAGGTAATTTGGCCGTGTAACAGCACAACGTGTTGTGGGGAAACACCTACATGGAACTGTCACTGGGTAAGGTTAAGTAAAATTGGTTCTGGTGACTCATAATTCCAGAGTTCTGTGGATGTCCGAGGGGTTACTGGACGTCAGAGGCGTGTCTCCGCCCAAAATGGGGTTCTGGTTGTTGTTGGAGTGGTGACTGGCACTGGCACTGGACACAAGGTTTCCGTGGTTCCCGTTCGAGGAGAATTTCAGGGAGGGATTGGGAAGCAGGTAACCGATGCAACTGCTCAATAAAATGGTCCACAGGTGTTTGTCTCCTTGTTGCAAACTCAAATTGGCAATGGCTGCCCCGATGACACAATACACCACGAAGATTTGGCAGAAAAAGACGATTTGCGTTTTAGGCACACGTTCTCCACACCACACCCACAAGGGTTGTTTTTGTAAATCTTGCACAGAAGAACTAGGTGAAGAAGTGGTCGACGTAGCTGCGTCTGTGTGAAAGGGCATGATGGTCACTTCTTTTTATAGTCGATGACTTGCGAAGCGTCGATCCAAGAATCAAAACTGGGTGGATATCCTTTCCAATGTACTTTGACTTTTTTGACACGTCGTTTGCCTACTTTACGGGTTCTGCGTTCGAGAATGCTTTCGATGTCATACAAGTCGTCTTCTTTTTTGGTGACACGTTGTAACTCGGGCAAATAAAACGTTCCTTTGAGCACTTCTCCGTTCATGTCTTCCAATTTATAGACGGCAGGATGACGACCATGCACTCGTCCAGTGACACGAAACAATTCGTTCGTCCAGTTAAGTAAGTAACCTTTGTCGAAAGTGCGTTTGGTTTTGCCAATGCGCACCCAATCTCCTACGGCCAACTCTCCACTTTTCTTGGGGACAGCCCTTGTCGGGGACGTACAAACAGGGGCTCAAACACCAGCACATCGTTGTCGGGAGTCACTTCTTGCGGGGCAAGTCCAATGCTTCGATGGTAAGATTGGTTGTACGCTTGCACCAGGTGCGGTAAGATGTCGATGTACTTCAGAATGTGGCGATGCGTAAAATATTTCCACATGCGTTCTTTCAAAGTGCGTTGAAAACGTTCCACGATGCTGGCTTTGGTTTCGGGATTCTCGGTGGTAAAAAAATGAATGTCACGTTTCTTTAATTCTTTTTGAAAAGCTTGGTTCAGAAATTCGGTACCTTTGTCCGTTTGCCATCGAAGAGGGTGACGACCACTTTGTTTCAACACCCGTTGCAGGGCTCGCACTAACTCGCTGCTCGATTTGGAAGTCAAGGGCACGACCCAGGCAAATTTGGAAAAGACGTCGATGACACAAAACAAATATTTGTAGCTACGACTGTAGCTGGCCAAATGAGAGACATCGGCTAAATCGGTTTGCCATTGATGATCGATGCCTTCCACTCCGGTACGACTTCTGGCAAACTTGCGTCGAATGGGTTTGTGTAAAGTGTAGGTAGCTTGTTCTTGTAACCATCGTTGCACTTGAGGTAAACGGAGACTTTTCAGTCGCATTTTGGCAGCACGATACAATTTTTGAACTCCTGCGTAACCTGCAGGATGGGAGGGATCGTAGTAAATGCTGGCTAACACCTTCTCCATTTTTTTTGGTGTGTTAATAAGTCACCCACTCTTCGGTGATGCTACTTTGGGTGGGTCGAAAGGGTGGTTTGAAAACGGATTTACGTGTCCGATTGGCTACGGGAGTAGAAGTCGAAGGTAGTGGTGGTGGAGGTGACAATGGAATGGCTTTGGTCTTCTTTTCTTTTTTCACTTCTGGTTTCCCTTCTTTCTTTTTCACTTCTGTCGAAGGAGGAGTGGACATCATCTTTTTAGCCCAAGCTTTCATTTCTTCTCGTTGGGGTGTGGGGGACGGGGTCAACAAGAATGCTGCAATCTTACTTGAAATGGGTGCTGCTGACGGTGTTTGAAACACTTCTCGCATCTCTTCTTCCTCAGGTCTTCGTGGGGTAGCATCTCTGGTGACCCCTGGGGATGGTGGTGGTGGTGGTGGTAGTGATGATGGTGCTGAACTTTTCATCAAGGTCTTAAAATCTTTCAGAGTGGGTAGAGCTGTTTCGTCTAAAGCTTTCTGGTGAAAGAGTTGCAGTCGTTGCAAGAGTTGACCGTACTTTTGCGATTTTTCTGTTTCGGACAAATCTTGGCGATCCATCAAGGACTGCAATTCGTGTTGTAACTGGGACATCTCGCTCAAATGGGGATTGGGAGGTAAATGCGGGGTGCGTTGTTCTTGCCAACGATGGTATTCCATCCATCGTTTGTAAGGCACTAAAGCTAGTTTTCGTCCTTCCATGGGATTGTCAGGGGTCGATTCTGAGATCTTGGGACTTCCGAGGGCCTTTTTATCTTCCTCCCACCAGTCCTCCCAACATGGTTCCCAAGACTCCTTTCAGTAAGGGACCTAACAAGAGGGGTAAAATGCCTCCACGCTGGACCAACATCTTCTTTTTTTGACGAATGGGAATTTTCTTTTGAACCATTTGGCGAAGAACGTGACGATGTTTGCCTAAGCATAGTTTCTGGTGTTTGGACAAAGAGATCGTGTCTTTCAAGACGTTCAAACAGCATTTGCACACGGTATCGATGAACTCCTTGGAGGCTGATTGAATGAGTTTTTTCGTAGGGGTGGAGAAGCTTTGGACAGGACAGATAACATGTCCCCATGTTTGACTAAACGTGGAGGCAGTCCTTTTCTTTTCTTTCCTTGGGGCTGTTTAGAAGAGGGATGCTTTCTGGAGGGTGACATCTTTGAGTCTTCAGCACCAAAAACACTGAATACCCCGACTTGGTCACACACCTTTTTTATACTGGAACACGTCGCCACTGATTGTCTTTACGTTGTATCAGTTTGAGGACAGGCATGACACGTCGTGCAGGGGTACGCAACGGACTAAATCGAGCCAGTTCTTGCTTGGACAAATCCAGTAAACTTTGTAACATGCCCGATCTTTCTTGGACTTTGATTTTGGGAGAAGGTACTTTGTGAGCAGCAGCCACTGTCACTAAATTGGAGGGTCCTGCCACTGGGGAAGTTCTTCTTGGGGTCATCAACGGAGAAGTTCTTGGTGTGATCAACGTCTCCAAGTACTCTTCAGTTCTTGGTGTCATAAACGGAGAAGTGGATGAACTTGAGGCTGCCGGAGACACGGTCACCGCCGTGGCAGGTCGTGGTTTGCGAGTGTAAAGTTGCGTCCTGGCCGAAGTGCCTCTCTTGCGACTAGTTTTCTTCTGTGGACTTTTCTTTTTCTGGGGGCTTCTTTTCTTTTTCCGGGGTGGTGTCTGGTAAGAGGAGGGTCCCGCCACTGGAGAAGTTCTCCTTGGGGATCTGGTCTTTTTCTTCTTCTTGGAGCTTCGTTTGACTTTTTTCTTGGGGAGAAGTTTGGGGGCATTAGGATCCCATCTTAAGAGAGAGCGAATGATGACCCCTCCTAGAGTACCGCTCCCTCCAGGTTTCAAAATGATTTGTTTTTTGGTTTGAGTGTCGATGCGGGGATCGGCCAGTTGGGTCAAAGCGACTTTGTTTCGATCAAAAAAGCGTTTGGTTTGATGAGGAATCTGAATGATTCCTTGGAGTAATTGACGTGCCGTCACCGTGAACCATCGTAAGACTTCTTTGAGACTAGCTTCTAAGACACAAGCTCGTGTTTGTGGATTTTTCTCGACTGATGCCATACAAGGCACGAATCAATTTTGACGGGAAGATGCGACTGAAGGGACGTCATGTTCAAAATGTGTGTGAGACAGACGAAAAGGGTCTGAGGTTTCTATAGATTTTTTTGTGGAGTGAAATTAAGTCGAGGACGGAGACGTGTACAGGACAGGCCCTCCGTCTTGACCCCAGTCGTGAAACAAGTGGGTACGAAATCGCAAATCGTCGGGGGTCGTAGGTTCCAAATCGACGAGTAAATAGGCGTGTGGGGTTTGAGTGGCATCGTCGTACGCCTGAGTCAGCCAAGGTGTCCCTAACTGTTTGGCTAAGACTTGCACTTGCGATTTATCTCGAGGGCTTTTAAACAAGACCACGTAATGCGCATTGAGACTGATGGTGCGATGGGCTTTACTTTGTTGAAACAAATTTTGGGTGATGTAAACAACACTGGCATTACGGTGATGCCCTTTGCGCGTGAACCACAGTTTAATTTCTTCTTCGTCTTCTCCTAACATGTCGTCGAAAATGACCAAATGGGTTAGACGGGAGTCAGAGACGATGCCGTCGTCTTCTTTAGGAATGCCTTCCACAAACACGATGGAATCGCCTTGACTTTCTCGCAAGAGGCTGTACGCCGATTGTCACTCTTTGTAACACCACACGATCCGCTGAGGTGGCCGATCGATCAAATGATGTTTATGTTCGATCAAACGTTTGACGAATTCGGTTTTGCCTGAACCGCTAGGTCCAGCAATGAGCATGTTAAAGGGATGGCGAAGATACAAAGCCTCCCAACTGGCACGATCTAAGTGTTCGTCGATGACTTTGACAGTAGAGGAAGAGGGAGCAGAGACAGCAGAGGTAGCCATAGTGTGAGGAATGTCACTTGTGACACAAAAACAAACAACACGAGAGTTTATAAACTTTTTTTCAGAATACGTTTATTGAATGTTTTAAACATGAATACGAAAGACAAAAATACATAAAAGCCAAAGGCTTAAGTACAAGGATAAAAGGCACATGATAACCATTAACGTGGAATAAAAACAAGTGTCTGTACAACATGTTCTGGGTAAAGTTCTGACCAGTTCTATAGGGGGTAAGGTCACAAAAGTGTCCTCCCGAAAGGGTCTTTCAGGCCTGTCCACGACAGTCCTGTCCTGGGTGACGGGTTCTTCTGGTACTGTCACTAACACAGGTTGAAAAAGTCGCAAGGCTCACAATCGCATTCCACTTCAGAAGCCCCACACTTGAATTGTGCCTTTCTAAACTTGTTTTGTGTTTCTCTGAAAGTATTCATCTTGTTCGCTTGGTAGTCACAATGAACTATCGATCTTGCCTAGGGTTCCTTTTTATATACAGACCAATACCGACGTGTCCATACGGTAAGGTGAAATGATTGGAAAGTCGCACTCGCTTCTGGTACACGATTTGATAGACTTTTTCCAAGGGTCGACTGACGATATGGTGAGTGGGTAAACGTACAATCTTGTTCGGTTGATAGGTGGTCACTTTAAAGTGTTCATCCTCTCCCGATTGCAAGGCTTCTTTCAATACCCCAAAGTTGACCACACGACTGGTACGATAATTCAGAGTCAATCCTTTCACTTTGCACGTCGTGTGCACTTCTCCTTGTGGGTCCCGGTATTCGTAGCCGTAATTTTTGGGACCGCCACTGACGAAACTTAGAATCTTGTCGTCGGGATGTTCGTCTGTCCAGGCTCCTAAACGGTCTCCTTCGATGTCAGGGTGCTGTTGACTCGGGTGATGGATGTAAATGCAACTGTCCGTGTCAAAGTACAGAACACGTTCCCCTAACAGTTCTAAAGCTTCGTACAATTTTAAGTGAGCATGAGCTGTCACGTAAGCCGCAATGATGACATTTCCAAAAGGGTCGTCTTCTACAAAGTCCAAATCTTCTTCGTAATTGACCAAGATCAAATCCTCGCGAACGACGTCCACGTGTTTCATGTATTTGGTTTTGTCGTGAATCATCTGGAAGTAGCGGGAAGGTTCTGTCAAATATTCCGTCTTGGGTAAACACGGTCGTTGTGCCATTTTACCCCACAAGCAATTTAACATCACTTTGGCAAACGATCGTCTGCCTTCGTTTTTCTCGATGTGGTCTAAAGAGATGCCTTCTTGTTCATAGTATTTCTCTTTGAATGTCTTTTGGTCTTCGGGAGTGTGACACCAGGAAGGATAGCCGCTGGCTTCTTGCTTCAGTTTCAAAAAGGCATCCACGTAGTCGGCGAAAATGCCTTTCTGACTGGGGTCACCCTTGTGGTATTGTTGTGTCTTGGGAAAGTGGCAAATTTCGTACACTTCTAACAGTTGGTATCCCATGTCCAGAGCTTTGAACAATTCTACGCTGACCCAGGTTCCCGTCAAGGCCCGTTCTTCCTGGGTGTGCTGACAAGGTTGGTCTTGGTTGCACGTTTCGGCACAAGTACGGCACAAAGGAAATATCAGTTTGCCTTGACAATGGTGAGGTAGGACGGGATGGTATAGGTTCGTGGGAGGCAAAACTTTACACTTGATCAAGCCTTCGTATTGTCGAATGTTTTTCAGGTCGATGTGTTCCGTCAACAATTGTGGATGCCCTGCAGGAAAGCGACAATATTTGCACACGTAAGGATACAGCGAACACACGTCCAAGTATTTGATTTCTTCTCCTTTCTCTTCGTGGGTTTGGTACAGCAAACAGGTGGCATTGGTCCTTCCTCCGTACAAACTATCCCTCGGGTTCAAGGGTCCATCAGCTTGTAACCTTCCACGACACGTTTAAACTCGGGATCGGTTTTCATACGGTGATCGTACTCGTGTTCCCACATTTCCACCACTTGGTATCCTTGCTGTTCTAACTTTAGGCGTCGGTGAGAAGTGTCCTGGTACAAGTCTTCCATGGTTCGTTGTAAAAACTGATTTTTAGTGCCACGGTCAGGATAACAGACGGGACATCCGTGAAATAAGCAACCGTTAAACTCGTACACGATCTTGGGGTTTTCTAAGTCCCAACCATCGACCGAATACGTTCCGATGGTCTTTTCACCCCCTCCGTTGCGGGCATGCTGAATCCATTTGTCTTCCTTGTCGCACAAGTAATGTAACCAACGTAGGGCTTTGACCGAATACTGACGTTTGACATAGTGGGTCGTTTGAGGACTGATGACAGCCACGGTGTTTTCAGGCATGAATCGTTGTCGATACACTAAGGAACACGCTTTGGCAATGGTGCAAGCTTCTTTCAAAGGATCGACCCCTCCGTGTTCCATGAACAGTTCTCGAAATTTTCCACAGAAAGGTCGTAAAATGTCCACGTCGGAACGACAATACTTTAACATTTCTTCCTGAAAGTCGAAAGGGTCCGAGGCGTGAGCCTGGTACCAAGCGTAGAAAGCTTCTCGTTGTTCGGTACGCATGTTGTCTGGGTCGTAATAGTGAGCCTCGGGCAAATGGGGTAGAACGGTGTGTTGATTGGCTTCCGTATTGAAAAAGTGTGGAAAGTACCCTTTAGCCATTTCTGTCATTCCAAACGTTTTAGGCATTCGACTCAAAGGCATGGCCAAGTAGCTCATCGAATCTTTAAACTGCACTTGTCCCACTTGCATGAAAATGATTTTGGCTCCGTTCAAAGTGACTTTAGGACGTTCGATGCCTTGTTCCGTATAATACCTCAAAAGAAACTGTCCATCGTATCCGGAGAAATTGTGAGCCATCACTGTGGCATGACGATGACAATCTCCGTAACGTTCGATGTCCTCTTGGCTCCACGTCTTGTCGATGGCGTCTAAGACCCATTGGGCAAAATCGGCTAACGTGTTCGGTCCTCGAAAGATTTTTTCACGCCCTCAGGGACTCTTGCTGCAGTGAGGGCAATGACTGAAGATAGGTTCTTGAATGCACTTCTCGCACGCTCGATGAGCCACGCAGAAATTAGGAACGTGAATGCCAGTCTCTTGCATGCATTCGAAATCGAAAAAGATGAAATTGCCTTTCTTCTTGTGTCCATCCTCTTTCTCTGGTGGGGGTTGGTGTTTTTGCACGTAGCACTGGTGTTCCAAGTCCACGACGTGATGACAAATGTGACATTTTTTTTTCCTGAACATACGTGTGTCTTGGTACTGTTGGTACGTAGGCCTTGTCCACACGTAGGGCACAATCTCAGGAGTTGACAAGCACATTTCTGCTGTGAACCTTGCGTGTTCAGATGTTGTTGGTAACAGGCAGGGCTGACAAACGTACGCTGACAAGCAGGACAATGTACTCTTTCTTGTCCTTCGCTCAGACAGGGTGGAGAGGCCAAACATCCTGAGCATTTCCATCCACAATGTTTGTGTTGTTCTCGATTTTTATAGCCATAGTCACATTTCTCACAATAATAAACATATCCCAGGAATACAGTGATAGTGGTAATGGTGTCGAAATGGTCATCGTGATAATAGACATGAATGTATTTTCCATCCTTAAAGTCTTTCCCTCGAAACAACAGAGGCCCACGCACTTCTTGAGGGTGCACTTTCAAGGTGTAGCGTGGAGCTAGGACATCTTGCAACTTTTGCATTTCAGGAATGCCACAGGGTGTGTCTTTGGACAAGCCAGCTTGTTGTAACAGGAGTTCTGCTTCGTTTCGTTGTTTGGCTCGGTCGGATCGTTGAATAGTTTTCCAGGCTCTTTTCCATTCTGTCGTGTCGTTCTTGTTGGCATAGGTTCGTCCCACCACGATGGCTCGGGCTAAACACATCTGGTCTTGAGAGTTGTTAATTTGGACGAGACTCTTTTTGGTGCTGCGAAGGTCGTTCACCAATAAGACCTTTTTGCGTCCTGTCCCTTGAGGAAGAGAGACGTGGGCCATTTTCAGTGTGGCTTTACCATCGGTGATGTCAAACTGGTCATTAGATTGTTGTACGTGTTGAATCTTGTCCATGACTTTGGAAGGGGTTAGTTCTGCGGGTCTGCTAAACTCGATCCAAACAGGGGATTTCAAGCTGTCGTGATCTATGGATAGTGTCAAGCGATCGTCTTCTTTGGGTTGACATTGTCGCTTGAGTGCGGTGAGCAAAGAATCCCACATCTCGGTGATAAACCCTTCTGCTTTCTCCAATGGTACGTCGGACTTGAAATCTTTAAACTTCACTGTGTAGGTGTAAGCCGTGGTTCTAAATTTTCTAGAGGAGCGCTTTTCCGTCTCTCGAATGGAATAGTACTTTTCAGGGTTGACTAAGGGTGGTGAACTTTGTTTAGAGGGTTCAGATTCTGGTTCACTAATGTCCTCTTCAAAATCACTGGCATGAATTTGTGCCAAGACTTCAGCTCTGGTACAAGGCGATAGATCACGTTTCTGCCTCTTACTTTCTTCTTCTTTCTTCTCGAATGAATAGGATCGTTTCATCTTGAGTGCAAAACGTCAAATGACTCAAGTTTAAACACCATAGACTAATTTATAGTCATGGCAAACCAGCGTATATAAAAGGGTGTGTGTCTTGTCCTTTCACTATTCATTTCACTCTCAAACCGAGCACAACGATGGAAGAGACTAACCAAATCGAACGTTTCATCAGAGCTTTGCGAGGGGTCATTAGAAAATTCTCTTCAGACCAGCCCACGGACTACTCTCCTTCCTTTCGAGATAAAAGTGAAGATACTTGCTATATCTGTCAGAAGAAGGGGCATTGGTCTTCAGAGTGTCCAGACCGTCAAGAAAGAAAAAAAAACAGGGACTAGAAAAGACAAAAGTCAAGATACCTGTTATTATTGTCAAGAAAAAGGACATTGGTCTCCAGATTGCCCAAAAAAAAAACAAGAGGAGTCAGAAGAAAAGAGGGATTCTTCAGAAGAAGAGAGAGATTCTTCAGAGGAAGAAAGCAGCCAGGTGAAGAAAAAGAAACAGGAGAAGAAAAGAAGAAGGGAAGAAAGTGAGGAGGAAGAGGAGGAAAAGACTGTGACGGTGAAGAAATTGAAAAAAACAGAGAGAGTAAAAAAAGAAACAGAAGAAGTGTATGAACTTTATAATGTGTTCTGTTGTAAATTGTGAATTGGATTGTAACTATGGAGAAAAGAATACATTAATTATATAAGGTAAGTGTCTTTGAGTTTTGATTTTAAATAAGAAGCTACACTCACGCACTCATACACAGACACGTACTATAAGGGTAAAATGTTTTTTTTTTTTGTTGATTTTTGAGTTATTGGCAAATTGAAAGGCTATCTCTTTTCGAGAGAAGTGGGTGGCCCTGAAAATGGCCTTTTTTTGGTGCAGGGATGAGTTTAAGCAATCAACTTTAACTGCCTTAAGCCTTTGCCACGGCCGAGGCCTACTTCTGATGATGATGATTGGGTTGAAATCACTAAGGGTGGTACGGTAGGCTTAGTCACAGGGTTGGGGTGTTTAGCTCGGGAAGGTCGTATTCTCTTCGGTCGTGATAAAGAAGTCTGATACATTTGTTTCAGACTTCTGAACTCCGCTAAAATGTCCAACAGTACCGTGACCGTTTGATTTTCACCCTCTTGTTTCTTTGCTGCTACTTCTTCTTCTTCTTGTTTTTTTCTTACCTCTTCTTGTTGCTGTTGCTGTTGCTGTAGGAGAAAAGCTTGTTCCGCTGCCTTTTGTCGTTGCATAAATTTCTCCAATTCTTCTTTCTGTCTCTGTCTAAAATTCTCCACTTGCGGTAATGAAGAATGAGACGAAGGTTCCGGAACAAATTCTTGCGAGGTAAGAAAATCCACAAAATCCCAATGTACCTCTTCTGAAAGTAAGTCCGGGTTACCTTGGGCGGTCTCCACTGCTGGTGCACCCCAGTGAATCGTTTTCTGAGTTTCCGTCATGTTGATTCACTGTCGCATAGATTGACTGCACACAGGCGCTAGCGAATCTATATAGACCAAGTGACGTCACAGACTGCTCTCTTCGGATTGGATGCGGGCTGACTGAATTTTGTCACGCGTGTTTGGATTGGTCAATGAACTCAATCCGTTTCAATCCTTCCTCTCCCTATAAATAAGCGCAGTTCAGCGCAATCACTCACCTGTTTTCGGAGCCTCAAGATGTGGACCGACGTTCAATCTTCCACCCTTGTGTCAACAGTGATGTTCAGGACGTACATACCCATGTATGTCCGGTCCAAGTGGACTGTTGTCGATAGGACAGATACTAGTCTATGGATGAGAAGAGTTTACATAGAAAGACAAGGATGCCTCAAGAGGGTACTTGTGTATGGACCTGCAGTTAGAAGGAGTTTAAGAAGAAGAAGATGTGACAGATGCCGTCTATGTTAATATTAACATAAAACCAAAGGCCCTTTTCAGGGCCACCCACATTTCTCGAAAAGAGACTGACTTTCCATTGCCTACCCTTTTTTTGAAAAGTTTTTTTTAAAAAAAATCCCATGTTCAATTCCCCTTGTCCCTAAAGTAGTTTTTTTTTTCTAACATGTTCAATTCCCCTTATCCCTAGACAAACCCAAACTCTATTCCCATGTTCAATTCCCATTGTCCCTAGACAAGCCCAAACTCTATTCCCATGTTCAATTCCGCTTGTCCCTAGACAGACCCAAACTCTATTCCCCATGTTTAATTCCCCTTGTCCCTAGACAGACCCAAACTCTATTCCCCATGTTAAATTCCCATTGTCGCTAATCTTACCCAGGGTTTTTTGCCCATGTTAAATTTCCATTGTCGCCAAAGTGACCCAGGGTGGTTAATGTTAAATTTCCATTGTCGCCAAAGTGACCCAGGGTGGTTTTTAATGCTAATTCCCATTGTCGCCAAAGTGACCCCATTCACTACTTGCGGTAAATTCTTAACTGTAAATTGCATGCGTTAGACGCGCCTCTATGTCACAATCATCACGTACTCGAGGGATTTGCCTTTACCAAAGGGACCATCACAGATCCAGCAATGTGGCTGCGGAGAACTCAACGAATGTTGTCACGAGCCCGAATCCTTTGGCGGCTGAATGCAGCTGTTGTTAAATCCATTTCGCTGTAACCTCAATCGATTTAAGAAACGCCTCAGATGAATCCTTACCACGATACAACATCGGTGACTCAGTTTGCCCGTCACACGTAACTACTAAGTAACAAAACCCCCATTGGATTTGTTCAATGACTTGTGCTGTCTGGTCGTTCTTGGACGGGGAGTTTTCTACTTAAACGTCGATATATTCGCTAAAAGATGTAGCGGCAATTTAGCCGAGACGTTACATTTTCTTGCACAAAATTACAGAAATTCTTCTTCTTTTACCCTTCATAACGCTGACCTAGTATTATTCCGTTCGATTTATAAGGTCACTCCCAAGTAAACCAATTTATCAATATGGGACACATGTCTCTGAAAACGCATATAACATATTTTGAGCCTCTTTGACATATCTCTAAAGTGATTTCAGTTTATCTGTTATACTTTTAATATGCCAACCGTCCAGTACATTAATACAATTAATGATATACCATAGTTTCCTGTAATATTAATTTATAGTTCTCCGTTCAAGATGTGCTTTTGAATTATTTCTTTGAAATTATTGGCACGCAACTAATTTTAAGTATAATCCATGTGAGGTTTTAGTCAACTAACAGTTTCAGATACGATTCAAAGATTATACGTGCCAGGTATCCGTGACTGACATCGACTTTGCAATTATCAAACTGACTTTCACATTTCATCAGTTCAGGCTCGGTAGCCTTCTACTTATTAAAAAAAAATTCCTTGAATCTTAAACTCGAATAACAATGCTGTGTTTGATAGCACGGCACTTTCGCTCTCAAGGTTACTGTCTACGTTAACACAGTAAATCAAAACTCTCGTATTTGGCCTTAAGAAATTATTTTGAAAAAAAAACGTGAGCCAACCCTCCCATAATAAGCTAATATCGAAAAATACGCTATTTTAAATTGCTATATCGCAACATCATTATGCATATCCAAACATGGCCCGTGTAATGGTAAGCACACGCAGTCATGAAACTGTAATGTTAGGTAAACCAGACATTTCCAATTCGTTCACTCTAAATATTTGGGTTATATTTCTGTATTAACAGAGCAGATTTGTGATAAAAGTGCAAAATGATAGCCTGTATTAATTTCGTTTTGAATTTTCTGGCACACCGAAAAGAATACATTGCTAAATTAGCTTATCTCTCTCTGAATTTTCTGGCACGTAAGATAAACTATTTCGAGTATATACACCAATTAAATATGGCAAATTTTATCACTGCGTGGATATTAAGGCCTGATTATCAATCAAAAACATCTCTGCTTAGCAATCGTTTCATCTGCGAATTTGATGTATCTGGGAATATTGATCGATAGCATACCTACCTTATGCAGCCTCAAGAACGTGGTTTCATTAATGCTTTAGCATCCACGAGTTGCACATAGGATAACGCTCGCTTGCCAAGTCATGGGGGAATGTAGGCTATGGCGAATATCAGCGGCCCTAAAGGAGCAAAAAAAAAAAAAAAGCAAAAAACGGCATGATGACATTAGAAGTGACTACTGTGTGATATTTCAATAATTATCTAGGGACCAATCATTTCATTCTAAGCTATGATTTTCCTCCAACCACTATATTGTTTTATTTTTCATTTCTCTCGTGATACTTTATTTCCTTAGCTAATATACTGGATATAGTAAGGTTTTTCTATGCTAAAAAATCAGAACACGAATCTTTCTCAAAGTCTTTTGGGTCCAGATTCTTTCTTTCAATGCAAGTGTCAGTCCCTAACACCATCACTCAAAAGCTTACATAACCGTTGGAATCCTACAGACGATGTTGGGCGCTTGTACGTAGTGGAACTATTGTATGACTGTTTTGCTTTATTTTTTATTCAAAAATGATAAAAACCGCGAGAATCATCTTCAGCAGAGCTAGCATGGCTAAAGGTTATGTTGATTTATATAACGAAACGGCAGCTTGGTCCAGACTTTCAATATGGAACCTAACCTCAAATGACAGGTCAACCGGCAAGACGTGCAGCAGGCCCTCATGGTTCAGTGTTGTACTCAGGGGAATACACAGTATGTTCTTTACAGAATGATGTTTATTTCGTCTTTAATATCTCTAAACTAAAGCAGCGTTTTCCAGTAAGATGGAAGAATTATACTGTGTATGTCAAGGGTTTATAAATTGTTATTGTTCAGTAACATGTTTCCGAGGATCACATATTTCGGAGGGTTTAATTTTCATGCATGCGTAAAAGAAACCAACAAATTATACATTTTTAAAATTTTGCATGTATATGTTGGTCAGTACATTTTAAAACCAATATTGTTTTAATGAAATCAGGATAAAGATGATTAAACCATTTGTTTAAGGTAATAGTTTAAACCGTTTTGTTGATGCATTTATTTATGCTGTATTCAGTAATTGTTTCTGACACAAGAAGGTAAGCAACCAGAAGATTTGGTTCTTAGGTCAAACAGTAACCTCAGATTTATTAGATCATTTGCATCTTATGGTAAAATCATTTTATTTAGAGTCAGTACAAGCTGACACAAAGTAAAATACAAGCACTTAAGGTATTAGCCATTTCATTTTTGAATGGTTGGGACACTTTTAGTCAACCATGTCCAGCCGTAAGATAGCTTCAATAATGCATTTTGCCTATACTGGCAGATGAAAGGTCATTTGGTCGAAATATTAGTCCAATGTGCATTCTAGATAGGGCCATCCATTTAGTACATATGCAAAAATCTGGCAAAGCTTGACCCCTCCCTGTACACATGTATGCTTTTTTTATACACACTCCCCACCTGCCTAGTATGCTCGATGCACCTTCCACCCCTCGAATTCAGTAGAACATCCTATATTTAATCCATGCAGAAACCATCAACGAATAATAATATTAATGTGTTTAATAAAACAGATAGTCCACCGATGTTGAATGTCTGGCTGCATCAAAGAAATAAGCTGTGTAACTTTAAAAAGTTTGTCTAGTGTCCACTAAAATTTAAACGCCAACTGAACCCAGTCTAACAGGTTACGTATTAGACAAATTATTATCAAGGTTTCACACCCACCCACCCCCATTTCCTATATTTACGTACATTATCAAATTACCCCCCGCCCCCCAATGCAAGCATATGTATTTGGGTTAACCCCCCCTCCATGTGTACGTTCTAAATGTACGACCCCATATATGTGTCAACTGTAGCTGTATTGTTTTGTTGAGCCATGTGTTGTGATTATGTGTTGTGTTATATTAAAAACATTTTATCTTTCAAGTTCTTGATTAATTCTTGTTTTGTTATAAGTATAAGTTTATTTGTTATAGAAAAATGTTTCATATAACTGAAGTGTAATATCAAAAGATCGACATATTGAGAGTTATTATGCTTGAAGTATCTATGTGAATATTGTACAAAAACAGCAGAAATAAAAGATGTTTACTGAAAATCTGTTCTATACTTCATCTACTTTTTGCTTGCCATTTTTATGTAACATTCGTTTGAGATTTTATTACAAAGATATATGTTACAAAGGTATTGTTTCAGTAGATTATACATTAAACTGAAATTACACACCTATTTTTAAAAATCAGTGACAGAGGGTTTTATCTAGACACTAAATTAATGTCACTGGATTTAAACATTTGAATAAAATCTGCCTTTTTGAACACATCAGGAAAAGTTCTAGACCTTTTAGACATGTTAAAAAGTTTGTGTACAGAGATGCATAATTCGTCAGTACATTTTTAAAAGAATATGCCAGGCTTTTTGAATATATTCTACAAATGTTGCAATGTGGGGTAAGGGTCAAGTGAAACAGGGAAGTGTCCTGAATCTGATTGTAACTTAGCATGATGTTGAAGTTAAAATAATCTTGATTGTAGCAGTCATTTTCTCTGGATTAAACATGACTTTGGTGTTTAAAATTTTCATTTCATTAGGTATTCCGGAATAAATTGTTTTAGTATTCGCTTAACTATTCCAGGCTTTTCATTGCTCTTTTGCTAAGATAAAGTTGTTAACTTACTCATGGACATTATTCATAACCAGTAACATCAAAATGAAACTTCAAGAAGCAAAATATTTGTTTGTAAAATTAAGAACACATGGGTAAAATTTGATTAAATTCGAGAACAAATTTCATTTTGAAAATTGTAGACTGTGAATCAGCTTTCAATGGATTGAACTGTCATTGTAGCTTAGTCGATGCCATGTTAGGCCATGATTTACTTTCCTTAAGTTGTTTTCGTCAGTAATCAGAAGGGACAGTATATAATACATCTTAGTCTCCACTTCATACTAATTAAATGTTGTAGATATATGATACAGAACTGGTAAGAGTTGATTAAATTCTTTTAAGTTTGTAGAGTTGGTGAGATAATATCTGGCTTAAGCTAGGCCCTTAAATCTAATTACTTTATATATTGAACAGCATAGGAGTAACCATTGGTTTGATGGCCCCTAAAATGCTTATGATTGTCTGTGACATCTTAAGGGATCCGCACAAATCTATAGATTGAGCTATTAACTTTGCATGAACTTTGAAAGGCATGCCTGAATAGCAAACAATGGCTGCAAATGTAACCACTATTTTCAACTATTTAGAAACCTAACGGTGGAAAACTGCTTTCCAGTTTAGAAGAAGAATAGTCAAACTATTTATGATTCAAGAATTCTGACAGGCAGGAATTTTTACAGCATTTTAGCTAAATTAATTTGGGATGAAAAAAGTATGTTATAAATGCTAAATGTGATGTATTTGTGAAAGCTTTTGAAATTTTGTATATCAAAGCAACAAATTTTCCCCAAAGTGAAAGTTCAATTAAGCAACCAAAAATATTGTTTACAAGATTGGTCATGTTAAAAATTATACCCACTGGGTATCAACAGCAGGGAACCAGATTTGTTTCCAGATGTAATTCCATATTTGTGTGCTGTGTGATTGCTGTCAGCAAGAGGCCACAATAATCTAAATGTGTTAGCTACATGTTAGAGCTGGGTTCCATAAAAAATTTTATACCCCAGTATTTCTGACCATACTATAATAATACCACATTATACTGTAATTATATTAGGGACCAACAATTTTAATTTTAGGTGAGGGGGCCCAGGATTCTTTTTAATTTCCAACTCACACATAGTTGAAAAGTATCTTGCACTGATTTATAGCAAGATAACAAAATGTTGTATCCATTATGTTATTTTAAAAAAGGAATTATCTTGAGCACAGAAAATAAAATATCCCAGCTCAAAATACTGACAAAAATGGTTGCTATCGCTTAACAAGCTTGAGGCAACTATTCCAGATTTGCCAATTTTCATGATGTGATTGTTGACAGTATTTATTTAGATTAGTGATTTTATCATGCATCGACTCTTCTGTTGGAATGTGTTTCTTCATTTACTTGCTTTGGTGAAGAGTACTATTAAAATTTTTCTCATTCATTTTGCCCCACTAATATACAACCGTCATTTCTTTTTTAACATGATTTCATCATATTATACCTGCCAGTTGACCCATTTATGCTAAGATGCCTTAAATAACCACTCTTTGGTATCCATACTACATTTGTGCACTAGACTTAATGACCTGGGACTACATTATTCTTTACTTGGATGTGAATGGCGACAGAAAAAGAATTTGAAAACCAACCAGCATAGAACAGGAAGAAAAGTTGCAGTTAATCTCTCTTTTGCCCTTTCCTTCACAGCAATTTGAAAACTCAACCGGTGTCATGTTTACCCCGACCCAGAGTAGCCCAGTTTGAAACATGTATAATCAAGGTAATTCTGACGGGTCATTGTTTGATGTCGAACATTGCCGAAGGCTAGCACTAATCCGTTACGTAAGATTGTTGTGGCTAGAATAGAAGAACCGGACATCGGAGTTGCAAAGTCACAGACAGCCAATTATCACCTAGGTGTCGAAATGTTTCCAAGATCAAAAGAAATTGCCTGAAGAAGTGGGAGTGTCCTAACTTCTTTCCCCTGCAAACAGACAGACAGGTTGAACTGGCCGCTAAGACGATTGGACAGGGGCACAGCGCCACCCAATCAGAATCGAGATGGGGGGAGACCTTGATTTGGGTAGAATGATATCCCTGCGTTTTCCGGCAAAAGTTAGTTCGCTGAGAGAAATTACCCAGAGAAGAGGTTAGCGTAACTCCGAATAGCCATTCGTTATTGGCGCGAAAATCTTAAGAGCGGGAAGGTCTAAGTACAGAAAGCTTCAAAAGGTCAGTAGATATTTGTTCGGTCTTTGTGGAATGCGACTGCATTTGAATTGTAGGTCGTATGTATACTTTATTAGTACTAGAATCGTAGTACGAAGAATTACTTTGTTTTGTTAATATGTTTGCATATTTTGAAGAAATGAGTTGATATTTGTAAAGAATTATATAGCTTGCCAGCCGTCATAAGAGTTAATATTGTAATTTACTATGTGGGTATTTTATAGTAGACTAACACATATGTTCATATGATTATAGATTTTGCCATTGTTGAATATTTGTAATGTACAGACATGCGTCTGATTTTGTCAGATTGTAGTACGATGAGATTAAATATATATGTGTATATACTGACGTGACGCAATGTATTGATGTCTATATAACAATTCACTGATACTGTGTTATTACGCCATTTTTACCCTGCAAGAAGTGTGTGGGAATTTCGATGTGTATGCATGCGTGGCCGAGACAGTGACAGCTATCTGATGGTTAATTGTCGTTATAGTGTGAGGTGAGGTTCGATAAAACATTTGTTAACGCCTTGTGGTTTTTCACAGGAAGCTTTGAGGGACAGACCAGTTAAAGTTTGGTCCCGTTGTCTCGGATAGAGAGACGGAGGAAAGGAGGGAAGAAGAGGGTGGAGTTGAAGTCTGGAAGCGGAACTGGAGGAGGAGATAATAGAGAGGGAAAGGAGAAGTTGAAGTCTGGAGCGAAGCCGGAGGAGATAGTAGAGAGGAAACAGAGACAAAGAAGGAGTTAGAGGAACGGAAAGAAGGAAGAATCAGCGGGAAGAAATAGATGAGTAGATGCAAGGACAGGGGGAAAATCGAACTCACACTGTAAATCACGGGATGAATTAGGCTGTCACTTGGTCGAGGGAAAGACGAGTGATTGGAAGTTATCGTTTTTAAATTATCACATTTATTAAATTGTTATTGATTGAATTTCATCTTCATGTTCTCTATAATTTAACCGTCGGCATTGCTAACTGGGGGCTCAGAGCTGTAAATCTACATCATCACTAATTTAACTTTCTAACCTAACGAGCCAGGGTGGAACTTTCAATTTAGTTTAATTAAATTATATTGGGAGAACCCCACCCCAATACGACAGAACGTCACAACCATCAATTTGGAAAACTTAATTCAAATTCCACTTAAATCATCAATCTTGAAGTCTTATCAACCACTGCACATTGTATTATTCAACACCCAGTCGGTAGGACCACCGGAAAGTTTCCTAACCTCCTTGGAAATTTGAGTGGTGGCAACCTGATTATTGTTGGAGATTTCAACTTTCACTTTAACTGTCCTAAAACCCATACACATCGAAACTCCTAGATTCTATTCACATGTTCAACTTCAAATACTCAGTTTGCCAACCTACCCATAAACAAATGTCACATTTTAGACTGGATTCTTCATAGACCTGATGATAATATTCTACAGTTTTCATTGGTGTCCCCTGAACTTGCATCAGATCACCTTGTACACTTGGCACTAAGAGATTAGTGTTAGGACTGGTTGGCCTAGTGTCAGGATAATATAACTGGGTGGGTCATGATGCTACATGTCTGCAGCATGATGCTTCAGTGCTAGACATAACTTTAAGCTGCCACACTGCAGACTTTGTAGTGATATAATAACTGAACAATTTTTTAAGCTGAGTGCCAAGTGAGGCAGCTGCTAGTATGATTTTTAAAAAGTCTTTGGTATAGCTGTACTGAGATTTCAACCCATGTCCTCCCACATCCGAGGCAGATGCTCTAACCACTTTGGCCACAGAAGCGGTCATAATGTTTACTTCCTTAATTATTGCCAACATATTTTTATTTTGTAATTTCATGATAAAGCCTATAATTTACTAGCTATTAACGTAAAAGAGAGGGAAATTTTGAGTTGGATGTGTGACAGTTGCTGAATTTGCAACACATCTGGCATAGGTCAAAGTTTCTGTCACATGATGATATAGTCAAAGCATGCAGGAAAGGTGAAAGTTCTTTTCATTGTCTGTTTGGTATTGGCATTAAAAAGAATGGTTTAGACCCTTTGATTACTTCAAACTTGATCAAAGAGGTTATATTTCCCAAACAATTTTATGGTAGTGAATTATGGTGTAATATTTCACAAGTGACCTCTCTTCATAGGACAAAACTTGGGGGTTATTTGCCAAACATTTGCGAGCTTCCCAACATGTACAAGATCAGACATTGCTCTTGGAATGCTATGTTGAACATCAGCACAGTTATATTAAGGACCAACAATTCAATGTTTGGGGGCAGGAGTATGACACTCTTGTTTAATTCCATCTGTCGGTAGCTAGAAAAATATCTTGCTCTAATATATACCAAATACCGGTAACACCATAATGTATCCATGATATTATTTGGGGAAAATATAATTATCTTGAGATAAAAGAAAAGAAAATGTTTCAGCTCAAGAGAAAACAACAGCCCTCCCCCCAAATTAAATGACCAGTACCTTATAGTAGGTGAATTTATTTGCTGTGCATATGTTAATTGTATTAGGTGCAATGTAAACACTGTAACTAAAATAGCGTGTTTAAGCTTACACTGTAGCTGATACTGTGAAAGACATTAGAAAGCATAATGAAAAAAAAAGGAAGTGTTGATACTGAAGCCTACAGTTTTCTAGCTACACAAGAAATTTTGACTGTGATGCCAACACCTCGGCAAGATGCTTATCAGAGAGAGGGCTAGTAAACATGAAACACACTTGCTCAACAAAGAAGAAAATATTTAGTGGACTCAAGAAATTAAGTACTGTTCTAAAGGAAGAAAAGTGTGCTTGTGAAAATTTTAGGATGATAACATTACTACAAAGAAATAAATATACCTAGCACATTCATATATGCTAGTAAATAACTAAAAGATTGCATGTTTTTTTAAACAGAAATATTTCCAACAGTTGGATTTGGCCTGAATATTTTTTAAAACATTCCATTAGCCACTATGTTGGCATACGTGACATATGTCAGTGATGTAATTAAAGCATCCTAAATATATTTGTAATATTCACCATTAAATTGTGACAGAAATATCCATTTTGCAAATAAAAATATGTTATTGAACTAGTTTGTCATGAATAATGAAAACATGCTGTTAATCTCATTAAGTTCACGTTGTAACAAGATTCCTTGGGAATTTTTGAACATATCTTACTAATTGAAAGTAACAACGTATTGATACAGTGAAAAAGTACTGTGTTGTGTACCACTGGAAGAAAGATACAGCAGTAACCGGTATGATGGTAATACTACAAAACTCTATTTACAGTTCCTGTCAGTTTCGACATGGGATTAATAATAGGATTGGATTAAGGATAACTAGAACCATAATGATGTAAACTCCAGATAAATATAAAATATGTATAGGTTTATGGTCATGGTGGCCATTTTGTAATAAGCTGACAGTTTACCACAACTTTTCAGCATGTTATAGACTATACACAACGGCCAGTATATCTAATGGAGGAAGAACCCAGGTACAACCAAAGACCAATGGAAGCTACTTGCAGGATTTCTCACATACCCACATTGTCTGAGCCTGAGATTCCAAGCCACTCTGACATATTTGAGGTGTTAGTGATCTGTAAGCTCGAGCGCCTTTGACCACTCAGCAGCCCCTAGTTAGCTGACAGACAACAAGATGGCTTCAAAAAGGAAATTGATTATCTTTTATTTGCTAATGATTAATAAGGCTACAAACTTCGATGACACTTTTCCATTTGCAGGACTGATGGTGAATTACTAGTATGTGTGCAACTTGAACTAACTAAATATATATGACTGACTAAAGTTGCTGAATAATTTTGATTATAGTAGTCTTAAGGCAACTGCAGTAATTTACCAGGCAACCTAAAAAAATCTGCTGGGTAAATCTATTTTCAGAGCTAGTTGCCCAAAGACAACCATGGATTTTCCAATTATTTCTGCCCTGTGTAATATACCAGAGGTTTTATATTTTACTAATGCACATCAAGTATACTTGGATAGTAGGGCACTTGAGTATGTTGGGTCATATTTGTACAGTATTTGGGTGCATATGATAAATCATCTGTCTTAGGTTTTTACTTAATATAGACGATGCCAACACTTAAAATCTGAGACCAGTTTCACTTTATTGCTAATTGAGATAATTAATTATGTTATTAGACCCCTTTGGTTTCTGGGAGATCGACATAATAAATAAAATGGCAACATTGCATGAATGGTACAGATGTGTTCTAGCAACAAATTTATTTAAGATGTTCGAGGCATAAATAGCCCAGAACAATGACAAAAGATAAAACTATTCATTATGTTTGAGGCATAAATATCATAGAATAATTACATTTGAAAGATAAAATTTTATTCAGTATGTCGGATACGTAAATAAGCATAGAAAAATGACATGTAAAAAGATACAATTTTATTCAATGTCTTGGAGACATAAGCATAGAATAATTACATGTTAAAAGATACAATTTTGTTCAGTATCTTAGAGACATAAATAGCATAGAAAAATGACATCTTAAAAGATAAAAATTGACATGTTTAAAGATACATAAAACTGTATCATAAAGATAACTGTATGACTAGAGAAAACTTAAACAGTAAAAACATAAGAAATGAAGATGGTTTTCCTTTAAAAATTATAGAATTACCTATCTGAATTGATCAGTTCTTATTGCTATACATAATCTCATCATCAGAACCTTTTGGGTACACAGTATCAAAATGGTGAATCCAGTATGTCTCATTTAATAGACATTCCGGTTCAGAATTAAAAAGTTAGGTAGCATAAATTTAAAATCTTTTAACTTGCGGAAGTGTGTGGCATGTTGAGATGAAAAGGATGGACTACCAGAGCCATTCATTTCAAATCCATGTTTGTTCAAAGAAGAAACATATACCCATCATAAACAACTTATACGATCCATTGCCTATCAAACAACACCACTCACACTAAATGTGCTAGGCTTGTAACAAGGGGGTTATGTAATGTCAGATTTTGGTTCCTTCAGCAAATCTTTTTATTTTATAAATGCTTGCTGGCATGGATGGGTTTCAATCTACATCATGTCTGTAGCATAGTAACCATTTTCTTTACCAAATGTAGTTTGTATAGTTGGTATTACTAATAATATTAGCAAATTGTAGGGTCTTAATGCAATTAGTAACTGGTATAGTTCCACTGGCCTTTCAGGTAATTTTTGTGATAGATTAGGAGAGGCAATTCAAATGTAGGGTCTGATAGGACCTTATAGCAGTTATCTCCCTTGGATATGTTCCACGGCCAGGTACAGTAGCTCTCATTTACTTTGTAGAGGCCAGCTAAAAATGGTTTCCACGCTGTGCCATTAGTTCTGTATTACAGATCTGGGCTAAACTTTGTAGAAGTCTTGCACTTAGAGTAGGGAATAAACCAGTTAATTTGGTGGATTAGAGGTCAGGGTCACTGACTGAAATAATAAAAATGGCTTCCACATGACTTAAGCTCTACATCACATGCCTGGGCTAAACTTTATGGATGGCTTGTACTGTGACTTTGGCTGAAAATGTTTTGCTAATTTTCTTCACCAAAATGTCAGTCTCAACCATGTACCTGTATCAATGTTTGTGGATTGTTTATACTTTGGATAATAAAGGAACCCATAGAAAAATGGATTTTGCATAACTTTAGTTTAAAACCATGTACCATGACCATAGTGTGTGAATTGCTTTGCACAGAGGAGTCACACAAACAAATATGTTTCCTGTAGGCCGACCATCCTTGTTTCTGTTGCCTACCTTAGCACACACACTCCCCACCAACCCATGGTTTAAAAAACTTTATAAAAAAAAAAAGAGAAGTTTCCGAAAATCTATGCGTGCATCTAAATGAGCTGGTTTAGCCCAATACTGGTACTTTAGGTGCTTAATACATTATATATACTAATCATTATTATTATTTTATATATATATATATATATATATATATATATATATATATATATATATATATATATATATATATATATAGCTTTTTTACTAATTTTCTTTCTCTAAACATTTGTCTGTGATTAAACTCCAATAATAAAACAATGACAGCAATAATAATGATACTATTATTACTATTATTATTATTATTTATTATTATTATTATTATTATTATTGCCAGTGATGATTACGAGATGAAATTAGCTTCATGGATAATGTTTACATAACAGAACATTCCAAGGCTATTCTTCAACTTGTAATATTTGTTATTAGCCTGGTCCTCAGTTCCATTATCAGTAGAGATTACTGTCTGATTCTAGGTTCTTACATTGTGTCTAGTCAAGGTTACAATATGTTAATCTTAAGAGTTGATTAACATATCGGAACTTTATCTAGCCAAGATGAGGTTTTTGTGTATTGTCCTGAATCTGAACTTTCTCAGCTGTTTGTGTAGTTTAATCACAGTAGGCTGTAATAAATCTCCATGAATTTGTTGGTTGCATGACTGGAATTTGCAATCCAAGTACTGGTCTCATTTTGCTTTATCAGCACATGCACAGGTAATTCCATATAGAGTGTGTGTGTTTTGGATTTTTATCGTAGCTTAACAATTTTTCAATCATATCACTACAATGTCTGCAGTGTGGCAGTTTATAGTGATGTCTAGCACTGAGGCATCAAGATGCAGACATATAGCATGATGTCCCACCCAGTCACATTATCCTGACATCGGCCGACCAGTCCTAACACTTAATTTCTTAATGCTAAGCACCTAGCAGGGCAGCTGTTAGTACCATTTTTATAAGTCTTTGGTATGACTTGGCTGGGGTTTGAAACCACAACCTCCAGCATCCGAAGCAGACACTATAACCATATTATTCCATCAGAGCGGTCTAATTCTGTATAGAATCAGCTTATTCTCCATCACTTACTAACAACATGTATACATAATGAGTATACATAATGAGTATACATGTTACCAGAACTGGAGAATATTTGTTACCCCTGAGCTTTTAAGGAATTGTGTGTCCGTGCATATGTACATATAGATGTACATATTTATCTGTCTGTGCTTATGTACGTATAGATGTATCATTCATATTTATATTTCTGTGCATGTGTACATGCATATGTATTATATATATTTAGATTAAATATTTGTCTGTGCATATAGATGTACCGTACACATTCATGTGTCTTTGTATATTTACTAATAGATGTACATATGTATATATATATATATATATATATATATATATATATATATATATATATATATATATATATATATATATATATATATATATTGTTAATATTGATGTGTCTATGCATATATACATATACATGTAGATGTACATATTAATTTTGTCTGTGCATATATACACATATTTGTACATATTTATGTTTGTAATGGCCTTGAACTCATCTTGACACCATTTGACAGACACATGAAACTTGGGTCCATGATAGCTCTATGGGTGTAGATTGCGCCAACGCTTTTGTTATATTGATCGTTCCTCCTGGGATAAAACTGTATGTTGGAGTGATTTTATGCTAACTTCAACAAACCTGCTGGGATGTATGTCACACATGACTCATATCAGTAAATGTGATCAATGCCCCAAGTGTCAGCACATGTCTAACTCAAACCTTTGGGTGATGCCCTGTAGTCTATACCTGAACTCCCTTCAGAACTTCACCCCACATCATGACATGGGCATGAAAAGACAGGCTTGTACATGCAACTGATATTTACCCAAGGGTCCTTCCCTAACCCAAGGGATTTAGCCTCTTGGTCACAACTTATATGCATTTGTGATTCCCATTCTAAAACCATATAGATTTTATATGCAACTGGTATTCACCCTGGGGTCCATCCCTACCCCTACCATTTGGAAACTATTGAGATCTACATGGCTGTTCATTCTTCTTATATGGTTCTAAAATGCATCCAGTTATAAACGGTCCATAAAATGAAATATTATGTTCCAGTGTTAAGATCTCAATACAGCTTTTTCTCATGTATAATTTTATAATACATGTACTTTAATGATATTACTGCATTTTGTGTTGTAGATTTCTTTGTATGCAACTAGTTGTAAAATGAACTTCTCTACGTTAACATTGAGAGTGAATATCTATCTATCATAAGTTAGATGTAGATTTACTAACATTATTGTGATTTTTATTGAAGCAAATACTTATACAGACAAAACTAGAGCAGTTAATTTCAGTTGCAGCGTGTTATTGATTAACAAATCATTCATAGAGGGTTCTCTATCAAAGTTGTTGTTGTTGCTGTTGTAGGGTTTAACGCCATTTTTCAGCACAAGATAGGCTATATATGGCGGCCAGTATAACTGGTGGAGGAAGAACCCGGGAAAACCCCAAGAAGAACCACCGACCCATGAGAAGCTACCGTCAAGCTTTCTCACGTACTCACGTTAGCTGAGCCTGAGACTCGAACCCACGCAGACAGAGGTGAGATGGCAGTGATCTGAACAGTGAGCGCCTTTGACAACTTGGCCACTTGGCGCCCCCCTCCATCGAAGTTGTACTGTTATGTGTAGCTTAGAAAGGAAAAGAACTCTTTTGAATAAAGTTCTTATTATGTAAAACAGTATAACCAGAATTTAATAGTTCTGTAAATGACCAGTGTTTTTCACATGCATGTAAACATTACAAAATTTTAGATTATTTTTAAAAGAAACAAAACACATAGGGTATATGTAGTTTGTGAGATTAACCCATCTTCTAAAATTCTTATTTCTCCACTTCCCACCTGTGGATCTGTCTATTGAGATTTTGTATTGGTTAAATGTTCTACAGTTGTTTTTCAAAGATCCATAAAAAGCAAGGACATGTACAAGTGTGTGTGTGTGTGTGATTTGGATTTTTAACGTTTTAACAATTTTTCAGTCATATCGCTATGATATCTGCAGTGTGGCAGTTTATAGTGGTGTCTAGCACAAGGGCATCATGCCAAATACATGTAGCATGATGTCCCACCCAGCCATATTATCCTGATACCAGGCCAACCAGTCCTAACACTAACCTCTTCATGCTGAGCGCCAAGCAAGGCAGCTGTTAGTACCATTTTTGTAAGTCTTTGGTATGACTCAGCCAGGGATTAAACCCATGACCTGCTTCCGAGGCGGACGCTCTAACCACTAGGCCACCAGAGCAGTCATGTACAAGTGAAACATACACATGACAACAATACATATCAAAGAGCATGATGGACATGAAACATACAGACATTGCTTTATTTTAGGATTGTGCAATTGTGAAATAAAAAATAAATAAAACAAATACACAAAAATCATTGTCATAGTTTCAGGTCATTCCATTTTTCCTCATTAAATCCCATGGGGATGAGGGAATTCACCTCTAACTTTTCAGTTAATGATAGTACCTGCAGTTGCTACATCTTAAATTCAAAAGTGGTATGTAGGTGTTAATTTTACTGAGTCTTTTTAACCTATTATTCATAGAAACATCATACATTATTTATGTTTTTGTAAAAAGGCAAACACTGTTTATAAAAACTTCTTTATAAATGGTCACAGTATTATTGTTGAAAAGTAAGTCATGTGGTGCAGTGAAACCTTCAGAAGGTTTGATGGATACATAGAGTTGTACCAGCTAGTGGTAACATCAGTTACAGTAAGGTTTGAACATGTTGCTGTAGTCAAAACAATTGAGCAGACAGGCAGTTTTATTGGTCCCACTACAGTATATTGGCCTGGAAGGAGCAATCATTTTACATGTTTAGTACTGATAAATGTGTTAACAGAAATCCAATAGTACTTCCATTATATTTTAATTTGTCTTTTCTGTCAAAAATTTATTTTAAGAACAATTGTAAATTTTGATCATTTTATGAAAGTGAAAATATGCCAAAAGATTACTTTAGGCTGTGTGTTTGCCATTTACTGATGCTTAAATTGAGATGTACATGGTATTATTATGTATATTTACCTGACACTGTTAGGTTTTTATTTGTTATTATGTGCTATGAGTTATGCAAAATTGTATTTTGTAGCTGATCTTGTCCAAATGTTTACCTGACTAGAATGATTGATATTTTTTTTAAATTCTGTAAACAACTAATAAATAGTTTACATTTCTCTGTGAGTGAAGGTTAAATATTATGATCATTATCTTGGTCAGAACTTGTGTGCAGATATTTTCCTGGGTGTGTTTTCCCAGACTATGTTTATAAATGATGACATTGTCAAGTTTCTGTTTATAATAATAATAATAATGAGGACTTTGTATAGCACCTAATCTTTAGAAGCTCTAAGTGCTTTACAACATTAGACAACACCTATAAGATAAAAACATATAATAATATTATTACAAAAACAAACACCATGAAATTAGAAGAAGAAAAAAATAAAAAATCAAAAAATAAAAAAAAGTTTTAAAAAATTCTGAGAATATTTCAGGTAGGAAACATTATTAGGTCCTAAGTTTGTTCTTGCAGTCGAAATAAGTGAATTTTGAGAGCCCTCTTGAATGTGATCACTGTGTCTTTGTGTCTAAGTTCAGTGGGCAATTCATTCCATGTTGTTGGGCCCTGGTATGCAAAAGAACGCTGTCCATATGACTTTGTTTTCATAGTGGGAATAATGAGTATACGATTGTCAGAAGAGGAGCGTTAAGTATCTTGCTGGTGTGTACACCTGGGTGAGATCAGGATAGGTATGTTGTACTAGAGTCCGACAGTGAAACGTAGCACAGAGAACAAATTTTGTGTTTGATTCTGGATCAAATGGATAGGCAGTGTAGGGTACAGAGCAGTGGGGAAGAGTGCTGTGATCGTGGTACTCTAAGTATGATCCAAGCAGCTGTGTTTTGAACTTTTTGAAGTTTCTGGAGTAGATATTGAGATGAACCAGACAGAATTGAGTTACAATAGTCCAGTCTTGAAAGTACTAATGAACACACAAGTGTTTTAGTGGCATCAATTGAAAGATATTTGCGAATTGAGCTGATGCATCTCAGCTCAAGATATGCAGCCTTTCATATGTTCATGACATGTTGGTGCAATGTGAGAGTACTGTCCATAGTAACACCTAGGTTTTGTACTGATTGTTTGAATTTAATGTTGGTGTTGCTGATATTTATTGTTTGAGGTAAAGGATGTGAATGAGAAAGTTTTTGTATTGTGATCCGAATGGCCTCAGTTTTATCATCATTCATCTGCAGCTTCTTACATATCATCCATGATTTCACATCAGTAATGCACCTCTCTACACCTTAGATGGTAGCATCAACTTCAGTTGGGTGGCTAGATTTGTATATTTGGGTGTCATCAGCGTACAATTAGTGAGACACTGGATGATGATCTATACCACTTGAGAGCGACTGAGTGTACAGAATGAAGAGAACAGGTCCAAGAACAGACCCCTGTGGAACACCACAACATAGATCAACTGGGCTGGAGTGTATTCCATTTGCAGATACAATTTGTGTCCTGTTGACCAAATAGGACTTGAACCACAGTAAGGCTGTATCATGAATGCCAAATACATGCTGGAGATAGTGAAGTAATATATCATGGTCTATTGTGTCAAATGCTGCAGACAAATCAAGGAGGGTGAGGACTGTAATATTTCCGCTATTCAACGCAGAGAGAATGTCATTAACTACTTTTAGAAGAGTAGTTTCAGTACTGTGGCAAGGGCAATATGCAGATTGTACATTGCTAAAAAGACTGTTTGAATTTAGATGAGATACAAGCTGGGATAGAACAACCTTTTCTAAGATTTTATATATGAATGGGAGATTAAAAACTGGGCAGTAGTTCTTTAAATTGTTATGGTCTAGTGTTGGTTCTTCAAGAGAGGCCTTACAATGGCAGTTTTGAAAAAATGATGGGAATTCCCCTGATGAGAGAGAGGTATTAATAACATCAGTTAGTGAAGGCAATACTAGATCTAAGCACTCAAGCAGCAGTGATGTTGGAATTTGATCAAGTTCACACAACTTTGGTGTACTCTTCATCAGGATTGTACGTATGAAATCCATAGAGACAGGTTCAAATGCTGCTAATGGTTGCCGTTCAAATTCTGTATCCCAACTGTATGGTGACGACGAGTCAATTGAAATTGTAGTGTCAAGCTTATCTCTAATGGTTTGTACTTTGTCACGGAAAAAGTTTTCAAACATGTCCGGAAGGTCGACTGGAGAGAAAGTAGTTGGAAGTGGTGTTGATTTGTTCCTTGACATTAGCTTGTTATTAATCTCAATGTTTGTAGTACAACTTTTTCCCTACCACAATCACATTCCCTTTTACATCATAGCGCATGATGAAACCGATCTGAGCAAGATCACCCTGCTTGCTTGACTATGTCTAAAAATGTCCAAGTACATTTTATAAAATTGAATTTGCTGTTAATCATTTTTTCGAGGAATTTATACAATAATTTTGAATGGAATTGGGATGTATAAGGTATGAAATACAGCGAATAAATGCCATTTAAAGGTATGTGTTATCAAATTCTCAAAAATGACAACTGTAGCTGCAAAAAGTGACTTAGACTGTATACATGAGTTATGTGACTTGCACTGTAGAATTCCACTAATGTTCATTTAGAACTTTATTCATCAGGACTTGTGTTATATTCTAGTATTATTTGGCATTTAATTCAGAATACCATGTTTATGTTCACATTTTCATTTTGTGTTCTCAGGAAATACATTTTTTGTTGAATTTTACAAAGCTTGTTGCTATTTGCTCTTTTCTATTACTCATTTTAAGACCATAGACTCGTGATAGTATGCATATGATTACATGTGAAATTCATTATATAGCTTGTTATTTATTATTATTATTATTCCAGGTAGTTCAGCTCTTTCAAATCAGGGAGAGTCTCGAGATGTAAACTTGTCTGCCACCAAATCCAATATTATGTATGTTGACACACTGGCCTTGGTGACAAAACTGGAGAAGGCAGGTAATTACACAATAATAACATTTCCAATCAACATTTAAAGACTTGTGTAGAACAAGACATTCAGTCAAGGACAAAAGAAGCAAGGGAAAGGACTTGCTTTTTATTTGTATTACTAACGTTCACCATGCCCATTTGTACAGTATCTTTATGAAAAATTATGTTATTGTGAATGACAAAAAGGGTATGGTACCAGCCAACATGGGCATGGTGTAGTGCTGTTCTTAAAATGGCTTGTAGCAAAACTTCATTTGTCTCCTTAGACTGGAGCTTCAGTTTTCTTGATTTGATTTTCCATGATCTCTAGCTCGAGAGTACATAGTTTCTCCTACATGGAAGGCCAGATCATCAAAGGTTAATTCGCAATTAAAGCCCCAAAAAATAAAAAATTTGTTTCTGATCTCATACACAGAAATGAAATGGGTGATTGTTTGGATTAAGATTTTTTTCATTCTGTTGTATATAAAAAAAATGACATATAAGCCTTTGGTAGAGAAACTTTGTTTTACTTTTGATATATTTTGTACCATTGATAGTTGTTAGTGGTATTATTCAGCTTGGTGTTATACCTTATAGGGTCTCTACAGAACTTATAAAACATTATCCTTTTCTCTGATCACAAAAGCTAGACATTTAAAGTTGACTGTGATTATTGTAGATTGCTAGATAGCCATTTCATTTGGATTGTGCCATCTAGTTTGTGTATAATAGATACTTAATAGACAATGTATTGAATAATAAGCATCTTAGTAATTACGGAACCAAATACTTTTAACCAGAACTAATGAATCCGCACTGGCCATTACATTTGGACAATCAATTTTTGGGGGTTGGGGGTTGTTTTTATGCTGGTATTAAACCAAAAGAGCTCATGAAATGACCTGTTGTCCAGCCTCCATTGTATATCCATCCATTAGCACAAGTTTGTTATTGGGCATCAGTTGGCTGCCACATCTTTTCTTTCAATGCATTGCCATGGCAGCCAATCTTCAGCATCCATTATGGCTGCCACATCTTTTCTTTCAATGCATTTCCACAGCAGCCAATCTTGGGCATCTATTATAGCTGCCACATCTTTTCTTTCAATGCATTTCCACAGCAGCCAATCTTGGGCATCTATTATAGCTGCCACATCTTTTCTTTCAATGCATTGCCACAGCGGCCAATCTTGGTCATACGTTATGGCTGCCAAATCTTTTCTTTCAATGCATTGCCACAGCAGCCAATCTTGGACATCCATTATGGCTGCCACATCTTTTCTTTCAATGTATTGCCACAGCAGCCAATCTTGGGCATCCATCTTTTCTTTCAATGTATTGCCACAGCAGCCAATCTTGGGCATCCATCTTTTCTTTCAATGCATTGTCACAGCAACCAATTTTGAAAATTGTATTATTGCTACTCCTTCTAAATGGATGGTCATGATAACATGGGGTTTTCACACAAAAACTTACAATGTCTAGATGGTCAATGATGAAAATGATGCCTATCAGATGTCCAGTATAGCTTATTGGTAGTTATCTTGAAAACAGTGCTATCATTACCCTCCTGAATGAAAAGTCATATGGACAGTGGGTTTTTACAAGAACACTTTCTATGATGTCTAATTGGTCTATATTAAAATGGTGTCCTCAGACATCCTAGATGGCCAACACAGTGGCCATCTTGAAAATCATTACTGCAACTTCTCTTGAATGGATAGTCATATAAGTCAACATGGGGTTTTGATTAAAATACTTTTTTAGATGTCTAGTTGAACCTATATGAAATGGTGTTATTTGATATACATTATAGCCAATATGGCAGCCATCTTGAAAACTTTGTTACTGCTACTCCTGATGAATGTAAAGTCATATCTACATGGAGTTTTCACTAGAAGACTTCTTATAATGTCTAGTTTTCCCAAAATAAAAACAGTGCTGATATGACATCCAATATGGCCACCATAGCAGCCATCATGAAAATCTTGTTATTGCTTCTCCTGCTCAACATAAAATTATGTCAGAATTGGGGTTTTCACTATAAAATATATTATTGCTATCTAAAATACCTCTGTGGTCCAAAATGTAATAGTGCTGATCTTGTGTACTAAAATGCTGCCATGGTTGCAAATGGCATTGTTGCACACAGTTAAAAAGGAAGAAATGGTTTTGTCTTGAATTTCTGGAAATTCTTTACTGCCAAGAAGCTGTGGGTACTGTAGTTTCCTGTCCATGTGGATAGGCAGCCATCCAATTTATTTTCTGGATGATAACTTAAATTCTTGGGAACAGATTTCCTTGCAGCTTAGAACATGTTACTTATAGCTCAAAAAATAGCCCTGTTGATTTGTATTCATTACCTCCAAGATCAAGGTCACTGTTTTTTAAACTAGGTTTATTTATGTGTTGAGTTTCTAGATAATAACTTAAGTTACATATTGTGCACATTTGTTTCCCATAACTTTTGGAAGGACATTATTAATTTGGGAGTCAGTATCTCCAAGGTCAAGGTTGTTATCACTAAAATATGATTGGCTATTGCATTCCAGTGCTCCAGACAGAAATAGAGGGCACTCCACTCTGCATCCTCCTGTAATTCTTCAGTTCTTTTCAAGCCCCACCCCTCTGCCAGTCCTAAAAACTCTAAACACTGCCTCCAAACTGTCACTTTCTATTTATTGCACTTATTTTTCTGTTTATTTAATGTAGGATAATTTATGAAGGTGCTTTTTCTGTTTGTAGAAAAAATACTAATGAAATTTTAAAAAATTTCAGCTGAATTCCCTCTTTTTATTATAAAAATTACTCTTTGTTTAAAAAAGTGCAGCATTCTTCAAGAATCAATGCAAGTTCCCGCGTTGCTGAAGGTTTTGCACTTATCCTCCTCTTAATTAGAAATTCCTGAAGCAGTGCACTTCATTTTTGTTATTTTTGTTGTTGGTTTATCAGCACGTGATAGGCTATACATTGTGGCCAGTAAATCTGGTGGCAGAAAAACCCGTGAAAATCCTGGAAAGAACCACATACCCATGGGAAGCTACTGGCAAACTACTGCACAAAGCATTGGTAAAGATTTTATACATTGGCTTCCCTCAGCCCATGAAGAAACCCTTTTAGAATCCACTTTTAAAGTCAAGATTTGTCTTCTACATTTTGTTGTGAACCAGAATTTAAGTTTTCTTTGACAAATTTCATTGAAATTTGGTACATGTATCATAATTAGGTCTGTAATGATTATCCAAAACACTGCTGATTATTCAAGTATTGGCAGTAACTGGTTGCAAAATTTGATAACTAGGTAACTGACCACCCGTAACCTCTTCATCCCCTGTCTTGAGAGACTGCTGCTATCAAAGACCACATATCCTGTGAGACTGGGTTCTCCATGCACAGAATTATTAATTATATAATGTTATTACCAGTTATTAGAAACCAACTGTCTTGAGAGAACATTGTCCTTTGGCATAAGAGGTGGTCTTTCAAGACAGGTTTTACTGTATTATATGTATCTTGTTGAAGAGCATCAAAAGTAGTTTGGAATGCAAGCCATAATCACCTAATCCATGTGCCAGATTGCTAGTCCAATTTGCATTGGTAAGTTCTACTCTGTAATGGATCTTGCATTAAAATACAGTAGCCTAGGTCAGTTCAGTAATGGACTATACTTTAAAATACAGTAGCCTCTGTCCATTCAATAATGAATTATACCATAATATACAGTAGCCTTGATCAGTTCGTTAAGGAATCATACATTAAAATTCAGTAACCTAGGTCAGTTCAATAATGGATTATACTTTAAAATACAGTAGAATAGGTCAGTTCAATAATGAAGCATACATTAAAATACAGTAGAATAGGTCAGTTCAATAATGAAGCATACATTAAAATACAGTAGCCTAGGTCAGTTCAATAATGGATTATACTTTAAAATACAGTAGCCTAGGTCAGTTCAGTAATGGATTATACTTTAAAATACAGTAGAATAGGTCAGTTCAATAATGAAGCATACATTAAAATACAGTAACCTAGGTCAGTTCAATAATGGATTATACTTTAAAATACAGTAGCCTAGGTCAGTTCAATAATGAATCATACATTAAAATATAGTAGCCTAGGTCAGTTCAATAATGAAGCATACATTAAAATACAGTAGCCTAGGTCAGTTCAATAATGGATTATACTTTAAAATACAGTAGCCTAGGTCAGTTCAATAATGAATCATACATTAAAATACAGAAGGCTAGGTCAGTTCAGTAATGGATTATACTTTAAAATACAGTAGCCTAGGTCAGTTCAATAATGAATCATACATTAAAATACAGTAGCCCAGGTCAGTTCAATAATGGATTATACTTTAAAATACAGTAGCCTAGGTCAGTTCAATAATGAATCATACATTAAAATACAGTAGCCTAGATCAGTTCAGTAATGGATTATACTTTAAAATACAGTAGAATAGGTCAGTTCAATAATGAAGCATACATTAAAATACAGTAACCTAGGTCAGTTCAGTAATGGATTATACTTTAAAATACAGTAGCCTAGGTCAGTTCAATAATGAAGCATACATTAAAATACAGTAGCCTAGGTCAGTTCAATAATGAAGCATACATTAAAATACAGTAGCCTAGGTCAGTTCAATAATGGATTATACTTTAAAATACAGTAGCCTAGGTCAGTTCAATAATGAAGCATACATTAAAATACAGTAGCCTAGATCAGTTCAGTAATGGATTATACTTTAAAATACAGTAGCCTAGGTCAGTTCAATAATGGATTATACTTTAAAATACAGTAGCCTAGGTCAGTTCAATAATGAAGCATACATTAAAATACAGTAGCCTAGGTCAGTTCAATAATGAATCATACATTAAAATACAGTAGCCTAGGTCAGTTCCGTAATGGATTATACTTTAAAATACAGTAGCCTTGGTCAGTTCAATAATGAATTATGCTTTAAAATATAGTAGCCAAGGTCGGTTCAGGAATGGATTGTACATTAAAATACAGTAGCCTAGGTCAGTTCAGTAATGGATTATACTTTAAAATACAGTAGCCTAGGTCAGTTCAATAATAAATCATACATTAAAATATAGTAGCCTTGGTCCGTTCAATAATAGATTATACTTTAAAATACAGTAGCCTTGGTCAGTTCAATAATGGATTATACTTTAAAATATAGCCTTGGTCAGTCCAATAATGGATTATACTTTAAAATACAGTAGCCTAGGTCAGTTCAATAATGAATCATACATTAAAATGCCTTGGTCTATTCAATAATAGATTATACATTAAAATACAGTAGCCTAGGTCAGTTCATTAATGGATTGTACTTTAAAGTACAGAAGCCTTGGTCAGTTCAATAATGAAATACAGAAGCCTTGGTCAGTTCATTAATGAATCATACATAAAATGCCCTGGTCCATTCAATAATAGATTATACATTAAAATACAGTAACCTAGGTCAGTTCATTAATGGATTGTACTTTAAAATACAGTAGCCTAGGTCAGTTTTATAATGAATCATGCATTAAAATGCAGTAGCCTAGGTCAGTTCAGTAATGAATCATAACTTAAAATACAGTAGCCAAGGTCAGTTCAATAATGAATCATACATTAAAATATAGTAGCCTAGGTCAGTTCAATAATGAAGCATACATTAAAATACAGTAGCCTAGGTCAGTTCAGTAATGGATTATACTTTAAAATACAGTAGCCTAGGTCAGTTCAATAATGAAGCATACATTAAAATACAGTAGCCTAGGTCAGTTCAATAATGAATCATACATTAAAATACAGTAGCCTAGATCAGTTCAGTAATGGATTATACTTTAAAATACAGTAGCCTAGGTCAGTTCAATAATGAATCATACATTAAAATATAGTAGCCTAGGTCAGTTCAATAATGAAGCATACATTAAAATACAGTAGCCTAGGTCAGTTCAATAATGGATTATACTTTAAAATACAGTAGCCTAGGTCAGTTCAATAATGAAGCATACATTAAAATACAGTAGCCTAGGTCAGTTCAATAATGAATCATACATTAAAATACAGTAGGCTAGGTCAGTTCAGTAATGGATTATACTTTAAAATACAGTAGCCTAGGTCAGTTCAATAATGAATCATACATTAAAATACAGTAGCCTAGGTCAGTCCAATAATGGATTATACTTTAAAATACAGTAGCCTCTGTCCATTCAATAATGAATTATACCATAATATACAGTAGCCTTGATCAGTTCATTAATGAATCATACATTAAAATACAGTAACCTAGGTCAGTTCAATAATGGATTATACTTTAAAATACAGTAGCCTAGGTCAGTTCAGTAATGAATCATACATTAAAATATAGTAGCCTAGGTCAGTTCAATAATGAAGCATACATTAAAATAGAGTAGCCTAGGTCAGTTCAATAATGAATTATACATTAAAATACAGTAGCCTAGGTCCATTCAATAATAGATTATACTTTAAAATACAGTAGCCTAGGTCAGTCCTATAATGAATCATGCATTAAAATGCAGTAGCCTAGGTCAGTTCAGTAATGAATGATACATTAAAATACAGTAGCCTAGGTCAGTTCAATAATGAATCATACATTAAAATACAGTAGCCTAGGTCAGTTCCGTAATGGATTATACTTTAAAATACAGTAGCCTTGGTCAGTTCAATAATGAATCATGCTTTAAAATATAGTAGCCAAGGTCAGTTCAGGAATGGATTGTACATTAAAATACAGTAGCCTAGGTCAGTTCAATAATGGATTATACTTTAAAATACAGTAGCCTAGGTCAGTTCAATAATAAATCATACATTAAAATATAGTAGCCTTGGTCCATTCAATAATAGATTATACTTTAAAATACAGTAGCCTTGGTCAGTTCAATAATGGATTATACTTTAAAATATAGCCTTGGTCAGTCCAATAATGGATTATACTTTAAAATACAGTAGCCTAGGTCAGTTCAATAATGAATCATACATTAAAATGCCTTGGTCCATTCAATAATAGATTATACATTAAAATACAGTAGCCTAGGTCAGTTCAGTAATGGATTGTACTTTAAAATACAGAAGCCTTGGTCAGTTCAATAATGAAATACAGAAGCCTTGGTCATTTCATTAATGAATCATACATAAAATGCCCTGGTCCATTCAATAATAGATTATACATTAAAATACAGTAACCTAGGTCAGTTCATTAATGGATTGTACTTTAAAATACAGTAGCCTAGGTCAGTTTTATAATGAATCATGCATTAAAATGCAGTAGCCTAGGTCAGTTCAGTAATGAATCATACATTAAAATGCAGTAGCCTAGGTCAGTTCAGTAATGAATCATAATTTAAAATACATTAGCCTAGGTCAGTTTAACAGTACATTAAAATGCCTTGGTCCATTCAATAATAGATTATACATTAAAATACAGCAGCCTAGGTCAGTTCAATAATGAATCATACATTAAAATTCCTTGGTCCATTCAATAATATTTTATACATTAAATTACAGTAGCCTAGGTCCATTCAGTAATATATTATACATTAAAATACAGTAGCCTAGGTCAGTTCAGTAATGAATCACACATTAAAATACAGTAGCCTAGATCAGTTAAATAAAAAAAGCTTGTCACAAGAAAATTTGTTCTGTCTATACTAGCTTACAAGTCAAGTCCTGCTGCAAACAACATTGATCTGCCTTCACCTAATGTACCAGAAGATCAGGGTCTGTGTGTTTGGTCTACTGATAACTCCTTACAAACTGCACAGACCCAGATCGGCCTTCACTTAATGTGCCCGCAGATCAGAGTCTGTGTGTTTCTTCTACTGATTACTCCTAACAAACTGCACAGACCCAGATCTGCTGATGCTTTATGTGAGGTCAGATTTGGCTCTGTGTATTTTGCAGTTTGACGTATAAGCGAGTAAAGTTGGTACTATATAACCCTCTTTATCTGCATGCCTATTTTATTTTTTATTGATATGCACATTCTTTTGTATGTTCAGAAAATAATTAAAGGAGAAAGCACGCTCCTTTTTTGATAGTTGACTTGGCTGTTACCAGTAATTTATGTTTAGGTTTTCCAAGGGAGCAGGCAGAAGTTGTGACTCGAGCCTTTGTAGATGTGATCAACACCACCATAGAGTATCAGACAAAAACACTTGTGACCAAACCACAACAGGTATCAGTGAACAGTTGTGTTGAAAGAGGATTTGGTTTATATTTATTGTAAATCACAGTACTTTTATCATGGGAATAAAAATGTTACTTTGGAAAAGAAAAACGTAACTTGTGAAAGTGTATTCTGCACTATATCATATTTAGAAATGACTAATAATTAATTTTACAAAAGTTTATCAGTTTGTATCCCAGTTATGGTAAATTCTTTACTTCTTACACATTTTTGTTTCCTGAGCACAACTTTCATTCTGTTCAAGGTATCTTGTTCAGACTTGGTAAATATAATGTTCCAGATGCGTATTTTGCTAGTCACTATTTTTCAGTTTCATTATTTCTTTTGTCCCTTCTTTTGGCCATACATCCATCCATAATCCACACTTTTGTTTCCAGGGTAAAGCTGTAAAACTTCCGGATATTGGTAGGAAACTTGATTAACATATTAGATTGGTTATCCAGATATGCATTTTGTTATTCACATATTAGACTGGTAATCCTGACATGCCTTTTTGCTATTGACATTTTAGACTGGTAGTCCTGACATGCCTTTTACTATTGACAATGACATATTAGACTGGTAGTCCTGACATGCCTTTTGCTGTTGACATTTTATGCTGGTGGTCCTGAAATGCCTTTTGCTATTGACATTTTAGACTGGTAGATGCCTTTTACTATTGACATATGTGACTGGTAGTCCTGACATACCTTTTGCTATTGACATTTTAGACTGGTAGTCCTGACATGCCTTTTACTATTGACATATAAGACTGGTAGTCCTGACATAACTTTTGCTATTGACATTTTAGACTGGTAGTCCTGACATGCCTTTTACTATTGACATATTAGACTGGTAGTCCTGACATGTCTTTTGCTACTGACATATTAGACTAGCTGTCCTGACATGCCTTTTGCTGTTGACATATTAGACTGGTAGTCCTGACATGCCTTTTCCTATTGACATATTAGACTGGTGGTCCTGATATAAAAATACAGAAAGTGATAGATTGTGAATAGTAAAAACTATTCACAATTTTCAGTTTCAATACTTGTAATATTTTTCTTCATCCATTCATCCATCCATCCATCATTCACACTTTCATTTCTGGATCACAACTCTCAACAGTTAAAGATATTAAAAAATATGTTATTCATTTTAGACTTGTGATCTTGCTGTACTTTTTGTTATTTCAATTCTTTATTTACCATGTTTTTAATGTTTTAGCTATACTGGCCATTGACCAGAAGAACTTATTGGGATGGCATAATATATGTCATCCATAATGTGTCCATATGTAAGCATAAGCTTGTCATCACTCCTCCTCTTATGAAAAAGGATTGCCATGCAAGTTTACATGCACATTCATCCCAAGGTCTAGTTGATCCTAAATGAAATTAGTGCACTTGGACTTCCACTGGGGCCGGCACAGAAGCCAATTTGAAAATCATGTTGCTTCTCTTCATAAACAGATGCTTATATCAAAATGGTCTTCACAGAAAGATAGTTTTCTTAAATGAAATGGATATGAATGCATAGGTGTCAACCTTTTGAGATGAAAACCTGTACACCAGACCAATAAAAACCTTACAAAGACCAAATAATCCTTACATGAAAAAATGTATTCAATACATTATATAAGATCAACAGTTTTAAAACAACAAATGCTATACACAAATTATTATGACACATATTTACATAATTATTTACATTTCTGAAACTTTATTTCATTCTTTTTACTTAAAGCACTATCATCTTCCTGCTTTGGCTAAGCAAAGAAGCTTTTGATGGATGCTTTCTTCTTCATTTCAAAATTTCTTTCATGCAGTTTTGTCCTGAAGTGTTCCTCCAGATCATTTATGCTTGACATTACCACTTTAATGTCTTTACTGCATATTTTGGTAAAAAAAGCATGTGAAGATCCTAACTTGGATACATCTACAATGCCAGCAAAGACTTTAATATAATCAGCCTGAAACATGCCACGACCTCGGTCAGTGTCTTCAAGCTTGCGTTTTTTTTAGTTAGGCTTAGCCATTTGATGGATGGAATATTCGAACTAGATGAGAGAAATAAAAACAAAATTAAAAAATGTAGATTTGACATGTGATAAAGGAAGATCTCCAGATTACAAATATGTTACGAATTTATATTTGTCTCCATAAACCCCAAGATATTACGCCAGGAGCTATCCAAAAATTGAAATATAGAAATAATTTTTTTTTTACAAAGTAGCACTCCGGAAGTTTATACCACGTAAGCTGTTGATCTTTTCTAGTAAAATTGCATATCTGGTGCTTGAAAGTTATGAATTTGCTATATGGTGTGCCAGTTTTGGTCACAGACTTGATATAAATTGGCAGTGTTACACATCTTCGAGTCACTCAGCATCTGTACTACGTCCCTCATTATGGCAATGCATCTTCCTGTTTGCATTACTTATCTGACAAACTTAACTCAAAACTATAACAGCACAATAAAATGCTGGTGCTAAAATCAGTAGAGTATTTATTTTTAATTAGTATATTGTTAAAAATTTTAATCAATCGACTTTATCTCCACACAGAAAAGTCGGATGAATTATGGTTACACCAACATGATTGCCACACTATGTCAAGTATGAAAATTGATGCAAACTTTATGCATTTGATAGTAATATAAATAATAAAATAAGAAAACATACTTACTACACAGGTAGTTAGTCGATATTAGAAATCTGAGTGAGCGTCTAATCTCAAAGCAATAAATGACAAGATCTTCACACACTGGAGTTGAACCATGAATGAAACTCGTTTCATTATGAAAGCAAAAGCACGGTTTTGAGTATGATTTGATTGGTTGTTTCGGGCCGCCATAGTCTCACTGAATTCTCATGCTAAAACAAAATTATGCCAAGAGTCCCGGATGTGCACAAAACGGTTGTACGGCTGTACATTGACAAAAAAGAAGAAAACAGTACAAATTACAGGTAAACCATACAAGTTGACACCTATGTGAATGTGATGACTAGTATGGCTATCCCATGGCCATCTTGAAAATCTTGTTATTGTTACTTCTCCTGAATTGAAAATCTTATCATCATGTGATTTCCACCAGAAGATTTCTTATGATGTCTTGTTCATGTAAATGGTAATGTTTCCAATCCAACATCAAGAGCAGTTAATGTGAAAATCATGTTATTGCTGAAGAATACCAGATGTGGCTTTAACACGCAGCATTTAAAAGGAAAAATGGGTCTTATCTTGAACAGGGTTCGCACGGTACTTTGCAAACTACTTGAAATTCAATTCATCCTTGAAAAGTACTTGAAAATAATAAGCCTCAGTCTTTGAAAAATATAAAATTAATCGACAAACAAATGTATGAAAGTTTCTTTTCATACCATTACGTCATGTAATCAAAATAAAACTGTTTGCTATTGGGTGGTTTACAAATTTGCTATTGTGTGCTTTACAGCATGTGACCAATCAGACATTTATAATTGTGCACAGACCTGATTACAGAGAGCATTAAAAAGTGCGTGAATCTTTTCTAACGATCATTCTTCATCAGTTTACTTTCTGCGGCAGAGGTACATCTTTGTACTTTAAATCATGGTGAATCAGCTGTTCAAACTCTCGAAACAAAAGATAATGAAAAATTTACACAAAAATGGTCACAATTTATTATGCATCTGATTTTCAGCATATGATCTAAACTTTGGAAGTCTGCTGGAAGTCTCTTGATGTTTTTAGTGTTGCAACCAAACTTAGGGCATAAATTATGGCCATATGCCTATTAACAGAAAGGCTGCTTTCTACACAATATACTTACATCTACGTATAAATGTACCTGTAAAATTTTGATGAGCGATCACACAGTTGCAGATATAAAAAATTAGACGCAGCAACACATGACATATTTTTGCAGATGCCACATGAATGCATCATATCTTGCATCAAAGTTATTCCAGAAATCAATTTTGTCTGCCATGGACAACTTCAGGTGCACATAAATTATGCAAATCGCTATATACGAGGTCAGCCAATGTGTTTTCGTGAAGTGTGTCGGAGAGAGAAGGTGGGCTTTGGCAATCTCTATAAACTCTGACCACTACAGAATATTCAGAAGGCTGCATTCACACCTGGCAAAGGATAAACACGTGTACGTTGCATTGAGAATGCGGAAGATTTATCTGGGTATTTTTCTGTGAGAGCTTACCCATTTCACTTGGAGCAAAATGCCTGGGAAGTGTGTGTTCAACCCCGGTTGGTGTCAAAAACAATAATACAAGACCTGGTAATTAATTTTCCATATACTTGAAAGTGAAATAATGGTGTATTATGCCTCCATATTGAAACATTCTACAAATTTTTCTTTACCAAGTAACACGGCTATCGACTCTGAATCACAATCTAAATTTCCTTCCTGTTGATTTTTGTTTGAAAGTGTTGTGCCTGGCAGTGTACAAATTTCAAAGGAACTTCTGATGTCCTGCAAGTTGGTTAGGCAAAGATACATACAGAACCTTGAGGATGAGCATTTGAAGACCAAATCAGCTACACAGACAGCCAAAAGAAAACAGACCTTGAAAGCTTTGGAGGAGTTGAAGAAATAGAAGCAAAGGATTGAGGACAGCATTCCAGCATCTTGATAAAACATCAGACAAAGGCACAAGCTACCAGAAAAATCTCCTTTGTTACACAAGCCAGTTTATTAAAGAAAGAGAACCTGCACAAGCAGTCGGAAATGGAAACTATCAAAAAGGAAATTGCTGACCATGTTAAAGAACTTAGTACTTAAAAAGTCATTGGTTGTAGTGTGGTCATGTGTACAAATTATATATTTGAGTGTAGAATTTAAAGAAAAAAATTGTGGCTATTCTACTTTGTCTACTTTTTATCCTTCCATTGTATTTTGTTCTTCATATGATGATTTGTGACTGTCATACAAGCAGACTCTGATCTCCATTAGTTGTACTTGTAGTGTAGTTGGAGTTAAGAATTTAAAGAACTATTGAACCTAGTGTACCTTATTTGCTATGTAATCTATAGGGGTATTTTTTGTTCTTCATATAAAGGTCTAAATTCATTTGGTTTTTTTTTGTAGAAATAAAGTGTTGTTATTCTCCTATGATCTTTATTTTTATTCTTAATTATAAAGTTTCAAGCCTATTGCATAAATATTAGAAAGCCCCTTGTCAGGAAATTACAACATTCTCACTAATCATTCAAATGGCCAGTGCTAAATATACCTAAAGTGTGCTGGGCCTCAGGGTCCTTTAAAAAAATTGGATAAAGTCCTTGATAAGTCCTTGAATTTTGTCACTCTAAAGTTTTATGAACCATGTTGAATTCCTCAAAACTTTTTTAAGCCACTAGAGAATCAGTTCCTTCAAGTGACTCCTGCTTTTGTTTCAGAAATAATCATGAGAAAAAAAATACAATCAAGAATAGTTAAGTCCATATGCCGGGTAGAGACAGATCAAAAGGTAAAAGGTCTACAGCCAACAAAACAATCTGAGACACCATGCATTATTGGCACTTCTACATTTCACCCATTTTCAGCACACGACAGGGTTGAAAAGTCATCAAATCAAAGTCATTAGTTTTCTCCGGATTATCCATTTTCTTCTAACATGACAACTTCAAGCAAACCTGTGGCTCACAATTGTTGAAACATTCTGGGCGTGAAACTCAAGAGGAATTTCAAAAACAGGAAATGCACCATACATGGAGAATATCTGCATCACTGGAATCTTGATTTTACAGGAAAGGGAACCAAATTAAGAAAAGCCATAATGTACTAGGACTCCATCTCTGTTCATGTTAAAGTTCTATGACTCCACCTCTATTCGTGTTAAAGTTCTATGACTCCACCTCTATTCGTTTTAAAGTTCTATTACTCCACCTCTATTCGCATAAAAGTTCTATGGCTCTACCACTATTTGCATTAAAGTTCTATGGCTCTACCACTATTTGCATTAAAGTTCTATGACACCACCTTGATCCCTATAAGTTCTATGACTCCACCTCTAAATCTTATCAAAGTCATATGATACTACCTCTGTTCCTATTAAAGTCCTGTGACTCCACCTTAATTCCTGATAAAGTTCTCTGACTCCACCTCAGTTCCTATTAAAGTTACAGCACCCATCAGCACTTTGAGACATTGAGCTTGGGCTGATTTCTTGGCTCAAAGTGGTTTGAGAATAAGGAACCTTAACCTTCAAAGGCATGTTGTTTACAGTTTTTAACTTGATTTTCTACTGCTGTTATAAACTTAATCAATTCTGATTTTGAATATCCACAGGAAATAATGGTACAACAGCTAATGTCCCACATCGGCTCTGTAAAGAAGGACATGGTGATATTGGAGAAGAGTGAGTTCACTATGATTAGAAATGACACAGAGGTAAGGGACTATGTTCACTTTTCCTTCGGTCTGCTCTTTCTTTTTCTCTATATTTCTGTCTGTGGGTATATGTATAATAGTACAGAATTTAAGACTCTTTGACTTTATTGAAACTTTTCAACATCACATACATTTTCATAATTTGACAATTTTGAATTGACCTGACGTGAGATAACAGATTGCGTCACCTACCAAACCATGTCATGTTATATGATGACCTGTTAAATACTGACAAACATTCAGTATTTGGCAAAGAAATGTGTTTCAGTTTCAGTGAAATGTTTATTAAAAATTATTTTTATTATTCTATAAAAGTCAAAAAAATACCATATTGCATAAAATTATACTGCTGGAGACAATATTTATATTTGTATCTCAAGTATTATTGTAATAACCTACTTGTTTTATTTTAGTAAATCATGAATTTTAAAGAGGTTTGAGAACGTATTCAATTAAAATTACATTTGCTTCAGAACATGTTTTTGTATTTAGTATACAGTTTTATCTTTATTAATAATAACAGACTTTTGTTTATGCTGCATTTGAGATAAATGAATTAAAAATATAACAATATTGTAAATATAGTTGTTGAGAACTATGCTGTCATACAAAATTTCAACTCTGTTCATGAGATGGAATTTTGATTAGTGATTTACGTTGATGTAAACATGTAAATACATGCTTAATATGTCAGAAGTTAAATATCTGAAACCATTGTTTTGTATTTTATTATTATTAATCACAAAACTTAACACCCCCCACCTCTCCTTCAACTCAAACACTGAAAGTAAAGAGTCACTCAAGTTTCTGACAGATCAACCTGATGAAGTATTATATTTTGGGACAAATCAGGATTTTAAAAAATGCATTTTGGAATTCAGTTTTCCTATAGAAGACAAGATAAACAAAGCCCAAAAGTTATGGCGTTCTCTACCCATATTCTAGTCATGTTCAGTTTTACATATTATTTTTTTTTTTAAAATTGTTTCCTTTTTTCTTCAAATTATCAATTGGACATGCTATTCTGCATACTTCTGTGCAAACACTTAATTCTAATCAGTTTTGTCCATCTTCGCCTGGCCATGAAAGCAACCCATAAATCTTGATCCATCCAAATTTCAACATGTTTTTGGGAAAGGAATAACTCCAGCATTTAGGCAATATTGATGTCTGACAACTGTTATAAATAAAAATGTCACCATCATGTCTCCTTTTTCTGCAGTCCTCACATTTATTTTTGTTTTATCAGTGCACTCAAGTGTCATTCTCTTGAATTATGCTGAATCTTCTTCACATACTAGTTAAGCAGTGCTTCCATAAATTTATTTTACTTGTTAGTACCGGGTAGGTATTAATTACACTTTGCAATTTTATTCATCATTTGTTTGTTTGGGTTATTTTCTTTCAGCTTATTAGAAAGATTTTTGGTTGTGGTTGTTGTGAGAGGCTATATGTGGCAGCCAGTATAGTGGAGGTGGAGGAAGAAACAAGGAAAACCCTGGGAAGAACCACCAACCTACCTACTGGCAAGCTTCCTCACATACCAACATTGGCCAAGCCTGAAATTCAAACCCACACAAAAAGAGGTGGTAGTGATCAGTTAAGGAGATTGCTTTAGACCACTTGGCTTGCCAGGGTCCCGTTTAGAATCTCACAAGACACTGAAAAATGTGGGCATAAAAGGCTTGATAGGACACCCACCCCACCCCACCAGTTTGCCATGCACTAAGTGTACATGCATTGACAAATGCCCTTTCACTGCATTGTTGGCAGATGAAGTGGGACTTAGAAGAGAGCTGCTATTTCAATATTAGGAAGTATATGATTTTCAGAAGAGGAGCATAAGTATCTTGCTGGTGTGTACACATGGGTGAGGTCAGATAGGTATGTTGGACTGGAGATGGTATGAAGATTTGTCTATCATCACAATGTGCCAACACATCTGTGATGTGCAATCTCGGTGTTTGTAATAAAAACAAAATTAATAAAGCCCATCTTCCTGAGTTCCCCATTTGGTAAGTTGACAAAAATGTATTGTGATTAACCTTTTATTTGGTAGTTCACACTGTGAACAAGGTGTTAATAATTTTCATCAATAGTATCCTTTGACACCCCAAACTTTCCTTTGATGTGAAGTTTTACTATCAGACCATGCTAAATACTTATAAATGTACTAACAGCTTGGGGGGGGGGTCCCGAGTGGCCGAGTGGTCTAAAGCGCTCTTCGTTACGGATCACTGCCATCTCACCTCTGTCTGCGGCGGTTCGAGTCTAAGATTCAGCCAGTGTGGGTATGTGAGAAAGCTTGCCAGTAGCTTCTCATGGGTCGGTGGTTCTTTCCGGGGTTTTCTCTGGTTCTTCCTCCACCATTAATACTGGCCACCATGTATAGCCTATTATGTGCTGCAAAATGGCGTTAAACCCCACAACAACAACAACAACAACTAACAGCTTGGGGCAATTTTCAGTGTAGAATCCCTTGCTCTGGGTGTCCGTGACAATGATGACTGCATTAAATACACAGTTTGTTGTCAAATTATATTGAAAGTAGATTTTATGCCATGAACCAGACATAAGTGGATTTTTTTAAAAATCTTCTTTTTACAAATGTAAAATTTTTAAAATTCTGTTCAGTGTCATAAGTGAACCTTGAAAAAAATCAGTTTCATCCAGGGGAAAAAAAACCCTGAAAAACCCTGAAATTTTTGCTTCAAACAGTGCAAGAACATTGTTGCCTATTAAACAAGTTTATTCATGAAGAACTGTTCCAACTATTGTGGATTTTCTTATCACTGATTTAAGAAAAAGAGATTTTTCAGTTTAAATCGTTAGAGGCTAAGGAACAGCCATCACTAATACTTCTAAACTCTTTATGGTCTTTACCATTTAGTCTCAGAACTTATCAGGTGCTTTGAGCTCCGGAGACCGGTCTCTTGGTCATTCATGTCAAAGCAGAACATTTTGTGTGTTTTTATCTAAAGATATGAACCTTCCCACTTTGATGTTCTTTTAGTATTGGCTTGGTCAAAAATGGACGATATTCCCAATGATGGAATTGGATAAGGCATTAGAATGTGGCTAATTTTTATTCTAGGCTTATAGCAGCTAATTGGAGGAGGGAATTTCACCTTGGGCTAGGAATTTTTGCCAGAAAATGAGATGGCAAAGTAATAACAGAACTAAGATTTACTTAATTAAAATTAATTTTCCCCCAAAAAAATAATTTTTCTTGAAAATCTGCAAAAAAAATTTCAACTGATTTTCTGAGTAAACTAAATTTCTTCACTGCAGGATTGGGTATTTACTCATGTGTGCATTGCCTCACTGACAATAAATCCAGGGCGTTTATTCCTGTGTACATTGCCTCACTGCTAGTAAATCTGGAATATTGATTCCTTTGTACATTGCCTCACTGCCAATAAATCAGGGATATTGATTCCTGTGTACATTGCCTCACTGCCAATAAATCTGGGATATTGATTCCTGTGTACATTGCCTCACTTCAGTTAAATCCAGGGTATTGATTCCTGTCTATATTATCTCACCGCCAATAAATCTGGGATATTGATTCCTTTGTACATTGCCTCGCTGCCAATAAATCAAGGGTATTGATTCCTGTGTACATTGCCTCACTGCCAATAAGTCTGGGGTATTGATTCATGTGAACATTGCCTCACTGCCAATAAATCCGTGGTATTGATTCCTGTGTACATTGCCTCAATGCCAATAAATCTGGGATATTGATTTATGTGTACATTTCTTCATTGCCAATAAATCCAGGGGGTTGATTCCTGTATACATTTCCTCACTGCTATCAGGGTGTTGATTCCTGTGTACATTTCTTTACTGCCAATAAATCAAGGGTATTGATTCCTGTGTACATTTCCTCACTGCCATTAAATCCAGGGTGTTGATTCCTGTGTACATTGCCTTACTGCCAATAAATCTAGAGTATTGATTCCTTTGTACATCACCTTAATGGCAATAAATCCAGAGTGTTGATTCCTGTGTACATTGCTTTGCTGCCAATAAATCCAGGGTATTGATTCCTGTGTACATTGCCTTACTGCCAATAAATCCAGGGTGTTGATTCCTTTGTACATTTCCTCACTGCCAATAAATCCATGGTATTGATTCCTGTGTACATTGCCTTACTGCCAATGAAGCCATTGTATTGATTCCTGTGTACATTGCCTTACTGCCAATAAATCCAGGGTGTTGATTCATGTGTACATTGCCTTACTGCCAATAAATCCAGGTATCGATTCCTGTGTACATTGCCTTACTGCCAATATATCCAGGGTGTTGATTTTTGTGTACATTGCCTTACTGCCAATAAATCCAAGGTATTGATTCCTGTGTACATTGCCTTACTGCCAATAAGTCCATGGTATTGATTCCTGTGTACATTGCCTTACTGCCAATAAATCCAGGGTATTGATTCCTGTGTACATTGCCTTACTGCCAATAAATCCAGGGTATTGATTCCTGTGTACATTGCTTTACTGCCAATAAATCCAGGGTATTGATTCCTGTGTACATTGCCTTACTGCCAACAAATCCAAGGTATTGATTCATTTGTACATTTCCTCACTGCCAATAAATCCAGAGTGTTGATTCCTGTGTACATTGCCTTACTGCCAGTAAATCCAGGGTGTTGATTCCTGTGTATATTGCCTTACTGCCAATAAATCCAGGGTGTTGATTCCTTTGTACATTTCCTCACTGCCAATAAATCCAGGGTATTGATTCCTGTGTACATTGCCTTACTGTCAATGTTTCCAAGATCCATTTCCATCATTATTATGCTCAAAGAAAAAACGTTTTCACGGTTATCATTTTCTTTCAGAAACAATCAATTGAGATCCGTCAGTTAAAGCAACATCTGGATGATGAGATCAAGAAACTAAAGGGACAGGTTACCTTAGATATAAATCTAGAAAGGAGCAGAGCTACAGAAGCGGTAGAAATAATTTGTGTCTCTTTGTTCACACAATGCTTTGTTAATATGCTGTGAATTCATTTAGTTTTGTGCATTTATGTTTTTGTGATTTAAAACAAAATGATATTTTTGATGGTATTTCACTTAGTAAAATGGAGACAGTGTCTTATTGTTTTCACTCATTGTACATTGTCTCTTTAAATTCAAAAATTGGTACCCCACAAAAGGTTTTGAAGTCAGTGTATATTTTACTTTAGCAGTGCAAACCATCAGAGAATTGTAGGACATGACATACGTTCAGTTGGCACTTAAATAACATGCATTGAGGGGTTCAATATCAGAAGGATTGAGGACTTAAATAACATGGATTGAGGACTTAAATAACATGGATTGAGGACTTAAATAACATGGATTGAGGAGTTAAATAACATGGATTGAGGACTTAAATAACATGGATTGAGGACTTAAATAACATGGATTGAGGAGTTAAATAACATGGATTGAGGACTTAAATAACATGGATTGAGGACTTAAATAACATGGATTGAGGACTTAAATAACATGGATTGAGGAGTTAAATAACATGGATTGAGGACTTAAATAACATGGATTGAGGACTTAAATAAAATGCAGTGAGGACTTTAACATGTATTGATGGCTTAAAAAACATGCACTGATGACATAAGTAACATTTAGAGGAGTTACATAAAATAGTCATTAAGAACTTAAATAACATGCATTGAGGACTTAAATAACATATGCATTGAGGCGTTAAATAACATATGCATTGAGCACTTTGTTAGGACAAGCAGTCATATCAAGGAGCTGATTTGGATTTTAAAATTATTAATCACAGGGACCAGTTAATATAGTAACATTACAGAAGAGTATATTATTCATGCAGCTGTTGTTGCTAATATTAAACCTATCATGACTTACTCATGACAAATCCAGTGATGGTTCTTCAACAAACAGTGTTTTTATTGTTGTTAATGAAAAGTTAGGAATATATGTCTCTTTATCATTGCAGCCTTGGTAAAACTCTTAAACCTATAATCTAGGGGGGAAAAATTGCATAAACATTTGACTTGTATTTAAGTGTTTTAAAGGTTATATAATCATTTAAATGCATCTGCCAACAATCAATAAAAACAAATCTTGCATTGTTTTATGCATCTCTGGGGGGGGGGGGCACTAAGCCAAATGTTCAGTTTTAGCACTTTTCTCCCGCTCTTATGCTTTATCTAAGTAACATCTCATGAAGCTAACAGTGTGATTAGTTGGCTGCTGCTAAACATAAACAGCCAAGATTCTAGTCCTTGTGAGTACTGACGATTTTTTGTTTAGTGTCAGAATTCTTTTTTTCAGCATGCTCATAATGAAAGGGATCTACAGAAACTTAGCAACAAAATAGATACAGAAATAGCCAACTTACGAACTACTTATGAGCAATACAGAAATGATGTCCAGAAATATGCAGCTGGTATGTAAATGAGTCAGTTAATTAACATATCTACTCTTTGCTTTTTGACATTTTTTGGGGGGGACACAAAAGTTTTTGTCAAAATTAGTGTTTTCATGCTTTGAAATTTTGTCAGACATTTTTTTAAAACAATTTGTTTTTAAGCACTACTGTTTCAGACACATTTTTTGTTTTCCAGTGATAAGACAGACTAATATTGTTTTCAAATAGTGGAGGAATGGCTTGCCTTACATCAGAAATTGAAAAGTGATTGTCAAAAATCGAGAGAATAGACCTTTACTATTCATTAACTCACTGCTCAAATAATCCTTAAACTAACAACAAAAATTTTTGCTAATTATATTGCTTAACTGTGGAGAAAAAATTCAGATAAAAAAAAACTTTTGAAGCATATGTCATTCATTAATAAAAGACTAAACTATCAATACCATCATTTTGTCTTCAGGCCCAAATGTCTTTTTCTAGAGTTATGTCCTTTTTTTTTCTTTTCCTTTTTTTTGATGAATTTTTGATGAACTGTCCTGAAATGTGGCAGACATTGACATGAGGTCAACATATGCTTATCATTATGTTGTCATCTGCTGATATAATTATCCAAAGATCTGCCCCTATTTAGTGTTAAATGTTAATACGGAGGTATCATTCTTGTGTTTGCAACTAGTTTTACAGCTTGTAATGTATTGCCTATAAACTTGGCAGACATTACTGAGTTGAATTTAACATGCTATGACTGTTAAATATACAGCACTCCCTCACTATAAATCCCTTCATTATAACGTTTTGTTAAATGACAAATGTGGTTTTGGAGCCTATTCGATTAACTGTATTGTACTTCATTATAAGGTGGTCTCACTATCTGTAAGGTGTTATACTCAGTGGCTTCTATGCAATGTTGTAATGAGTATTGTATATAGGATAATTCCTGTGTGTGCAACTGCCATATACTCACTCATAAATCAAGTCAAACTGCAAACAACAAAGATCCTGATCTGTTGAGGAATAATACACTTGCAGATCATGGTCAGTTTCATTTGTTCTACACATTACTCTTAACAAACTGCACAGATCCAGATCTACTGGTGCATTATGTGATGGCAGATCTGGGTCTGTGCAGTTTGCAGTTTGATTCATCTTATAAGTGAGTGCATATGGTAGTTCCTTTATTCTCAGTGGGTTGCTTAGAAACCAGACAGGCAATACTGACATGTGGTAAATGTGCATGTATATCATTCTGTCATCATACTTTCATGCATTTTTCCTAGGTTTTGCACTCTGTTGGTGTTAAATATACATTGAAACCCCTCATAGTGAGCCCTTGATATACCAGATCCCCAAAACACAAAAATTTATTTGGAGTCTTGAATTTTTCCTTCTTTGATATTATCATTTATATTTTAGGAAAGAGAAATCCATCTACTTCAAAAACTAAAACAAATTTCAACCCAAATTTTCAGTTTTACACTATAACACAAAACAAACCATAAAACTGAAATTCACTTCAAACTTAGAAATATATATTCACTTCAAAATTTCTAATACACTCAGGACTAGATTATTTACAGTTAGCAAATACTGTAGTAGGCTTATGGATGAAAAAATTTCCCAAGGGCTAAGTCATTTAAAATAATACTTGATGCATGCACTGACAATGATTAGGGTCAACAGTAGGCTAATCTGAAATCATTGCACTATAACAAAATCTAACGTTTAAGGTAAACTTTTAAGAACTGAATGATAGTAGGTAAGCCATTTTAGAAAGATATGTTTACAGACCTGCCAACCCTTATGATTTTTCTGTAAGTCTTATGAAAATGATCTTTAAAATACGGACTTAGGAATAAAAGCAAAAACTACAGAAATATGCTTGTTTCAGTAAACTCTGGATAATTTGATCATTCTTGTTTGATTTGGATCAGGGTTTTATAGTAGATTTAGGTGAGTTATTTAGGGAAACAGACTAACTTTACGGTACTGCCTCATGCTTTAATCTGCCCATATTTTTTCATGTAAAGCTTCTGCATGATCAAACTTGATTATAGAAATTTTTAAAATTTGGCATCCAGCAAGTGACACATATTGAAGATGAAAGAAAAAAATGAGCCTCTTCAAAAGTGTTAATAATCAGTACAGAAGAATAAAAGGAATATTCAGATTCTTTTGAATAAAGGGACACAATTACATTTATTGAACGTCATGTGTCGAATTGAGTACGTTCACATGAAATAGACATTGTTGACTGAGATCTGCCACAGCATACTGCAGAGGTAGATCAGCGTCCATGAAGTTTGCATCAAATCTCAAACAGAACAGCATAGACTGAGATCTATTGTCACATAATGCAAATGAAGCTCTCAGTCTACACCTTTTACAGTTAGAGGAACACTATACAAAGGTAAAGAATACAGCTCTTATCCATTTGGACTATCCTGAATGATTCCATGGTCAAATTTAAAAGCCAGGATCCTTGAATGGGAATGGGAGTGGGAATATTTTTCACAGCAAGCTGCAATCTTTTTTTCACTCCCAAGACTGAAAATAAACTGAATGCTTTTTATTTTTACTTTCAGGTACTGTATTGACATGCTTTACGCTGTGTCTGGGCTTTCTACGATTGTGGTCTTAGCAGATTAATTAGGCATTATTTTTGATTATTTTAGTCATAAATGTGAGTGATTGTTTCATCATTTTAAAGTATAATGTATAACTTTCGATACTTCAGATATATAAGATATGCATCATTTTAATTCTAGATAATAAATTGACTTCAACAAGAATTATCCTGGGAGAAATATTAACTCCATTTTCACTTTTCTTGCATTAGCATGGTGAAACAAAGATGTAACTTTTCTGGTGGTGATAATGGTGACACTAATGTCATCGACAAAGTCAGATATGGTAGATAAGTCAATGCATGCAGGTGAAACATTGGGTTGTAATAACACTTGTTTTATTGTGTTTTATGTTACCAGGACCCTCAATCATAAAACTTTGCTCAACATATTGTGTACAGTATATAATATGTTTATTTGTCAAATCTAGCTGTAAACTGCACAGACCCAGGTCTGCCATTGTATAATGCACTGGCAGATCTGGATCTATGCAGTTTGTTAGGAGTAATTATTAAAACAAACAATATGGATCCTGATTTACTGGCACGTTATTTGATGGTAGATTGTGGTCAGTGATACGGTAATGTATCTAACCCAGACAAAAAAATCTTACTGGAAATGGTCAGACTATTTTTCAGTAAGATTTTGAGCCAAATTATGTGAATTGGGGCCCAGTTTTTTCATATCCTCAATGTGTCTTTGTCAGGAATTTTTTCAGTTTTATTTATATGTAAATAAAGAACACAAATAGTGACATTTTCTACAATATATTCTTTTGTATTCTTTTTAAAAATATCAGACTGCTTATTTTTTTATTCAAATAATTTCAAGAAAATCTGATGTAAATTAGGGACAAAATACTGTCCATATGTTATAAGATCTGGATAATATTTTACTTATTTTATTATAATATTTAGATCATATTTGCTTTTTTGTGTGCATTTATGGATCATTGAAGTACTGTGTATACTCACAAGTCGAGTCCAACTACAAAGAACATAAACCTTGATTGGGCCATCTGACACAATGCACCGTTAGGTCGAGGTCTCTGTTGTACTGATTACTCCTAGCAAACTGTATAGACCATGATCTGCCATCTGACACATAATGCACCATTAGGTGGAGGTCTCTGTTGTACTGATTACTCCTAGCAAACTGTATAGACCATGATCTGCCATCTGACACATAATGCACCATTAGGTGGAGGTCTCTGTTGTACTGATTACTCCTAGCAAACTGTATAGACCATGATCTGCCATCTGACACATAATGCACCATTAGGTGAAGGTCTCTGTTGTACTGATTACTCCTAGCAAACTGTATAGACCATGATCTGCCATCTGACACATAATGCACCATTAGGTGGAGGTCTCTGTTGTACTGATTACTCCTAGCAAACTGTATAGACCAAGATCTGCTGGTGCATAATGTGATAACATATCTGGGTCTGTGCTGTTTACATTTGGTTTCAACTTGTAAGCAAGTATATATGGTACCTTAGTACAGCTGTTTGTAAAATTTAAACATTGATGCTTATCAATAAGATATAACAGTGTTTGGCTGATTGAGGAAGAAATAAAAGGATAGCAAGAAGAATTGAAATAAGGTTAACAGACAGATATTCATTGTAATCACTTTGAATTAGAATATGTTACAATCATAACAGTCATCAATAGGGTAGATTGTTTCTCTCAAACTTGAAATTTTTGTTTAGCCCATATACATGTACATGCAATTATTTTTGCAAAAACGTTTTTTTCAAAATCAGTATTTGAACTAAAATGGAAAAGTTTCTACAGTCAGATGAAAATATAATCAGGCTGTCAATATATTAATAGAAATAAGCATACAGAAGTTAATTTGACTACCTTGAGATAATTTTGCTAAATTGTGCTTACAGGGTTTATTTCAGTCACAACAATTAAAAATGTGAAGGAAATACAAAGAAAAATAAGGCTACAATAACCAAAACCTAAATCTTGTATTGGGATCCATGCAAGATATCTGAATGTCAGATTTGGTCTGGTTTGGCTCAATGTTTTTTTAGCCATCTTGCTTAAAAAATAAAGTGTGATGCATGAATCGATGGGTGAAAAGCACAAGTTCATGTTTACATAAATGATGTTCTGTCTGAACCTGTAACAGTTAGATATGGAGTACCACAAGGCTCAATTCTAGGTCCACTACTATTCATTTCATTTATTAATGACCTACCACTTTTACTAATAAGAGACTCAATATCATCTACAGATCTCTATGCAGATGACACAACTTTGTCAGACATCCAAAACACAAAGCTTGAACTTGAAATTTCTTTACAGAATGCCCTAAACAAACGAAAACTGGTGCACATGCAATGGCATGGTGGTGAATACTGGTAAAACTAAAATATTACTTATCTCAACACAGCAAAGAAAGACAAATCTTGATAGTGGTGAACTATGACATGGAAGGATAAAAATTTGTAAATGGTCTGTCATGATAGACTACTTGGTGTTCTGGTAGATAATAACCTATCATGGACTGTACCTATCAAACATATCAGTAAAAAAAAGTCGATTCAAGTTTATGGCTTCTCAGTAGGATAAGACATTGTCTTCCTGAAAGGCACAGAAAACTATTTTATAACAGTTACATACAACCCTATTTAGACTACTGTAATACAATATGAGGTAATTCAAATTGATAAAAACATAGCAAAGCTGGCACATCTTCAAAAAAGAGCATTTGGGCTAATATCAATCCAGAAAGAAAGCAAGGAAAATTTAGCTGGTAGGTTAAAAATATTACCTATTAAAGACCGAATCTGTTTGAGAAAAGCCAAATTAATGTACAGGATATCTCATAATAGAATATTTACAATCACTGTTCCAGTATAGGCTATCTGGTAATACTCCCCACCTGTGATCCATGTCTACCAAACAGTATAAAATTCCCAAACCAAATAAGGTGTTATTTAAAAAAAGTTTCCAATACTCTGGAACTCTGCCCTGGAATAGTATTCCAGTTGAGATTAGAAATGACCACTCTGTTTCATTCTTCCAAACCCAATATATCCAGTGGCTTCAGAGATGCAGCTAAAAAAAAATAATTCCTTTGTATGAGGGCCTCAAGGTAGATTAGTTCTTAGCTAATTGTGTCACCCTCTTTAAATAAGGTCATTATTGTTATTATTATTATAGTAACAAGTTTAGTAAAATTCAACAAACAATTTATTTCCCCAGAATACATTGTGAAAAATCAAAAGACTCTTCCAGTATTGTGAATTAATCCCAAATAATCCTAAATATTCTATCACAATTCAAAAAGTATAGAATTTTCCGAATAAATCCCAATATTGAATGTGCTGATGTACTACTAGTCTTTATGTATCAGAATGATATAATCCAGAATATCTATGAATGAGTTCACAATTAACCCAAAGTATTGTTTTAGTCCAAAAAGTCACTGAGCACTTTGTATTTCTAATTAATAATTTAAATGATTCATCTCAAATTATATCTGAAAACATCAGTAAATGATTCCTCTGACTGAACTTAAAGCAGGAATGAATAATTCTTTTCCTTGTCCTATATATACTAATTTCACTTGACCTAAGGTACAATAAAATGTCCAGGATGTGGGTCATTTTAAAAGGAAAATTCCATAAAATTGTAAGCAGGTTTGCTTCCAATACATCCTACGTTCATAAATAAAGTTAGGCCTTGAAACTCAAATTGAACTAAATATCTTTTAAAAAAAGGCCAAAAGTCAGGTAGACCAAAACTCTGTCTTCACTCACGCACAAAGGTCAAGCACACATCATGATATACATAATACCTGCCCTCATAAAGAAAAATGAAGATTCGTAAAATACAGCTTTTGTTTACATATTAGTCTCATATACATATGATACTATAATAATTAAAATTACATAGGATGATGTCTTATGAATGTCACAAAAAGCAGCATGCTGCAAGTGGCAGTGCTTATGCAATTGCATTCTTTTTCTCTTGATGTGCCTAATATCAATGTTGTGTTCCTATAATATCAAACTTCATCGCAACAATCTTGGATTTTTTATTTTCATTTTGTTATTGAAAATAAGAGGTTGTGATCACATAATAAAAAAAACAGAGAATGAGCTGAATTAGTATCAGCTAAGTGTTGCAAAGCCATTATTAAAGAAAACTGTTCTTAATTGTGGAATCATTTCTCTGGTGCTTGTTTAGTTTTTTAGAAAAATAACACACTGGATGATCTATGCCATTTTCTATCCTCTTGAATCAGTACTCCCCCAGTACTACATCACTTACATCAACAGCCAATTTAAATAATTAACTGAATTTTGGAGCTGAAAAAACTGGTGTACTCTTAAATATGACTTTAAGTTATCAAAAGCCTTCTCACACATGGAAATTTGATAGGTGGCAACCTGATTATTCTTGGAGATTTCAACTTTCACTTTGACTGTCCTGGAAACCCACACACATCATATTAATGTTTTCAACCTCAAACAGGCGGTTAACCAACCCACCCATAAACATGGATACATTTTAGACTGGATTCTTCATAGACCTGATGATTACATTATACAGTCCTCCCTGGTATCCCATGAACTTGCATCAGATCACCTCTGCATTATATGCCATCTTGATGTATCAGTCCCTAACCCTCCACATTCATCTGCTACTAAGAGAAACCTCTGTATGATAAATAGAACCAAACTAATGCAAGACATCCAAGAAAACCTAATAACTTGCTTACCTCCTACAGCAGAACAACTCGATAACTGCCTGCATTCATTGCTCGACAAACATGCCCCAGCTACCAAGTGCAGAGTATCAATTCAGAAGTGTTCTCCATGGTATAGCAGTGTTAGGGACAAGCTTCGCAATGCTAAAAGAGACCGCCGTAAAGCTGAAAGGCTTTGGTTTTCCACCAGACTCACTATTCATAAGCAAATATATGAAGCCGCTAAGAAGAATGCAACAGATATAGTCCATGCAGCGAAATCAGTCCACTACACTACTAAGATCATGGAAAATTACAGCTGCAAAGAGCTCTTCGAGATTACTAACAAGCTAATGTCAAGGAACAAATCTACACCACTTCCAACTACCTTCTCTCCAGTCAACCTTCCAGACATGTTTGCAAATTTCTTCCGTGACAATGTACAAACCATTAGAGATAAGCTTGACACCACAATTTCAGTTGACTCGTCATCACCATTCAGTTGGGATACAGAATTTGAGCAGCAGCTATTAGCAGCATTTGAACCTGTCTCTATGGATTTTGTACATACAGTCCTGATGAAGAGAGCACCAAAGTCATGTGAACTTGATCCAATTCCAACATCACTACTACTTGAGTGCTTAGATCCAGTATTGCCTTCACTAACTGATGTTATTACCTCTCTCTCATCTGGGGAATTCCATCATTTTTCAAAACTGCCATTGTAAAGCCTCTGCTGAACAAACCAACACTAGACCATAATGATTTAAAGAACTACTGCCCACTTTCTAATCTCCCATTCATATAAAAAAATCTTAGACAAGGTTGTTCAATCCCAGCTTGTATCTCATCTGAATTCAAAGTCTTTTTAGCAATGTACAATCTGCATATCACCCTTGCCACAGTACTGAAACAACTCTTCTAAAAGTAGTTAATGACATTCTCTCTGCTTTGGATAGCAGAAAGATTACAGTCCTCACCCTCCTTGATTTGTCTGCAGCATTTGACACAATAGACCATGATATATTACTTCACCATCTCCAGCATGTATTTGGCATTCATGATACAGCCTTACTGTGGTTCAAGTCCTACTTGGTCAACAGGACACAAATTGTATCTGCAAATGGAATATACTCCAGCCCAGTTGATCTATGTTGTGGTGTTCCACAGGGGTCTGTTCTCAGACCTGTTCACTTCATCCTATACACTCAGCCGCTCTCAAGTGTCGTAGATCACCATCCAGTGTCTCACCAGTTGTACACTGATGACACCCAAATATACAAATCTAGCCACCCAACTGAAGTTGGTACTACTATCCAATGTGTAGAGATGTGCATTTCTGATGTGAAATCCTGGATGACATGTAACAAGCTGCAGATGAATGATGATAAATCTGAGGCCATTCTGATTACAACACAAAGACTTTCTCATTCACATCCTTTACCTCAAACAAATATCAGCAATACCAACATTAAATTCACACAACCAGTACGAAACCTAGGTGTTACTCTGGACAGTACTCTCACATTGCACCAACATGTCATGAACATATGAAAGGCTGCATATCTTGAGCTGAGATGCATCAGCTCCATTCACAAATATCTTTCAGTTGATGCCACTAAAACACTTGTGTATTCATTAGTACTTTCAAGACTGGAATATTGTAACTCAATTCTGTCTGGTTCATCTCAATATTTACTCCAGAAACTTCAAAAAGTTCAAAACACAGCTGCCTGGATCATACTTAGAGTACCATGATCAGAGGACACCTCCCCACTGCTCTGTACCCTACACTGGCTATCCATTCGATCCAGAATCAAACACAAAATTTGTTCTCTGTGCTACGTTTCACTGACAGACTCTAGTCCAACATGCCTATCCAACCTCACCCATGTGTACACACCAGCAAGATATTTACGTTCCTCTTCTGACAATCGTATACTCATTATTCCCACTATGAAAACAAAGTCATATGGACAGTGTTCTTTTGCATACCAGGGCCCAGTAACGTGGAATGAATTGCCCACTGAACTTAGACACAAAGACACGGTGATCCCATTCAAGAGTGCTCTCAAAACACTTATTTCGACTGCAAGAACAAACTTAAAGACCTAATAATGTTTCCTACCTTAAATATTCACAGCATGTTTTTTTTCTCTGTTTTCTAATTTCATGGTGTTTGTGTTTGTAATCATATCCTTATATATGTTTTTTTATCTTATAGCTGTTGTCTAATGTTGTAAAGCGCTTAGAGCTTCTAAAGATTAGGCTCTATACAAAGTCCTCATTATTATTATTATTATTATTATTGTTATTATTATTATTATTATTTGTCAGATAAACGAAACCTAAATTTCTTACTCAACAAATTGGTCAGGGATTTAGCAATTATGGAAAAATCTGAGCAAAATATCAGTTAATATTCAGCCATACCCAAAATTGCATCAGTTACTTTTTACCATCAGACACTGGGTGTTCAGAGATAGCCTAGACCTTAACTTCTACAGGTTTCACTTTAACTTGTGACACAATCACAGCAGACTTCACTTTTACCTAACTTGTCAGATTTGCTTCATTGAGCTGCTGATCAAAGAATTTCTGAATGGTTTCCAAGTGATCTGTCCAGGTATTATTGTAGATGAAGATGTCATCAATGTGTGCATCACATTTATCTAGACCAGATGTTATCATGTTCATTAAACACAGGAATGTTGATGGAGAATTTTTCATACCTAACGTCATCACTTTATATTGAATCACTTTTTTAAAACATTTATGCATGAAAGGATTCATCCCAAAAGGATGCTGTTTCACAGGTGTAGAATCTACAACTTCAACATCATGATATATTTTATTTGATGACATTGTGAATGCTTGCTGGTTCCGCTAAAGATTTCTCAAATCTACCAAATTCAAAAGGGGCCCCGATTGGCTGAGTGGTCTAAAGCGCTCTCCATTATGGATCACTGCCATCTCACCTCTGTCTGCGCCAGTTCAAGTCTAGGATTCGGCCAATGTGGGTATGTGAGAGAGCTTACCTGTAGCTTTTCATGGGTTGGTGGTTCTTCCAGGGGGTTTCCCGGGTTCTTCCTCCACCATTAATACTGGCTGCCATGCATAACCTATCGTGTTATGAAAAATGGCGTTAAACCGCTCAACAACAACAACAGCAACCAAATTCAAATCCTTATCCAGGACAATGAAAATTCCCATAAAATCAATTTTAATTTTAAAGATAAATTTTATATCAGAAATATTTTGAAGGAATTCAGATCCCAGAGGGATCCTCAATTTTCTGTTATGACTTTATGGTCTTAAACCAAGTAGCAGAAAGAGGCAAAACCAACAAGTTTAGTAAGGGGCCATCCATTTAGTACAAATCTGGCAAAGCTTGACCCTTCTCCCACCCTGTACACATGCATATGTATACTTGATGCACCCACCCCCACCCCATCCTGAATTCTGTCGAACAGCCTATATTTAATCCACGCAGAAACAATCAAGGATTAATGATATTAACGTGTTTATTAAAACAGTTCACTGACGTTGAATGTCTGGCTGCATCAAAGAAATAAACTGCATAACTTTAAAAGGTTTGTCTAGTGTCTGCTAAAATTCAAATGCAGTCAAACACATTACGTATTAGACAAATTATTATCGAGTTTTCACACACCCGTTTCTTCTGCATATGTACATTATCAGTAGACCCCCCCCCCCATATGCAAGCATATGCATGTGGGTTACCCCTTCACCCTCCATGCATACATACTAAATGGTTGGCCCCTAACATTAACAAATAGGTTTCTCAAAGTCACAACATAAAAATTTAAGAGGAACTTTCAGTAATGTGACCTAAATACCAAGTAATCCTTAATTTTGTATCACAAGTACAAAAGTAAAGAATGTTCTGAATTAATTCCAGTATTAAAGGTGCTCATGTACCAATAGTCTTGATGTATCATAATGATATAATCCAGAATGCCTTTGAATGAATTCACAATAGACAGAGTTTTAGTCCAAAAAGCAAATGGGCACTCTGTAATTCCAGTTGATAATTAAGTTTCCTCTCAAATTATATCTGTAGACAACAGTAAATGATTCTACAGATTGAATTTAAAACAGGAATGAATAATTGTTTTATTGTCTACTTTGTCATATATATATATATATATATATATGCACTACATTTACTCGAGCTAAGACACGTTAGACTGCCCAGAATGTGGGTCATTTTAAAAAAAAAAAATTCCATCAAATTGTAAACCAGTTTGTGTCCTTTACATTCTAAGTTAGTAAATAAGGCTAGGTCCTGAACTCGGCTATAACTAACATCTTTTTAGAAAAACGACAAAAGTCAGATAGGCCAAAACTATACCCTTAATCATGGACAAAGGTCAAGCACAAAACAAATTAAATATACACATCACACAGTGAAGTCATTTGTTATAATTTCCAGCATTTGGAATGAATTTTGTGGATTTTCCAGACGCATGTCTTCATCCTAAAGTTTCAAACAAATTGTATCCAGATATTTTTTAATCAATTATAATAAAATTAATTTGTAGTATATAAAAAAAACATGCCAAACATTCTGGAAAAAGTATAATTTCCAAACGAGGGTCTCCTCCAAACACCCCTCTCTCTTACTACCAGTTTTTTATATTATATACATTTATAGAGATATCACCATGTTATTGTAAATCTAACTCAGCTGTTTTCTAAGGAAAGTTATAAACGTATAGTGGAGTGGTAGCAATAAATATTGCTAAAACAATTAAGCAGTGAATGATCTATCACGTAGTTATAAGCCAGTCTGAATGATTTATTGACAAAATATTATTTTATAAAGCTTGAGTAGTCATATAAAATATAAGTTCAACAAATTGTCCTATACTGATAGTACATTGAAAGGAATGTGTATGGCTACATGTCTATGTTTATGCTGGTATAAAGGATGTTCTTGCAGCTGAGTCATTTTTATTCAGTTTCATATCAAGGAAATTTTTACTTGCTTGTAAAAGTGATTCATTGATAAATAATCTGGTTTTGATCTAATGTATTGTATTTTAGTCATAGTTTGAAATTTAAAATTCTTATTGAGGAAATTATTGTCCTGGTGTAAATAATTAATTGCTAAATAATTTAGTTTTGATACATCGCTTCAGGCATAGTTTGAAATTTAAATTGCACTAGTTATCTGCAGGCCATCTACATTACCTTCTTAATTGGTCATGATAACAAGCTATGTTTCTCGAAATCTTATCACAAATATGACAACTGATAGTGAAATTGAAATGCATTTTGTCTTCATCAGTGATGATTATAGACATGCTTGTGCAACTTCCTCCAAGGCAAGGGTCAGATAGCAATTATAAAAGCCATACGGTATGATAAGTTATAAACCCAAGTTGGAGACTCTCAGGTCATAGGTTTCACATGCTTTATCGTTGGTTTTCCAATGTCTTATTTCTAAATACATGTTATGTTCTTCAGGGCGGGTAATAGGTTTCACAGTATCGTATCTCAATTTTTCATCCACAAGCTTTGCAGTCCTCTTTAACAGTTATAAAATACCTGAATACAATCAGTAATACAATATAGTAAGCATTCTTTCTGATCTGCCTCTTAAGTACATGCAGTTGCTATTGGAATGTGTTTGTTGTTTGTCATTCCAGCTTCATTGCAACTATCCTTGAACTTTTAAGATGATTCATACGAGTTTTTTTTATTTCAACTATTATTAGCAATGTAGATTCTTTGTCATTTCTAACAGTATACGTTAAAATTCACCACAAACAACATGAAACTAAGCTGATGATCATTTTAAATTTAACAACAGAATCTTCCTCAGGTCTAATGTCAACTGTTTGATTTTACCTGTAGGTTTTCATATATCTTGAAGTAACAGCAACACTTCATGCATATGTACTTTTAGTCTTTGTGTGTAAATACAAATCTAGATAAATTTAATGCTTATATAGTGATATTGTTCATTATTTTTAGCATCCTACAAAAACTATCAACACATCGTGCTGATCCATTTCCTTTTCTATAACTGCAACAGGTTTAATGTATTCAACAACTGCATGCACATGAATATATTCAAATAATTTTCAAATTTGTTTATATTTTCAAATTTCACTGTGCACCTTTTCAAGCCATGAGTACTCGTTTATACTGTATTTCAGTGACTGACCAACATGATCAAATTGAGTGGTTTGATTTGATCATATGAAATAAACTTGGCAGCTGTTTTGAAAGGGCATTTTTTTCCTTCAGTCATGTAAATTTATGAAAGTGCTACTCATTAATAGTCATGTAAATCTATGAAAGTGCTACTCGTTAATAGTTTTAATTTATCAGTGTTAACATAATTCGCATTGGTTTTATTAAAACATCCACATTAGCACAACTTTTAGCCAAACTGAATATTTACATTGGCAGAGTGAACATTTAATATATTAAAAAAAACAAAAATTTACTGAGAGTTGAGTTAGAAAAAGTCAGTATTTGTATTTACTCCTGGCCACTTGCAAGAGTATATTTGCAGAGGCCGACTGGAAGTTTAAAGTGAACCTTCACTGATTTCACTTCTATCTTGCATGTTGCAAATATTTCTTTCTGCATCTCTTTCATTTGCCTCATTTATATCATCTACCTGTTCCTCTCCTTAGGCATATTCTTTTTCTTGTACTATTCCATTCCCTTTGATTCCTTTACTTCTTCAGGAGTATGAAATCTTATATTTTCCAATTTATTAATATATTTAACCCATTAAATGTGATCTTGATTTAACAGTTTCAAACAAAGGTTGAAAAGTAATTCTAATATATTGAATCCTTGTGATTATATTTTTTAGAACACTTTATGGTAGAGCATTAGACTATTATCTGGTTTCCTGCACAAAAGAAAACTTAAATTTTTTCCATTGCCGATGAACTTAAATAAATTTTTTCAATATTTAATTAAAATTAAACTTATTTTCTATTGTTATTAAACTTAGATATTTATATGGTGCAAACTATTTCAATATTCACAAGGAAGATAAATTTTAATTTATTATTTTAATTAAATTCCTTATTCCACCTACTTGTAAAATCTTCGATTTTTAAGTCGGAAAATTTTATAAACTAGTCAGTATTCAAAACTTTGATTCATCATCAATCAGTTGTGGCCTTAACTTAGTGAATTTTGTACATTTCTTCTTTATCTCATCTATGGCATTCTAACAGTTCTTTCCTATTCAGGTCTTTGCTCATCTGAGCTGAGTTCAGATGAGTAATGTCAATTTTAAATGAAAAGATATACCCTGTGTATCATAATATTGATGACATACCAAAATGTTTTGATCCGTTAGCTGTTCTGGATGAGATAAAAGAATACAGAATTTTGGAAATGAATAACTGGGTAAAAGAAAAACCAATTTAGAAATAATTTAGGAAGGTTGTCAATCATTGTTCGTACCTACTTATACAACAATGAATTAACAGTCTACATCGTCGTCAAATCTGTTAAGACAGACTAAGCACGTTTATGCAGTACCTGGAACTGAACGTGAAGAATCAAACTAAGTTTTACAGGATCATTACCGTGATAGCTGTATACCTGATGTGTTGTAGTTTTCATTCAATAAGTAAGCAGCAAAATGTAAAGTATCGTCAATATACGTAAACACGCAGCATTCGATAGTTTTCATTCTGTTATACAGTGTAATGCTATACAAACTGACTGCCATTATACAAATTCACTTCTGAAGATGTGATGAAGTGTAACTTGGGACTACCATATTATGGTTTCACTGCCAGACAAGATTCCACCACACCCTATGTAAAAATCAGACAAAATAAACTTATCTAATTTGAAGTCATTTATATTCGCAATATAGATATCTGCCTTATTTTCCATAGTAAAGACAGATGGTGGATTCTGGAGTCAATATGTATTAGTATTTTTCAGTCATTTTTCATCTATTTTGAGTTCTAATCGAGGTACATTTTGCTTTGTTGGTTTGTAACAGTTTTATATCTAAATTTGTACATTCAACGAGTCCATAAAAGTATTAGCAAGTGGGCCAGGACCTGCCGTCTCAATCCCGTAAAGCGCATTTTTCAACGACACAAAATTAATGTTGTTTTCAGTCATGCCAGACCCTAAGACATGTGCTAGTTCACCCAAAGGATAAAACTGATATGGAAGATATATGTGGACTTATCTATCACAATTAAAGTGTGAAGAACGGGGTGAAAGCCATTGCCATCACGGACATCTTTAGGAAACGGAAAGGACATCAAACGCGAGATTTAATGAATATAGAAGACCATGTTCAAGTTCTGAAGTATAACGATACATCCACAATGTTTGTCCAGGCCATACTGTATCTTGCTACTGATTGAAAATCTTAGATCAAGAACAAGCCTAGTATTAGCGGTGGTTGGGGGTGGCTAGAATATCTACATCCATGCACACAAATCAACAATGAACACATACTGGGGCCATTACATTGATGGCGCATATTTGGGACAATCTTAACATCGCTCACTGTTCCCTCGGGTGATGTTAATAATCAGTAGAGGAAGATCAGTTTGCTGATGAAGTCTTTAGCATGAGGATGAGAGATTTGCTTTCAAAATCTGTAAGAATTGTAAATTGTGCTAATGTTTAGAAATGATTCACTGCAGGAATAATTAGAAACTTACATTTGGTTTTTAAATATGTTCTTATTGGAGCAAAATATATAATCAACAGTTGTAGTTAAAGACTGTTACATAGCTTGTGCTAGCCTGCAATTGGACATTGTCCTTGACACCTACACGTCTAATCAAATGTTTCCTCTGTTGTCCAAGCTCAACACTCATTATAATAATAGTGCCACAAGATTGTAACGATTCATGAGTTTCAGAAAGTAATCTTATGACCAGTTATTTCACCAACTTTGGGTATTACATTATCACATTTCTATTTCATACTTTTGGTGAGTTATAAATGATGAATTATTCATTTTAATCCTGAAAGCATATTGATAGTTTTTATAAGCTGTTCTATTAAGATGTATGCATCTAGTTCTATTTTTTAAAATCTCGTGTAGCTCGTGTGTATTTTTGAGTTTGTTATCTGGTGTAACTAATTCAAAAACATTCTCAATACTCAGTATCTTTCGTTCCTTTCTTTGCTCTCCTTTTAAGAGAAGAAATAAACATTTTATATATAAAAAAAACATTACCATTCCATACAAACTGAAACAAGTTTATTAACTTCTAATTTCATTAGGACGCACTGATCTTGTCATAAGACTCAGTGGATATCTTGAAATAAACCATTTTACTAAGTCTGATAACCATCTCATCAGAAATAGTCGCCAAGATGGTGGCCAGTCTAGCCAATCAAATACAAGACCACCTCATCAGTATGCATCGAACTTGCTCATTATCACTGTGCATATACAAGGTGTTGATCGAATGTTCTTATTTAGTCAGATTCTATGGTATTTCTAGTGGTTAGAAGTTCAGTACATTAGGCGTCAGAACACCTCATTAGTATGTGTGGATCACTCATTATCAAATTTGTTCGAGACTTAAGTTTGTTAAGTATATATTCCAAGTTTGATAAATATGACCTCCAAAGTGGTAACACTCGCAGCCTATCAGTTGCATCATGACTGTATTAATTAATATGGATGGATCATGCTTGTTATCGAACTCATCCTAGATTGTGATATGCCAAGTGCTTACAATTGGACATGAAAATAACGATTTGAGAGTGATAACGAGCAGTTTGTATTCTTCTTGTTTGGGGTTTAAGGTCATTTTTCAGCACATGATACGCTATACATGGCAGCAAATATAAATGGTGGAGGAAGAGCCTAGGAAAACCTCGGTAAGAACCACTGACCCACGGGAAGCAACTAACATGCTTTCTTACATTTTCACATTGGCCGAGACCAAAACTCGACCCCACAGGGACAGGTGAGATGGTAATGATCGGTAAAGGCAAGCCCTTTAAACAACCTTGAGCCCCCAAATGAAGCAATTGACCAGGTAAGTTAAAAACTATTTAAAAATCAAATAAAACCTCAAATTCTCGAAGAATTGCAATTTGATTTGGATGTAAATATCTACCCTTCAATCTGTTTGTACGATTAGTTTTTTTGCTAAATATGAAAGCAAAGACATTTCATATCCTGTTCAAAAGAAAATGTACATTCCTTGTACAAAATATACGAGAGAGAGAGAGAGAGAAGAGAAGAAAAGAAATATCCAAAGCACTTCCTAAAAACATTACACAAGTATTTACATGATTGATAACCCAAATTGCTTAGAGAATACTATTTATTAGCAGAACAATTAACGCAGGTTTTATGGATATCCTTCTTTCCTTGTTATTTACCGTTATTTACTTAGTACCATTATTGACATCAAGTGAATTTGACAAATGAATCACAATGATCACAACTCTGCAGATGTATGTTTTCTTCACTCATTTTCACAAATATATGTTCTCTTACCCAGGAAATATCAATGTATGCTCATATTGTTTCAAGACCATAATTCTTTCAAATGTCTCAACTATTGCAATATAATTTCATGTATCAATGCTATAAATCAAAATGTGAGAAGACGCTTTTTATGTTTGTCACTTGCTTCATTTAAGAATCAAATTGTACTACATTTGACATTACTGGAACATAGAATGTTAGACCAAAGCTTAATGAATTTCCAAAGGGTCGATAAAATTACAGGTACATGATAGGATCTTAGAACAAACCTTAATGAATTGCCCATAAAGGGTCAATACATTCAACGACAATAAAAACCAGTTGCCACAACTTTTAACCAAATATTGCCCATTAACACATAAGAAATGTCACATAACTTAATAAATAAATATCCCAGGGGTCAAGTTGCAGGTGGCTTACATTACATTTTACACCGCTACTTTATATATCGGCCCAAGGTGTGGGCAAAACACAAAGTAATCCAGTCGCACATTTTAATAAACCTAAAGAAATGCTGAAAGTTTTAAAATCCTTACATATTTGATCCTACTTACATGAGGGCACAATCTGGCTGCTAATCTATCAGATGTATTACCAAAACATGTACAGTTATAACTGATACTGTAAAGAAAAATATTTTTTTTTTAAAAAAAGACAAATACCACAAACTTTTCAACTGAAACATTTACACGTAATTTCAAGATTTAATGTGCTGCATGTTTAAAAATTATATATTTTCAATGTTATCCTTGTGTGATTTAGGTCAGGTTTCCATCTGGAGTTTATCACAAGTGTGTAAAAGCTGCACTAGGTAAATTCAAGGCTTCCAGAACGTGGCTATGTCTCCATCCAAAGAGACACAGCCAACTGCCATCATTGTCGAACCTCATGGATTGCATCTGCTGCAGAGCTTCATTGATTTCGGATCTAAAGGGACGTAAAATATGAAATACTAAAATTAAAAGACAATGCATTTTTCTCGTGCTATATTAATATTGACGCTTTAGAGTTACGTCAGCCAATGAAAGTCAATTTCAAGAAAGATTGGAAGCAACATTCATGTACATAAATAACACTAGTTATGAAACATTTGAAGAAATTTTTTAATGTTGTAAATAGGCAAGTTTATTTAGGTACCGTGATAAAAATAACAGTATGCACCAGGTCTCAATTCGTTCAGTTTGAAAATGTTTAGCGTTTATTATTATCCTCACGTTAAACTATAAAATGTAAACCAGTTTTCATCTTATTTTAACAGCTTCAGATTAAAACAAAATTATGTATTTATCTGATATGCATACACTCACCTGGATGCAGTGGAAGAAGACGATTTTATTCTGATGGGGTAGAAGATGGGGCCTCCGTTTCTCTGCTGATTGCTGAATTGACCTTCAGCACTGTATTACCAACTTGGGAACTGGAAGTTGATCTTGGTTCCGGCTGCTTGGAAACCTTAAAACAAAAACGACACTACTATTGATGTGCAAAGTAAAATCACTGTTTTTATTATAAATAAAACCATTTTCTTTAGCAGCAACTTCCATTATTCCTGGTTCTTCAGTTTCATGAATTCACTCCAAAAGATGGAATAGTTAAGGTAGTTTCATAGTTTTTTTTTGTGTTAGAATTCTTTTGGTTGAATGTCATTTGAAATGCCCTCGATTTAGATCGATGTGAAGTAATCAAAATCTCACAGAAGGAAAGAAACGTATGCAAGGAATGTATGCACATGGAATCCAAAGTTAGTGACTAATAAAAAAAGAAAAAAATACCAGCAGAGCAAGATCAGTATTTCACTGGCAAATTTAGTTTATTCAGTAAATGATACAGTGAACAATAGGGGTATTTCCTTACACTAATTGCATGCCAACGTTTGGTAATTAGTGATGGAGAATCATGTTATTGTGTGAGGGCTCCAGGTAGCTAAGTGGTATCAGGCATTCATCGTTACAGATCACATACATTTCACCCATGCCCGCATGTGTTCGAGACTCTGCTAACGAGGGTACGTCAAGATCTTGCCTGTAGCTTCCCGTGGTTTGCTTGTTCTGCCTGGAGTTTTTTCCTGGGTTCCTGCTCCACCAAATATAATGGTTGCCATGTATAGCCTATCATGTGCTGAAAAAATTATGTTAAACCCACTAATAGTTGAGTGGAAAGCATTTTTGTTTCAAAACTCAGAACGACCTTAACATTCGTCTTTACGTAGCCTGAAATCGATAGGGTTCTTCCATATCCCAAGTTCAAGCCACTCCCAAAGTTTGGTAATTGCTGCTGAATGAGAACGCTAGTTACTATGCTGAAACCGTATTTATTGTATCAGACAGTAACCTTGACCTTTTTACCCCGATAAATCAATAGACTTCTTTACTCCATTGAAGATTTCCACATAGTTTGGTAACAATAGATGGAGAATTGTGCGGAAAGGTGTCTATTTTTAGTCTTCGTTGACTATGACCTTCAAACTTTCGAGACCGATTCCGATAGTAGTCTTCTCTACCCTAGGCCATGCCGTCTAGAAAGTATGGTACCTGTAAATGGTCGACGACTGAAGCTAATGTGCGGAAACTAATATTGGTAACATGGATATACGTATTCATAGCATAATAACGTTCCGTCTTATCGCAGGTGTATAAAATACAAACATTAATCAAAGCAATTATAATAATAGAACGTACCGACATCATGGGCGAAGATAAAGATGGTCGCTTCTCAAACTCCGTTTCTATGGACTTGGTACCGTTATCCTTCGCTTTCTCTCCAGAAACAAATGATACCAGCACCGAGTCTGATGGTTCCTCACCCTCATAGTTTTCCACCATCTGTTTCCATGTGCATCCAACTTCCATGCCTTGGATACGATTTCCGCGCGCTAAGCAGCTACCATGATCGCCCTTACCACATATGCTGTGATCTCCGTTGCGATCTATGTATATAGAATCGTCTATATCTAGAATTGAGAATGCAATAATGTATTCATTGTTTATCCTCGGCATGACTTGTTTCTAGATATTTCGTTGCTGTCTGAAGTATGTAATCTGGGTATATTATAACAGCTGTTTGCAAGTTTTACACTTGAGTTTTCGTACTTAAGTTATTTTAACAGTGAATATTTTATTGACCAAAAATTACAATATTTTAGAAACAATTCTGCTAGAATTCAGCGCATTGATTTAAATCAAATACTTACCGAAAGGGTCAAGCAGGGAAGCAACAGACTTTTCAAACTTTTTTTCCACATTTGCTCTGTCTTTCTCGTGCTCTTCAGTTTCAAGGTTCTTTGGCTTATCTCCATTTTGAATTTTGGCCTCCTCGGTATCGTTGTCAGTCGAACGTCCAGGACCATTTCGGCTAAACCAGCGTCTCATGTACTTCTGCATCCAGCGACGAAAATAGTGTGGGATAACAAACGGCTGGAATTTTGAGAACAAAGTTTAAACAAATTCACAAGTCAAAGTTCTATCGAGCAAGCCCTTGATACATCAGTATGCTAGAATAGTTTCTTTGTATAAGTTGTTCATGCTATATACCACATATGTTTTTAGAGCTTTGTGTTAATATGACAATGTATAATTCAAAATAAATGGATCTATTAATACCGTCTATCAAACGGTGTTTGCAAGCGAACCCAAAACACACCTGACAATTTAGATTCCTGTAACGAACGAGCCACCTATGAATTATTCCGTATATATCTTGGTTACCGTTCTTTATCATAGTTCTCCAGCTAAAGCCACGGACACTTGGATAGTTTTATCTATAAAACATGCACAAATTCATATTGTCACCCTATTTTGCCGAAATTTTCAATTTATGGCAAATAATGCGATGGAAATGTATCTAAATGTTTACAAGAAAATCATTTTATAAAGACGTTGATATAGTATTCGGGTCCTTAGGTACTGAAGCAGGTTAGGTTCAATACGTACTTAAAAGAATTTGTATTTTAGTGTTCTTTTATAAACGACCATTTGGATTTGACAAGAATGATCGGTCTCTACTAAATTACCATGATTTCTTTAAAATAATTTTTTACTTCAAAAAGTATGTGGTTGACGGAACTTTTAAGTATGAAGTGAGAATTGGACAGTGGGTGTCTAAATAAAACAAATTTGAAATTTGACACGTCATATAGTACAAGTCAAGTAGGTAACGTACTGAACTCAAGACAGACCACTTGAACCGATTCGCGCGTGAAGTAGTAATAATAGGTAAATTCCAAGACGTGTCCTCAGATTGGTCAGAATGTGACACTGGTAACAGACAGTCGCTGTGCTGGACGGAGATGTAATTTATATATCGTTCTCAAAATTTGGATCAAAAACTAGCCAGTAAATCTTAAATATTTTCACTCTGTTAATGTTACTATATTTTCAATTAAGACATTATACATCAGACTCGGATAATGTATAAAAATTTAACTTGCGCCTTGTAATTCTGGTTCATGGGATTCAAAAGGAAACCCCATATGAGGATGATGTCCGGTGAGAGATGCTTTACAATATCCCGTCTCCATAGGGGTGGTTATTCTCATCATGTCATGTTCCTTGTGGATTCCATTCTTTTCACATTTGGAACACAGGTCATAATCCGGGCACTCCATGCACTTGTAACGATTCCCAACGACAGCCCCATCACACCCATCACATCCCACTCCTAAATGAAGTTCAGCCTTAGCATCTTTCGAACTATCATTCGAAGCTTTCTCTGCAATAAAAATGTATGATGGATAAATAACATGAAATTGCTGTGATATCCTTTCAATAGGAAATGCGCCATCAATATTTGTTATTTAAATGAAAATATATAGCACCTTCCCTTTGACTTTGACATTTCAAAACCTAGCAAGGAAACACTTGTCTTCTGGTTATTGCTAAATATTACATGTGTTATGTATATTTGATTTAATTTATATTTGATTTATTTTAATTGTTTCCTTAAAATTTTCCCAAAAAATGTTTATTTCATTACATGTTAAAGTAATGTAATTTTGTTTAATGGAATTTGATTTTTTCCAGAAATTAGTTTGACCTGACTTTTTTTGTCGTAAACACCTAATGCTGACATAGTTTCTGACCTAGATTCAAAATTAGTAAACACCTTTTTTATTCATTCTTAATGCATGAGTATAAGAGGGAAATCGAGTCTGACTGGTGCTAAGTGGCTTTAGACGTAAATAGCTTCTACGATGTTCTCGAAATTCTGGTTTTACAGGAGGGTTGATCCTCATGCGGGCATATGTTTTAAGCAGCAGTCAGGTTTTATACCGATGTTTAAAGAAATAATCTCAGTTTGGGCTTTTTACCTTCGACACTAAAAGTTTTGTTGTGGCCAGTTGAGTTACATTTTAATTTTTATTCAAATTATTTGGATTCTAAAAGATTAATTCTTTTCCCTGGAATATTTGAGTGCTCATACAAAATTCTTGAACAAAGCATTTAAACTTTCAAACACCGGGATATTTTCTGTGGTTCAACAAAGAACTGTAGACACATCCGTACTATATAGGTTATAGCATACGCCATCGCCATCGCCTTCTAGTTTGGATTTTCGTCGGGACTCCGAACTCAAATTCATTAGATCATATTTATTACTAGTACTTCTAGTTTTTAATTCGTGGATTATTCTTGGATTATTTTTGAATTTGATTCTTAAAACCGTAAGTTTTCCCACTTTTACCTTGTTTTTCTAGGGAAATAAATTATTTGTTATATTTTACAAAGATTGTTTTCTTCACCTTTTCTTTGTTACTGTTTATGAGAGCCTAAACACCTAACAATTTTAATTCAGTTTACTATAAGCCTACTGTATCGATAAGACTAGAAGTCATCGATCTATTTTAAGAAAGATGGCAACTGCTCAAAACTTAATGGACCGTCGTAAATTCGGAAACACTTATTAGAAGTGATCGAGCACATAAAATAAAACAAATTCTGATATACTAAAGAAGCAACAATTTCTTGCATTTTTCAACCCAATTATCCATGTTGTAGAATATACGAGCTCAGTAATTAGTAGTTTATGACACTTACCACGCACATAGATCTTCAAGAGGCTGTCTTTGACAAAGCCAAGAGCTTCAATCAATTCTTCATCCGTGGAGAAAGCCACCTGATCTCCATCGGAATCTACAATGTCATTGATATTCGGTTATTATCGGGCTTTAAAAATATCATACAGTTCCTAAAATATGCAGGCATGGTCTTTAAGTGCACCTTTTGAAGCTAGTTTGGAAGAATAACTAGAGACAAATTGGTTATGTTATCGTTAACCCGATCTACGTAACTTTACAGTTGACAATTTCACTACACATGCTAACGTAGTCTTGTAAGTAGACAACCGATGTAAAATATCTCCCATCTTTATATAATCATTTTGATTTTCCCTTGTTATCAAGATAAAAAAGAAGTCTAAAGATAATGGCACAATCAATGTCTCTTTCTCGTAAACAGTCATCCAAGATTTTGATGATAATACACCAACCAACAAATTCTGTAGTCGGTGGATGCAATATGTAGTTTATCAAGGCAACAAGCTCAGCCAATCAGAAGCAAGGTATATAAAAGTAATATTGCATATATATTGAATTTTATCGAAATCAGATCATAAATATGGCTAGAAGCGAGTAACAACATCAGCCAATCAGATGCAAGATCACCTTTTCAATATGCATGTATTATTTTCCATTTCCATATTGTTCAAGATGTTTATAATGTAAGCCGTTCTCCAACCGATCAACATCACATTAGAATTATGGATTGCAGAGTGATAACAAGATCAGCCAATCAGAAGCTATATCACCTCAATATGCATGGAGCTTGATGATTATCTATATTTTCCAGGATCTTGATATTTATTAAATGCTTATGTTTTGCTCCGTTAAATTTACAGTCCGAATCGTGCAATATTTTTCGATACTACTCGGCTTCATTCTGCACGACACGTGGATCTAAAAATAGTCTCGTGTATAAGAACTACTTTATAAACAAACCATGTACACTCATGATCGTAGACGCTTTGGTTGATTAGATATGTTTTTACATTAAAAAAACATCCATTTGAAAGTACAGATGATAAAGTTAATGATGTGAACGAGCTCACTGAGTCACAAACGAAACTTTGAAAGGAAACGAAGGAACGTCATATTCGCAATGTCAGCAACAAATACGAGAGATGCAGTAATTGAAAACGCCATTGTGATCATTTAAACAGTTATTTAGGAGAAATATTAGTAACTTTTCGCTAATAGAATGGTTCAGATTATAATCAGTCTCACTACTAGCTATCAAAATAGCATCTATAAAAATAGCATAGAAAAGCATGCTGAGTCCAAAGGGTATCGCATATCTATCAGAGACGTACCATTTTAGACGTCAGTCAAAATACTAAATTCAATAAAAATGATGCAACTGAAGGTTTTTGTAAGAAACTAAGAGCATCATAGCAAATAAAACAAGAAGAAAAAGTTCATTTCCGCTGGCTAAACGGTCTGTCACAACTGCTTCGCAAGTTTCCCAGTTTAACTATTGATACAACATTAAGCTAGCGATCGAAGATGTACACTATGATATAGGTCATAGCCACAGTCCATCAAACAGCGACCATAATAGTGACAGGGTATGAACGCGCGTCTTCTTTAGCTGGTAATAAGAATGGCAACATGCATTTTGAATTTACTCAAAATGTACTTATTTCTGCATTTCCGAATAACATGACATGACCCATGTAATGGAAAACCTGATACACACTAAATTTTACTGTAATTTCGACAATATTTCCAACTGAAATCACATTCACCTTACTGTACTGAATTGACCCAGTCCATTATAAGCTGACATCCAGAACTGAGTTAGAACAGAAAAACAAAATCCATCAATTTCAGACAAAATGAAAAAGTTTAAATGCTCATTCATTCAAAGTTTGACTCTACATTTCAATTTTAAGTAGTCTAGTGCGACCTCGAGAAGGTTTACAAGATCAGCCAATCAGACGAAGGATTGCATTATTAGTCTTCATAAATCTTGCTCAATATCGCCCTTGTCGGGGATATTAATATAAGCAGATTATTCTAAGTTTTATCAAACCCGGTTCCTAAATACGACCACCAGTTCAGCAGATAAAATACATGCTCACCTCATTTTTATGGAGAATCTCGCTTATTTTCGTCCAAGATATTTATACAGGCATTTCTTTCCAAGTTTGATGAAAATCCAATCAGAAATATGTCATCCGAAGTATTAACTAGGCGAAACAATCAAATATAAGATCACCTCTTTAATAAGCAGAGGTCTCTCATTGTCGAACTCTTCCTAGATTTTTATAATATCAACCCTATTCTAAGTTTGACTCAGACGTAAATATGGACTTTAAGAGTGGTAAAAAAAAATTTACGAACGGACATGCACGATTAACAACACCTGACTGACGATGCACAACGGACGCATTCAATTACTGCCAGGTGAGCTTAATTCATCGGCAATATAACAGGACCAACCCAGGGAAAACGAGATCAATATAGACTAACCATTTCATTTTTCTTAATTCCCACTCTAGATCCCAGCCCTTTTAAGTCATCACCCATCTATGTCATGGTTTCAGAGTAATGCAGCTTTATCCACTTCAAATAAGACATTTTAGAAATGTGTTTGTCATTACGAATGCTTTGTATTAAGAGACTCCCGTCTAATCCGAACAAAATTGGGAAAGACGATACATCTGGACTAGGCAGTGTTAAGAAGAAACTTAATTCAGATTAAATTTGACAAGAACTGAATGACTTGGTTTCATGGTGTCATTTCCTAACCAAGGGCTGGACGTGATGGGTTTCGTGTTATTTGCTAACCAATGGCTGGAATTGACGGGTTTCAAAATCTCATTGATCAAACGTTATCAATGTTTATATTTGCCTAAATCAGGTTTTCAGACTGGTACGCGGTCCTCTGAGTTCCATTCAAGTGGTCTACGGAAAGGTTGGGAAACAATGGAGATCCTGACCGTTACTAAAAACAAAAGGCTCATCTATCACGTTAGAAAGGAAAGACTACTTAAAAATATTTAGCAAGAATTTGTATTACTAAGTTTCTTTGCATAGCTAACGCCTTTATGCAACGCGCATTATGATAGTTATAACAACAATCTGATGCTTACAATGGCACAAACATTAGGAAAGATCATTAAATTGTCCTATAACAAATCCAAAGGTATAAAACGTGCCGAATGAATTCCAATAGTCATGAATGTCTTGACGTACGAATGATGCAACCCAGAACGACTTTGAACTCACAATAATTCTAAACAAATGTGTTAGTCCAGAAGTCAATTAGCACTTTGTAATTTACATGAATATATAAATAATTCCTCATAACAGTTGTGAATAATTGCTATTTCCTCATCGTGGAAAGTTATAACGATCTGATGCTTACAATACTTGTATGATATTTTAGTTCATTGGCTTTTCGAACACTGCTTTGGGATTATTGAAAACATTGCTTCAGGATTAATGAAAACATTCTGGATTATATCATTGTGATACATCAATGTATCGGTACTGATATTCCCGGTTGCCGTTGATAAAATTACACGTTTCAAGAGACGACATATAGGTCTAAACAGCCTAATATTTAGCATCAAATAGCTATAATAAATGCATGTACACACATTAAGGACAGTTAAACTGTTGCAAGGTCACCACCACCAGCCCCCAAAGAAATACAAAATCCTTAATCCGGGCACAATGTGACTAGTACAAGAGCATAAAAGTCAACTTATCAGTCTTACATGTTAGCATACGTAGACAAAATATAAAGACATTTACCTCACCAGCCATAGTTGGTTCACGTTTTGGTTATTAGTTTTTTTTTATTATCTCTGTTTATATATCTATTTCATTATATTTCTGGCTTCCGTGATAAAAGTCTTTATTGTTCTTAAATTTTACTTAACCTTTTTACTTGTCATTGGTGGGCTGTTTCCTCTACCCAACATCTATTTATTGGAGATTTTTCATACCAACAGCAAAAAATAGCATGGTCAATTTATTTCTACTTGCTGACATATAAACTAAACAATTTTCTTACCTTTCCAGTATAGAGTAAACCTGCCATGTCGAAGCGAAGGGAAGATATCGGAAATTTTCTTGCTTAGATAATCGTAACAGCTTGAAACATCTGCAGGAACAGAAAATCGGCGAATTTCTTCGTCTCCCGATCCCGACTTCAGCAGAAACGCCTTCACTGTCAGTGACATTTTTCTCCGGACGTTTTGGGAATTATCCTTAACTAAACAATTGCTAGCGTTCCTTGTTTGTTTCAGAGCGTACTAAAACTTAGACTGTCGTTCAATACATTTTATACCGAGACTTACTGGCAGCAATTTGTGACAACGAATCACTGATGAAAATAGTCACTGTATACGAAGACTCGAGAGTAAAATTTGCCGAGTCAGTACTAATCCATTCAACACCTTGATGTTATGTCACAAGGTCGTTCTAAATTAACCTCGGCCTAAAGGACCAATCTGTTGGTCATATCTATACCTATACATGTTGCTATACATAGCTCGTCAAGATAGTGTATTAAAAAAATCTCTGTGATCTCTTTATGCTTGGTCGCATTATTCCTTTAATTTCGGGTTATCATGACAATAAACTGTTTCGAAGGAAGGCATTTAAATTAAATTTATTAATTAATAAATTTATTATTTCATATAAATTAATGAATTAGTAAAGAAACATGAACAGAAATAATTATTTCCCAGATACGTTTATACAAAACATTTCCGAGAGAGAGAGAGAGAGAGAGAGAGAGAGAGAGATCGGGGAAGGGGGGGTCAGATGTACCAATGGTACAGCAGTATATTCTGTGGACTATGTTACGAATATGCATGCACGTTCTTATTTCTAATACATACGTCAACTGTTATAAACATATAAGGCTTCTCAATTTACTTCTGACTTGTATGTACCATATATTCATTATAGTTTCACAAAACAATCAAATGTTGATTCCAGGTCAAACACATGTATAGACCCAGTCTGAAATTAATGCTGCTTAAAAGTGACGATCGATTGACTTTGCAGGCGCCTAACATCTCGTAGAGATTATAAACTCGTGATCTACATTACTCTTTATTCGCGAAAAGAAATTGGTAACAGAACCGGTTACCAATCTAATTTCATTCACGCACGTCTTATTTATTTTTTTATGATTTAAACAATATATATAAAGAATACAAACCAAATGGCGAACAACAGTCTTTTCAAGTGCACTGGATCAAGCAAGGGATCACGTGTGTCAGGGATTGATTAAGATAAATGCAATAAATTGACAACGAACAGTGCAAAACTAGTATCTAACTTTCTGATCGCTTTCGACTCGTAACGAGTCTTTTTCAAAATACAAAACAGACACAAGACAAACAAATAAAACAGAAAAACCGTTCTGTTTACAAAACTTTACATGACTATTTCTACAGGATCGAAACCTTTAAATTTATTCAATATTTTATATTGACCTTTGAAAAAGACTCATTAAGAGTCGAAAGCGCTCAGGCTAGTTAGATACTGGTTTTGCACTGTTCGTTGTCAGTTTTTTGCATTTTTCGAATTGGGTGAAATACAAGTATATATTACACAGCAATCACGCAAACGAATTTATGGGGAACCCTAAAACTTGCATGGAGCAACTTTTAGGATATTGAACTAGAGTCTTAAGTAGCAGGAATCGTTGATAAAACGGTTATATATACGGATTCTATTCATAGTAGGTCTTCTCCACATTGCTATATAAACCCCCGCCACACAACTAGTTTCAATCTACTCAGATTTGGGACAGTGAAAACATCTTCCAAGGATTTTTTGTTATTTTCCTCACGTTATCTATAATGTCGCAGACAGTGACGGCATTTGTATAGAACGAAGATTTTGATGAAACAGAGAAACGTCCTGTGATAGTATTCCTTAACAAGAACGATAGTAGTAGTGATAGTATTTGCATTTGTTAGAGTTATTGTTTGATGGTAGTTGTGGTATTTTGTTACAGTTCTTTAATTCTTGTTATGATTGTTTAAAGCTATTGTGTCTGCAAAAGATAATGATATTTATTATTATTATTATTATTATTAGTGGTAGTATTAGTAGCAGTAGTAGTAGTAGTGGTGGTGGTAGTAGTAGTTAGGATCTTGAATGCGACCATGTCTCCATGACTTGATGTGAACATTGTACCTCAATGTAAAATGATTATCCGGCGTTTTAGGGCCCACAGTAATATACATAATTAACTAAATTTGTCTTAAATTTTCCTCATATTAGTAAATTTTATATTATAATGCCGAGTTTGGAAAATATGGCATGATATGTGTGGTATATTAAAACATGAACACTGTATCAACCAATATTACACGTATATTTTAATGTTCATTATCTTGACCAATATAGATTATATTTTATTAAATTGATGTGAGAAATATTGATATCCTATTTTAATTAAGAAACGTACTCGGCATTGCAGAAGTAAACAATATAAAAGTTACAGTTGTCATGACTGTGTACTTAATGACAATGCTTTATTTATTAATGAGCCAAAATATACTCGAGTGTAGCTGCTGCGTACAGTAGTGTCCGAGGGTGATCTGTTTTCTTCCAAAGTTATTTCAAAATGCTGAATTCAGTTCACCAAATGCTGCATGAGCAAAGTGCTGACAGTGAGAAAACTGTATACTTTCTCTAGACGTGGATTTCACCATAGCCAGGGTACTTACAGATTCAAGTCTGACTATATTATCACAGTATAACGAGTTTTGTCGCGAAGCTCTACATTTTTGAGAAACAAAAAGCATATAAGGCAACATTTCTTACAGCAGGTTCTGTCTGGTATTGATCTTTTTGTTTAAATAGATATTCACCAATAATCTTAAGCTGTAGAGGTATGTGAACTATAAAATTTAATTATTTTTCCGTGTTGTATAATACAATTGTTTGATATATTGGATGTTCCAGTATTTATTCTTAATTTTACAGATAGACATATGTCGTATATCGCGTGCTATTAGATAGACTATAATCTGTTTCAAGTTAGTAATTTTATAACTGAATTAACGAGTTAATGTACATGTTGCATGTATTAAAGGATGTGTAATGTTAGAGCTCTTCAAATTCAGTGAGATTATTCTTGTCGAATACAGATTCATGTCCCAACGTGGTTATAATAATAATAATAATCTTGTACAGTAGATACATTATTTAATACGTAACAAACAGGGCCGGCCCTTGGGCAAGGCGTACGAGGCAACTGCCTTGGGTCCTGCGCTACTCCGCAATGCAATTTTTTTGTTGCTTGGGGCCCCGCGCTCATCAATTGTTGCCTTGGGCCCCGCACATCCTAGGGCCGGTCCTGTTAACGAAACAAATTCACGAGCGTACGAAGGGCGGCAATGCGTGGTGGGTCTTTGATCATTCGATGTTATCGGTGGAACCGGAAATGGTTAATGATCATCAGCTTTAAGTCACCAGTTGAATACTTTCCGTTAAATCAGTACGGGTGTATGAATCTATGGAACCTTATTAATTTTTTTTTTAAATTCCAGATATTATCTACACTAATAGATCCATATATAAATTATATTTGCATATGATTTCCATTCGTTGATCTTGTTCATTATTTGTATGTTACATGTTCTGATTAGTTTGTATAGAACGATATAATTTCCTAATATCGATTATTTCACTCGTTGTGCATCATTGTTAATTTCATTATTGCACTTTATGCGCACTAGTTTGGTGTCGATTCATTCATCATTCAATTACACTATAAATAAACACCCCATTCGCAAAATTGCTTTCAGTTCCTTCGTTAAAATCTCACTTAACTCCGTTTCATCCTGTTACATTTTGTTATGTATGCTTGTACTCGTTTGCGAAAATCTCCATTTGCTTTTTCACTGTTCAGAATGGGGGTGGGTAAGAGGGTATTTAAAAAAATAAACCTTCTACGAAAATATTGTTCGAAGAAAGGCTACTTTCCCAAAATAAACGCTTCCACGATGATTAAAAAAGCATGCGAGAATATAAAAATACAATTCCAGGACGGGCCCCTCTGCTGCTGTAGTTTTTTCAAAATATTTTGTAAATTTATGATAAAAAAAAAAAATTACTATATAAATTAAAATCACTGATATATTAATAATCATGAATGTTGGAGAAGCATATACTACTAGATTAGCACGAGAACGACTAGAATCAATAAAGAAATATCTTCCAGTGAGAGAATCAGTCAAACGAAAAATACAAGCAGTTGAAGATGCAAGGCAAGGTTTTGCTGAGTCAGCTGAATTATTATTCAAACCTTTTCACTGCAACCACTGAAAAAATTCTACTGGGAGATACTGAAGACCCCGATGTGAGAAAAAGAGGTATCCTTCCAGTGTTAAAACAAACTGAAGAACAAACTCGACCTCAACCTGTACCTGTACCTGCAGCTCAACCTGTACCTAAATTTAAACCTAAATTTAAATCTAAATCTAAACTTAAATATAAACCCCGAGCTAAACCTAAACTTGTAGCTGAAACTGAAACTGAAGTTGAAGAAACACCCGATGATGACACAGAGATAATTGATGATGACACAGAACAAGCCGCTGCTAGGGTTACTGCGATTGACAAATTTACTGAAGATAGTATTCATGGTATAAGAGCAATTAAAAACGTTGATAATTTAGCTGAAATTGCTGTAATGACATTTAATCGACGAGGGGGAGGTTTTAAAACCTGAATACGCCAATAAGCCTGTAAGTCGTGAAGCATGGTACAGGTGGATATATAATATATATTATGGAACTAATCAGGCCAGAGGATCTGATCCTAGATTTATTTCATTTAGTAATGCGATAGATAGATATCTTGAACAATTACAGCAACAACCTCCACAACAACCTCAACCTTTACAACAGCAACCCCCACAACAACCTCTACCGCAGCCTCCACAGCGGGTAAAAAAAATATTTCCCACGCATCTATTTACCGATGATGCTCTTGATACCTCTGAGCTCTTGATACTTTTGAGAACAGAAATAAATTAATTCAAATTGCTGCATTTGAATATGAAGATAGAGATAAATATGTAAAACCTGAACATATTAATAAAATAACACCTAAAATTTGGATTCCTTCATTATATTTTGCTTCTAAAAATGAAAATTTTAATATGAAAGATCAGGGTTTTAAAGAATTTGCAAAACTTATAGCTGAGGAAAAAAAAACAATCTCACAGACCAAGATCTCCAAAAGAAGAATTTCAAGATGCACCACAATCTCCTGAAGAAGAATCTTTTGATTTACTAAAATCACTTGGTGCTACTGGTAGCGGTTATAATTCTATCTGCCTCGACAACGTTGTCAACGATGTATCACGATTAAAGTTCTTACTGGATGAAAACGAGCAGGAAATAACTAATATCTGTCGAAGATTATTTCAAGATAATATTATTGATATCAGCGTGTACCGCGATCTCATCGATGAAATCATCGACGATTACAGCGACTAGTTGTTAAAGATAAATAATTAAATAAGATGATCGTGCATAAAAATTATCTCAAGTACGTACCTGTCAGGGTGGTGAATGCGCAGTTACCCATGTACAAATTCACCTACGGTACCGGATTAGGTGATACCGTTAAAGATTTCATCACAAGAATAGCTCCTAAGGCGGGACCCATCGTTAAACAATTATCAATGAAAGCAATGGATTTTATTCGTGATAAAGCAACCGCTGCCATTGGTAGCGCTGCCAGTAAAGCATTTAGCGCCGTCAAAGACAGAATATTAAATTTAGTACGCCGAAAACAACCTGCAGCAAAATTACCAAGCACCGCAGCGATGCCCAGCGACGTCACAAAAAGATAAAAAACGATGCAGCAAATAAAAAACTAGCATTGTTGATAAATCAAGGAACCGAAATAATAAATACTAGCATGATATCAGGAAGTGGTCTTCGTTTTAGAAGATAACATTTACAATAAAAATGTTCTCGCGAGTATCTAATGCTACTTTTGACATGGACGAACCAGTAAGCAAAGACGAATCAGTGCGCGATTATCAGTATTACTCATATGACGCAAAAATACCAGATCAAAGTGGACGAACTGAACTTCAGGTTCATGATACGAGTAGATATTTTCTGCCATGTGAGGCGTTTATCGAAGTTGTAGGTGAACTTGTAGCAACCGCCGTTGATGATCACGGTGTTAATAGATCATACAACGCAAATGTTAAAGTTGGATTTGTCAACAATGGCATTATGGCATTATTCAAGAGTGCCATATGCATGGTTGATGGAAAAGAAATTGAATCGATTCACGATAACGTCGATGTTGCTACAACAATTATAGGCCTAGCAAGGTACTCAGATGATTATACCAGATCAACCGGGCCAAGTATGATGTTTGCCAAGGATAATTTTGATGACGCTGATCACGAACCATTTCTTAAAGTACAATTAGGTCAAAATGCCGGGGCTGCTCAAGTACCTGGAACGATAGCTCAGCCAGCTGCTGCGTTTTCAACACTGCAAAGTGCCAATCCTAGCTATAATCTAGGATTTGCTACACGTAAAAATATGTTAAAAGGTGATCGTCGAAATTTTTCATGCGCAATTCCATTATCTCATATATTTGGATTTTGTAGAGATTTTAGAAAAGTAAGTTTTGGGGCTAAGCACACGGTTGTTCTTTATCGAAAGGGTGATAGCAACGATGCTATCTGGAGAAAAGATGTTGCTGGTGTCGTTGATGGTAAAGTAGTATTTATCTAAACTTACACTGTGGATGCCAGTGATGACTCCGTCACTTATTGAAGAAGGTAAATTACTTTCCTTCATGAATCAAGGTGGTAAATCAGTAATTTCCTGGTTGACAACGGTCACAGATAGTGCTAATTCCACCGTAAATAATCCTTTCACTTGGCATATATCATCACAGCAAGGTGTTTCTGCACCAAGACATATCTTTATTGCTCTTCAAAGAAGTGAAAGAACAGCAGCAGATAATCAAATATTTAGTCATATGGTATTTGATAAATATGATGCCAGTGAAGTATCATTGCGAATAAACGGACATCAGGAACCATCTGAGGAGATATCATTAGAATTTGAAACTAATTCAGTAGCACGTGCATATCATCGCCTGTTAAGTTTTATGGGGCGAGATCAAAATATTGATACTGGTTTACAAATATCACAATTAGATTTCACAAATTTATATCCGATCTATTATTTTTCACTAGAACATCTTGATTTATTAAAACAATCCGTGGTTGATATACATTTTAAAGCCAAAATACATAATCCTGGTGCTGCTAATTTTAAGGCGATTGCTGTTATACTTAGCGATAGAACTATAATTTTAGAAGGTATTGGTGGCCGAATGAGATCATTGACGCTCCAGTGGAAAAAATGTGATATAAATTTAGATCAATCGCGTTATTATAAACAATGCCAACGAACACGTTAGTGTGACTCTGACCCCGGGTCAGATAAAAAAAAAAAAAACTTCAATCAAACGCAGCAAAAGCCTGCGGGGTAAAATTAACGTTAAAAAACAATCAAATTCATGGTGGTCCAAATAAATTATCAATAACTAAGACCCAACAAAAACATTTTAGCAAAGCTAAATCGGCAGATGCTGGGGTTCAAATTGATCTGTCTTTGAACGCCATCAAAGACATGGTTAAGGTAGGTGGTTTCTTTCCGCTGCTGGCTGCGTTGCCGGCGCTGATAGCGTCAGCTGCTCCGGCTCTGGCAAAAGCAGCCGCGTTAGGTGCTGTTGGAACAGCATCAGGAATGGCAGCAAAAAAAATGTTAGGAGGAAAATACTGCAAAAAAAAGGACACGGCCTGAAACTACCAGGAACAATTCCATCATGGTACGGGAAAGGCCTCCGACTGCCAGGAACGCAACCACAATGGTATCCCAAAATCAAATAACGCCGATGTCAAATTTTGATTTGATCGACGCCGCTAAAAAACTAAAAATAAAATTCTTCCGAGGTGTGTTTATGCGAGATCAATTACCGGCGAGTCCAAACCGCGATGAAAACGGAATTATAAATCTCGATGACAGCATTGGCCCCGGCACGCACTGGGTTGCTTACGCGATTAATCTGCGTGAAATTATTTACTTTGACTCGTACGGGCTAGCACCACCACGACAGTTTCTAAATTATGTGAAACAATTAAATATTCCAACGTGGTATTCGACGTTACCAACGCAAAAACTAACCGAACCTCTTATATGTGGCCGTGAAGCAATTAATGTTCTTGCAGCGATATCGGCATCAGCTAAACCACACAACAAAGTTGTTCACGAGTATAATTCCGATAAATTAAATCAATCATTATTATAACGGTTGACATATACGGACGATCTATTTCATCGCGAGTGTTAAAAAAAGACCCGACATTGATTTATCAAAATACGCAACAAAGGACGACGTTAATAATCTTTTAGCGATATCAGGAATAGATCCTGACGAGGTTGTTATTTTTCAGGATCAACATGTAAAATTAAAAACAAGCAATATCAAATTAAATGATATAATTCGACGGACCGAATATAACACCCACGTGAGTGATTTTACTGCCCTTCAGGAATCAACCAGACAAACTAATGAAAATACCAGGAAAGTTAATGAAAACACCGCTGAAGCTATTGGAAAAATGAATGACGTTATTAAAAAAATAAACGAAGCAGCCGCAGAAATCACTATAAGAACCGATGAAACTATTAGAAAAATCGATGAGAACGCCGCTGAAACAAATAAGAAAATAAATGAGATTAACAAAAAACTCGACGACAACGAAGTTAGCGTCAATACATTTAAGGGAACTAAATTATTAATTCCAGGGATCTTTGAAAAGACTGGCTTCGTTAAAATTCCATCAGGAATACCCTCATCGCAGGTTAACAACATTTTATTTACCACGTCGATGGGATCATCAGCGTGGACGTCGGAAAATGATTCGTTCAGATACACCGCGACAGTCACTGGTGTGTATCGGTTGTATGTTTTTTTCCAATATAAGATTCAGAATAATTGCTAAAGAATACAATTGGAGACATCCCAGCGATAGATTTCTTGGTTTCCTAACTGTTTTATTAAATAAAAACGTCCAAGAAGTATTCACGTTAGAACCTCCAGAAAAGAAAATACCAGTGGATCCGGTATCGTATTGGTGGTGCATGGAATTTGTATCTGAATCACCCCAATTATTTACTTAGTAAAGTATAATGAGTGCATCCAAGTACAGGTACAATCAGGCGCGTGCGTGGCAGTCATCGCTGAAAACCATCATAGATACATACTCGGCAAAGATAAAAAAATATCAGCGACATTAGTTATCATTGACGTGATTGTTTATTCGGTACCCGCGGTCGTTACTGGCGCTGGAATAATATTATCCGCGATAACAATGATGGGGCCGGTAACTGTTACTGTTTGTGTTTCCGCGGCAACGACGGTCGCGGGCGTCCTTAATATTAATACAAAAAAATTTTTCATGTACAAATGAAAAATTATCTGAATACCTGATTAAATTACATACAGCGACGACCGCGTATTCAAAGTTATCTTCGTTGCTGTCAGTGAGCCTCAACGATGGAATTATATCTGATGCGGAGTTCTCGTCGATGATGAAAATTTACAACCAAACGATTAAAGCTACGGATATAAATAATGGCGGAATTACTCCAGCAGATCGTGACAAACACGATCCCACATAAAACCACGATGATCTCGGTGAGTTCAACTAACCCAGAATTTAGTATTAATTTTCCAATTGCAATTTCCATCGACGAAATCGTGCTAGCACAGTTGCGAGTATATCACAGTTGGCCCAATATAAGATCCAAATCATTTGGTGGATTGCTATCAAATAATTCTCTTGTTTTTGCAAATAAAAATAAAGCCGACGGCAGCCCGGATTGGAACGTTGTTGGAATACCAACTGGTAGTTATCAGATCGAAGAAATCAATGACGAGTTAACACGCAGAATAAAAAATATACCGGAGAAGAACCCGGAATAAAAATATCTGCGCACGAACCAACGCTAACTTCGGTCATCGAGATAAGTTCAGATTACGTCGTAGATATTTATTCGAGTTCAATAAGAACCGTCCTAGGATGGCCTGAAATTCAACCACCAGTACCGCCAGAACCTAAAAGAATCTGATTATGCCACAGATTCAATTAATTATTTGTTTTATAGTACAATTTACAGCGGGGATCTACGTCAGATAAAACGTGGCGTCAGTTTAGGCATACCTAGCAAGTTCATCACCAGAGGAAAAGACGATATCTTGTGGAATTTTCCTGGTCATGAATTTTTTCTTGGACCGGAAAAAATTAAAGATTCTGATGTATTTGTTGAGCTAAATGATATTAATAGATGGTTTAAAGAAATTAACCAGGAACATAAAAAACAACTACAGTTGCTGCGGCAGTATTTTCAGGAGTGTATTTTTGATGTATCAAGTTCATGTGATAAAATTATCGAACATGTAAAAACATTAAATAAACTTGCATTCGACATGAAAGATATTCACGCATTACTAATTAAGGCAATAATAGATGAAAAAACTGACGCGAAACAAAACTTTTTAACCGAGTACTCGCTAACGGAAGAGACAGTACCAGATCATAAACTTCCCGGTTATAACGCCGACGAATTAGAACAATCTGTCAGCGACACCATCGATGAGTTATTTTCTGATTTACTAGCCGCGTGGAGAAAATCATTACCGATGTCATCTATACTTATGCTCGATAATGATCAATCTGGCGGTGGCAGGCATATTTCACCAGAGGTTGTAAATATAACTAACGTGGTCGCGGTTAATCTCGGTTGCGACATCGTCGAAAACAGCTATAGCGTTGATACATCAGTGTCAGATCAAACTCGGCAAGGATTTGTTCTTTATTCGTTCTCACCAAAAGAACCACCAGGATATTTAACCGTACAGGAACCAATCAATCCGGTTTACCTACGATATCATAATCGTTTATTATCGAGGATAAATTTCCGTCTGACAGATCAATCTGGAAATTTGCTTGATTTACGCGGCGAGACGTTAAGTATCAATTTACTTGTGCGATCATAGATGTATGCGTAAAAAAAGAATAAAAAAAATAGGTAAAAACCAACAAAAAGTAACAAAATATAATATTTTTTATTATTTTGAATTTAGGTAGTCAAAATCTAAATAATTTATTACTTTTCATCGTTTATCATTTTTCTTAGTTGTCGCACAGGAGTACTAATTATTTTTTTAGCCTCGTATTCGTCAGATAATTCTGACTGAATCTTTTCAACTGCGTTAGTAACGCGGCAAATTCTTTTATTTGTGTTTCATCGATGCCAGCCAGCGACTGATACATCGCCGATTTAATTTTCTTTATAAATCTGTATTCGGCAGATAAAACGTATCGGCCTTCTTGTTTGTTTTGCATTAGTGCTTCGAAATCCGCAGTGATCTTGTCAGCGTCTAGTTCATCTGATATTTTTATTTCTTTGATTTTTAATACCTCAGTGGGGTCAATTACATCGTTGATATTTTCTTCGCTCATTATTCGATATATATAATATACCGAATTTATATTTCTAAAAGTAAAAAAATATAATTACTGAAATAGAATAATTTCTAAAATATTATTTTAATCATCTAATATCGGAGGAATATAATGAAATGCGATCCAGGTTCCAAACCGATAAGAAAACGATGATTTATGTATTCCCTTTGCAGCCTGTCGTACTGAGGCTGATTTAATATCCAAATATTTACCAGCAGCGGTCATCGACTGAAATATAATTTCTTCGCCGGTCTCGCTGGTAACTGATTTAACTGCTTTAGATTTTCTGTATCCGCCGCTTTTTCCTGATTTACAGTTTTCACTTTGAGTAACCGCCCTCAAATTGGATAATTTATTATTGAGTTTATTACCGTCGATGTGATCAATTACAAGACCGTCTTTGATTGGTCCGTGAAAACATTCATAAATAAATCGATGACTGAGATAATCTTTTTTTCCAGTAGTAAATTTGAGATAACCAGTATTACTAACATTACCAACTGGTTTTTCAGTTTGTAGTGTCTGACAACGCCGTTGCAGGATGCTTCGTAGTTATCGATGATTGGATGCTTTGTGAAGATTTCATCCATATAGTAATTATTATCTGTCTAAATCAAAATTTGCTTGAAAACCTATTTAGATAATCTTCTTCGCATTTGATAGCGATATCACTGTCGATGAGTTTTTTGTCATAATGTCTTTTAAGTTCTCGGTAGCGTTTTCCACCGCAGCGCGTACATATTCGAGTTTTTCCGCGTATTCCAACGCTGCATTGTATACATCTAGTTGGTCCAGGACAACCTGGACGAATACATGCTAAGTGTTTTCCGCAGAAATCACCCCTGCATGATTTTTCACAGCAAGTTAACGAACCAACCATTAACCATTTGCATTGATTCATTATTATTTAGATATTTGTCTAAAATATAACATGAGTTTATTTGACCTCGATGATGCCGAATACGATTTAAATGAAGTAAATAAAACCAAGAAAGAGTTTTACGATGACGGAGCAGCTCATGTATGGTCGACGTGGAAAACTAACGGCGTCGATAACACCATGAACGACGCACGAGCTAAAAAAATAATTAGCGCCCTCGGTAATGATAAATTTATATTTAGGATAAAATTTATCGTTTACAACGACAATGACGTATGGATCATTCGTGATAAACGCGATCCTGTAATTGGTGGAAAAAAGTCTGTCACTGTAAGCGGTAGCTCCAAACCCGGCCTGCCAACCGGCATAGATAAACCATATCATGTACGGGCGTACCCGGTTACTGCGGTTGTTTATGGAATCTATAGACTAAATAAACCTGATGTTGGAAATCTTACTCTGATGAAACACTCTTCAAGGATAAACTGCGTAGCTGAACGAGTGATGGAGCATTTTGCATATGCAAAACGCGGATCAGCTTTAACTGATTTACGACGAGAAAAAATAACTACATGGGCGGAATCAGTCGCTGATGGTGCGTCAGTGAATGATGTTGCTGCGTTATCGGCGAAGTTAAAATTCCCCATGACGGTAAAGACGCTGTCGGGGGAAATTTTATATTCATCTGCGTATAAATCCAAGGGAGCACCTATTGTAATTGTTGATCATAATTCGCATGCGTGGACTAGCGCGGTTACAGTATTTACTCGAGATCGTGTTGTTAAATTTTATTCCTCAGAAAATTCCGCAGACATATTTGATTTTATTCACGAAATAAGTAAATCCGATCCGGTATCGGTGTGGTTGTTTTCCAGTGATGAACGATATTGTCAGTTTGTACGACCTAACGGTGACATGTACAGGAATGAATTATTACATAACACAATGAAAGAATTAGCAGAAAAATACTCAATAAATTCTTAGCAGTTATTGATTAATTGTTTTACTGTTCCATCGATTGTTGCTCACGCGGCTAGGGAAAAAAACTAATGGAAGCCGACGCGACGAGAATTTCTCAAAGATATTCAGGCGAGTTGTATTGAATACGGACACGGCGGATTATGGAATACCGAATACAACTGCGCCAACATGGTATCATTTGACATGACTGCGTGTTACCTTGGAAGTTTCCTAGGGTTGGGTGAATGCGCTAAATACTTTACACGATTTGGACATCCTTGCGACGAAATGACTCGTGTGTCAATTAATGGTCCGCTGCCGGATTTCTCCGCGACGGGGTTCGCTCGTGTGGTATCATTTCAGTTTGCTATAAATTTACATAAAATTTGTTATATTTGGTTTGGTCGGCATTTTTCAGAACAACGATGGGTACCAATAGTGCTGCTGAGATACATGTTGGATTCGGCGATGCTAACGTCGTTGACGATCAGCGAAGCAATTATATCATATCGAAAACAAACCCCGGTTTGGTTGCCAGCGGAACACAACGACGCAAAAGACCTAGGTAGAAAAATAATTGGTAAGTTTACTCAGGGCGGCGCATATGATCATCAACGACATCATTGCAGGTTAATCATGGACGACGCTGAATTAGATTTTTTAACTGCTGATACCGCATCGAGGGGTGTATTTTGTAATCGAGAAAGTATTTATTTATCCGACGGAACAAAATTAGGTACCGTTGTCAGTTACATCGATGGAGAGTCACCGCAGTATACTCATTTAAGAGCATCAATGCTCGCGTATGTAAGTATAAATTTACTTTCAATGATAAACAGATTTCCCCGCGACGCAGTTAGAGTAGCTACTGATTCATTTTACATCGATAGAAAACATTTACCGGCGCTGACAAATTTAACCGGCGATGGTTCATGGGGCACGCGGAGAATCAAAGACGAAAATATTCTTAATTATTGTGAGCCAGCCGATATCGTGGTTGAAGATAAATATTATTCCGATACCATGTTGGAAATTTCATCAGCGCCGTCCGTGTACGATCCGGTATCGCGATATAAAACAGTCTACCTGAACGGGCCAGGTAGATCCGGTAAAACGACACGAATAATAGAATTATTTAAAAATTCTGACGTGGTCGTGCTAACGCCAACACATAGATTAGCGAGAGAGATGAAACACCGCGGAGTTAATTCGTGTACGTATCATAGTTTTTTCAAATACAGCGGTGACACATGGACTTCTTCGCGAATGGGAGAAAAATATATAAATAAAGTTATTATTTGGGATGAAATTTGTACTGTTTCATTGGAGACGATGAAAACATTTATAGATTGGTTATCAACGAAAAATACCGCGGTAATTATGTGCGGCGATCACGGTCAACCGAGCTCTATTGATGGAGAATCTCTTCTTGACTGCCTAAAGAATTTTGTTGATTATTATGAAGAAGTTGACGCCGATTACAGATCACTTGATAAAAAATTAAGTGAATTTAAAAAATTAATTCGATTGCAATCAAATAAAACTTAATGTGGCATAATGCGTGAAATAATCTCAGAAACATCAACGAAAGATTTTTTGTCTACGTGGACGCCAAAATGATTTAATAGTTGCTAGCAGAAATATAGTTCGTGATGCGCTTCAACGAGAATTATTTAAATTACAACGAGAGAAATTTTCAACGATGCCGGTACCGTTATGTTATCGACCAGCTGATACGCGACGACAAAAAATTTTGACGTTGATGTACCAGGACAAGGAAAAAAAAACCTGGTGCTGAATGATATTGTCACCGTTGATATTAATTTCGTTGAGGACGCGTTAAACGCAGAAAAATCTCCGTGGACGCTAGGATACGCCATGACTATTCATTCGTCGCAAGGATTAATTATCACTGATACACGGGTTTGGATCGTCGATGATCGCATAGAATGGTCAAATTTAGTTTATTTGGCTGTATCTAGAGTTAGAAAAATATCTCAACTAGGACGGATCGTTTTAGATGGGTTAATAAGCGACGATGAAACTAACGATTACGTAATAAAGAAAAAATTATTTAGTTACAAACAATTTGATAAAAAAATAATTACGAATTTGACTTAGATGTTGAATTTATAATGTCGCTGAAACAACAACAAAATAATCACTGTTCAGGTTGTAATTGTATAATGACGTGGCAGTATCAGAAAAACGATTCAAGGCAGTTTACCGTTGACAGGAAAAATAATAATTTCGGTCATAATCGCACCAACGTCACTTTGGCGTGTTTGGAATGTAATCGACGTGGAATTGATTATTTAAGTGATTGCGGCGGTAATTGAGTGTCCGCGGGAATTGCTTGTAATTCTTCACGAGTAAATCCACGTTGAGGAGCAAGTGAATCATGTATATAAATCGCTGGTCTACCTGACGATCTTGTCACGGTTGATATTTTATGTGTTGTTGTACTCCAGATGGGATCCGTTGCTCTTTTTCTGCCGCCCTCGGCTTCGCCTGGTTTATATAAATATCGTACAATAATATTACCTAACATTGGCCGTGTTGAGAAATCACGTCGCCGGATTGGTATATTTTTTTTTTTTTTGTAATCGCGATAGCTGGTTTCATCGCTATTGCCCGTGTTACTTCATTATTTATTGCCGCTACAGCACTTGGTAACCTTGTAACCCATTCGTGGGATCTCTTGTCGTGAATAAACTCTCTCGCATACTGATATCCAAATAATCGTTCAGAAAGTGTTCGATTAAATCGTTCAACAATTGCTTGATCGTTATGAATTCCGCGTCGTATTTTAACATTATTTTGTTTCATCAACGATAACACAGCACCTAAAAACTCTCTGCCGGGATCAATTTGAAGTAAATTTGGCCATCGCAGACCACCTTGTGGTCCAGACCCTCGTTGATAAATTTTTCTAAATGCATTTGCAACCTCAGTTGCTGTTTTAGTTATTAATGGTTTTGCTTCTTTGTATCTGCTTGCGATGTCAACTATTGTTAACAAGTACTTGTATGTTTTGTCGTTAACGGTGTCATGCGGTAAAAACATAATATCAGCCTGATGAACTTCATTAGGAACACTAACGTCAAAATGCGCGTATTCAATTCGTTTAGGCGGCGGAAGATAAATTTGCCACAAAGCCTACTTAGATAACCACGCTGCAGCAGTAGCAGGTTTTACTCGAGCAGCCGCGGCAAGTTTTTTAATCGCTGTTTTACCTTTCCAAAATCCAACAGGAGAATAATAAATCGATTCCATAATATTAATTACCAGCACCTAACGCTAATTTTCCTTTCATTGCAGTGTTAATTAACCAACTAGCTAATCTTTCTTTGATCGATTTATTTTTTATAGAATTTAGCGTATGAATTAATTTTATATCCGCGAGATGTCGCTGCTGCAGATCATTACTTCGATAGGCAATATCATGGGCGAGACATGCTTGATCAATTGCATTTATTGGATTTTCTCCTGATTTTGGTGTGTTATTGTCAAGTCTAATATCGAATCGAGTTCCTGGACCACAATAATTATATCCAGAGAGATGTTTTTCTCCTTGGTATTTGGACCAAAATAATCCTGGCAGCGATGCTAATTTTGCTGTAATGTCACCTCTGTGGGTTTTTTTTTTTAAATTAACTTTACTTTGATTGGCTTCTGACTAGAAACAAATTTAAATTTCTTTGTGCCGCATTTCACGCAAGTACCCGTGGCGGCTTATTTATTATTGCGTGTAACAACCGTGGTTAGGTTTGTTATTGGTGTACGTGAACGACATTTTACACAATATAAATCCATAATATAATTATATCATGAATGTAATTGATTTTTCCGCCACAAAGAAAAATGAACCAGTTAAACATCACGCGGAATTACCAAATTCTATCTGAATGATAATAATAGGCCCATCTGGATCAGGTAAAACACAGTTGTTACTCAGTTTGATAATGAGATGGTTGAAATGGGATAAGTTGTATTTGGTTGCGCCGTCTGTTGACGATCAGCGATGCTATGAAGTATTAAAAGATTTTAACGAGAACGCACGATTATTAAATGAACATCACGATGACGTTATTGAGTTTATTACTGACATCGATGAAGCCCCATCGGTTGATTCCATTGATGGATCAATTAATAATTTAGTTGTATACGACGATGTAATGTTGGATAAACAAGCAAATCCTGCCAGGGTATTTTCCCGAGGCAGACATAAAAATACTGATGTTATTTATGTAACTCAACGGTACACGCAGATACCAAAAGTAATTAGAGACAATTGTAACGTTTTGGCTGTTTTTAACGGCATTGACACGCACACGCTGCGAAATATTCATCAGACATGGTGCAGCGGCGACATGGATATTAATAAGTTCAAAAACTTTTTCAGTCGCGCCCAGTCAACCCCACATGGGTTTGTAACGATAGCGTTGCATGATCCACGAACACGATATCATCGAGTTGGTCTTGACAAAATATTTTGAAAAACTACAGCAGCAGGGGTCCCGTCCTGGAATTGTTTTTTTATATTCTCGCATGTTTTTTTAATCATCGTGGAAGCGTTTATTTTGGGAAAGCAGCCTTTCTTCGAACAATATTTTCGTAGAAGGTTTATTTTTTGAAATACCCTCTTAGGTCTGTTCGCCCCCCCCCCCCCCCCCCGCTGCTTAGGGTGAACAGCTTGACCATGTTTGCTTTTGAACTCACTGTGTCATCATATGTAGAAGTATGATTCATGATTCCCAGTCTCTCTAACTTCCACAACATAACATTTTTTTGAACTCACTGTGTCATCATATGTAGAAGTATGATTCATGATTCCCAGTCTCTCTAACTTCCACAACATAACATTTTTTTGAACTCACTATGTCATCATATGTAGAAGTATGATTCATGATTCTCAGCCTCTGTAACTTCCACAACATAACATTTTTTTAACTCACTATGTCATCATATGTAGAAGTATGAATCGTGATTCCAAGTCTCTCTAACTTCCACAACATGACATTTTTTTAACTCACTATGTCATCTTATGTAGAAGTATGATTCGTGATTCCCAGTCTCTCTAACTTTCTCAACATAACATTTTTTTTAACTCACTATGCCATCATATGTAGAAGTATGATTCATGATTCCGAATCTCTCTAACTTCCATAACATTTTCAGGATTTAAAAAATAGAAGAAAAAAATTGTCCTTGCATGTCTATTGTAAAGCCGGGCTTGATGGAGGTTTGACAACCATTTTGGCGCCCGTTTGCGTTTCCGTCTATACGTCAGTCCACACCGTTGAGTAAGGTCAATGTATAAAGATTTTTTAAACTGACGCTGATGTTAAAATTATTTTACTTTCTTGCCAAATCGAAGATTACTCGCTAAAAGAGGGTATCTTGCACTGATAGGGTTTTGAATGAAATTAAAAGCATTCTAAGTTTCCTTTACAATTAGATGGTCCAAAGTGTGCCACGAAAAAAATGCTGAGTTTTCGTGGCCTTCGGACGGGTATGAAACCTTTATTCAAAGTAATATTATTCTTGTAGTGTATTTTGAACATCTGGGCAGTCATTTGACTGTTACTTTTTACTCCTGGTATTTGTGTGGTGGTTTTTTCTTTCTTCCCCAGAAAATAAGAGGAAGGCAACTAATCGAGTGCATTTAATAGTATGCAAAGCCAATTACCGTCTCTACTCGCTTTTAAGTGGTTTCAAACAGAAAAAACAAAGATTCTTTTCTGCCGTAGCATAATGCGCCTGCAGATCAAGGTCTGCCTTGTTCGTTCCACTGATTTCTCCTAACAAATTGCATAGACCCATATTTGCCGCGCGCTATGCGACAGCAGACCTGGGTCTGTGAGGTTTGCAGTTGGACTCATCTTAAAAGCGAATACATACGGTACTAGAAATTCAAAGCCGGTGTTTCTGTAGAACACGCCAAAAATATTTATAATTTTACAACCGAAGACCATGAAACTGAGGACTGAAACGTTTTGTAATAGATACTGACTCTAAACAAAATTACGAACAATACATAATGTCTCGCAATATCTCAGCCGTTATTGGTCCATTTGTATTAAATTCCTGATCTACAAATGCTTTATTATGTGAAATCTTAATTATTGCCACTTATTTGGCATTTCTGTAGCAAAAGAAAAATTCTGACAAAATGGAGAAAAATAACTGAATTTAAATGACTATAATTGTTCATCCGATGTTCTGCTCAGAAAAGTAAATATTCCTTCTTACATATATATAAAATAGGATGCATAGCAACCAATGTATATAATATACTTAACAACAAAACATATTATTACTTGAATGATCTGGTCACATTCCAAAAATGCGACTATAATTTCAGACACCAAACTTTCGTCACATTACCAATGGCACAGACCACAAGGTACCGTAAGTTTTCTTTTAAATGTGAGGCTCCATAATCTGCGAAATTCTATCCAACAAATATAAAGCAATAATATACCTGAAAGAGTTCAGCAGGCCGATTCGGACTTAAGACTTCGGTGTACAGCAGGCGGATTCGGACTTAAGACCTCGGTGTAAATGTGCTTTGCATCTTCATCTTTTTGAAGTTGGACGCAACTTATACGGTATTTTTATTTGCGAATATCAGTTGTATTTCAAGATAAACAAAGAAAATTACAAACCAGTAATCTTTCATTAAAAAATATTATCGTTAAAATTAATGGAATGACTGAAAATAGTATATCTGTGTTTGTTAATAATGGAAAAATTAAACGCGGTGTTAATATGTCAGCGATATTTGATACTATTCGTTTTCGAGTACAAAAATCCGGTGATACAATGACTGGTTCTCTCAATATGTCTAATAATAAAATTAATCAACTTGGAGAACCAGAATCAGACAATAACGCTGTAACTAAAAAATACATCCTTCCAATGATGAACTCGTTAGTTTCAGTTAATAATGAAATAACATCATTTAGAACTGATTATTGTAATCATGTACAATTGTTTATGAGTTTTCGTAGAAACATAAATAGATCCATTAATGATATTTGTTTTTGAATTCCACCAGCCATCGATATTAAACTCTCCGACATAAAAAAATTACCGGCAGTGTAGTATATACAGTAGCGTCTGGACAAGCATTATGGTCGCAAATCCATTAAACATCGCGCTGAGGTCACTGGTATATACAGGCTCTAAGTACTTGGCGTTACAACATTTACAATATCAACCACAATTTCACGGCGTTATCCACTCCTGACTTCGTCAGGTGGATCTCCTGGATTCATGTCACTGATGTTAAAGCAAAACGACGAGGAAACATATACTGTGGAATCCGAAGAAAAAAAACTCGGCTTCGTTTACTAGTGGTGTCTTAAATTAGTCACCAAATTCGCACCTAATTAAATATAATGAACATTCCGATCAACGCTCAACGTGCAGCGCAACATTACAGATATAATCAAGCACGTGAATGGCAAAAATAACTAATAAATATCGTTGACGAGTATACAGTAAAAGTATTAAAAAAATATCGCAGACGTATGGTTGTTGTTGACATAATTGTGTATTCGGCTTCTGCTGTTATTGCTGGAACCGGTGCATTATTATCAACAATAACACCATCGCTAACGATGACATCAGCAGTTGTAACAGTTTGGGTGTCAGCTGCAGCAATAATTGCTGGCCGTCTTAATATTATTTCAAAAAAATATGTACATGCACAAATGCAAAATTACATGAGTATATAATAAAATTATACACAGCGACGCAAACATACTCTAAATTATCTTCGTTAATATCAAAAAGTCTTGGTGATGGAAAAATATCAGATTTCGAATTTACACAGATGATTGCAATTTACAAGGAAGTAATGACTGTGATAGAATCCACGCCTGATTTAAATAATAATAATAATAGTGTCAACGCCGAAAGGACTACTACAACAGAGTGTCGTTAATACAGCCCCGTAAAAAAACAACGATGACATCGGTAAGCTCAACTAATCCTGAATTTAGCGTTAATTTTCCAACTGCAATTCCAGCGAAAGAAATAGTACTAGCACAATTACGAGCATATTACAGCTGGTCAAATATCAGATCAAAATCATTTGGTGAATTACAAGCCAATAATTCGCTTGTATTTGCAAATAAAAATAAAGATGATGCAACTCCTGATTGGCAAGTTGTCAGAATTTCAGCAGGTAAATATCAGAATTTTGTCTATAAGAGAAAAAAACTAGCTATTACTGGTCACGAAACAATTTTATCATCTTTCGACATAATTAAACTTGAACATGCATGTGCATTTGGCGACCTACAAAATTTATTTTCCAATATTGCACAAAATTACTATAACGATGTAAAACAACATATTAATGAAGCGATACAACATCTAAACCAGATTACATCAGATCTTAATATATTAACAAAGCTATTATTTAAACAGTGATTAGATATGATGAACTGTTTACAAAACCCTATATAAAGAATCTTAGACGGTTGTTTCTCAATCACTATAAAATAACCGAAACAGAATACCGGCATTTAAATTACGAGGATTTAATTACGACGAGCTAAAAAAAAAAGTATCAACGATATCATCGATGAAAACGTTCCTAAATTACCAAATCAGGGAGAAAAATAACCCCACCAGCAAATATTCTCAGATATAACAATGATCCATACGATGGAGGTTGTCACATTTCATCAGAAATTGTTAATATAACATCAAAAATCGCTGTCAATTTTGTATGCAATGCAATTGATAGCATTTATCAAGTAGATCTTGAAAAATCCATTCAGGCCTAACAAGGATATATTTTATATACATTTACATCTCAAGCACCCCCTGGATTTTTATTGTATTAGAACCCGGTAATCCAGTTTATCTGCGATGTCATACTCCGCTATTATCAAGGATACATTTCAAGCTTACTGGCCAGACCGGACACTTGCTTGATTTGTGATATGAAGTTTTGAATATAAATCTGTATGTACGCTCCTAAGGAACGATCTTAGATCTTCTCGTTCGTCATTGATTTTCATTCCTGATTCCTAATCAGGGGAAATAATATATATTATAACAGAATTACAAAAATAATCAAATATCAGAATTGTCATCTGCACCATCGGTATATAATCATGTGACCAGACATAAGACTGTTTATCTGAATGGACCGCGAGGTTCTAGTAAAACAACACGTGTGATCGAATTATTTCGTGGACTTGGTATAATTGTGTTAACCACTAAACATAGACTCGCCAGAGAAATGAAAGAGCGAGGAGTTCAATTTTATACTCATCACAGCTTCTTCCGATGGAAGGGAGATACATGGACGCCTGAACGAATGTGTGAAAAATATATTCCAAAGATTATTATCTGGAATGAAATATGTAGTGTCGCTGACAGTCAACGACAGTCAAATCGTATTTGTATGTACGTGATTGACGTCTACGTGTTTTAATAGCATCATGTGGTAAAAACAAAATATCTGCCTGATGAACTTCATTGGGACCGCTGACATCAAAATGTGCGTACTGAATTTATTTAAGTGGTGGTAGATGAAATTGCCATATTGCCTGTCGTGTTAACCAATCTGCAACAACAGAACGTGTGACATTTGCTGCATCAGCAGGTTTACTAATCGCTGCTCTACCCAGCCAATATCATCTTGGGCTATATTAAATCGATTCCATTATAATAATAATCGACTGATTAATTACTAGCCCCTAACACTTGTTTACCTTTCATCGCGGATTTTACTTGGAAGCTAGCAATTTTTTCTCTGAGAGATTTATTTTTATGGATTTTAATGAGTTAATCAACTTGACACCTGCAAAATGTCGTTGTTGTAAAGCCTTAGTTTTTACATTACATCATGAACGTGACATGCTTGATCAATCTCATTTATTGAATACTCTCCAGGTTTTGGTTGATCTCGCTCGTCGCAGGTCGGGTTCCTGGACGACAATAATTATATCCAGGAAAATGTTTTTTCTCCTGGGTATTTAGCCCATGGACCTCCTAGTAATTTTCCCAGTGAAGCAGCGATATCACTACTTGTTTTCCTTGATTTTTCAAAGGAGATAAATTTGCATTTGCGTGTACCACATTTTACACACTTACCTGTAAGTGCACGCTTTTTATTTTTTGTTATTATTTTTGTTAATCCACTTTTGGTGATAGATGCTCTGCATCGAACACAGTATAAATCCACATTATTATTATATTTCTACAACATGGATGTCATTGATTTTTCAGCGACACGAAAGCAAGAGCCAGTCAACCATCATCCAGCGCTACCAAATTATATCAGAGCAATTATCATAGCCCCATCTGGGTCTGGCAAGACGGACTGTTACTTAATCCGATAATGAGATAGTTCAAGTGGGATAAGTTATATTTTTGGGCACTATATGTAGATGATCAACGATGCTACGATGTGCTTAAGGATTTTAATGAAAACCCAAAGTTGTTGGACGAGGACGGCAATGATATTATTGATTTTATCACCTATATTGATGAAGCCCCATCTGTAGATCACCTTGATGGATTTATTAATAATCTCTTAGTATACGATGATGTGATGCTGGACGAACAATCAAATTCAGCTCGGATATTTTCTCGAGGCAGATACAAAAACACAGACATGATTTATGTTACACAGCGATATACACAAATACCTAAAGTGATCTGAGATAACTGTAATATTTTAGTTGTGTTTAATAGAGTCGATCCACATACTCTGCGAAGTATTCATCAGACTTGGTGTTCAGGGGATATGGATATGATTAAGTTCAAAAATTTCTTTTCACGTGTGCAAGCTACCCCTCACGGATTTATCACGATAAATTTACATTATCCTTGGTAGCGATATCGTGTTGGTCTTGATAAGAAAAAATGGTTAAGAAACAGCAGCAGGACAAGTGACGACCAACAGTGACTGTCCGGGTGGCTAAACGAACACACATACAAATTTGAAAACACAAGCGACAAAGATAAAGTAACAAACGAGCTAACCCAGTTAGAGAAAATCTCGGTCGGTTAGAGGTTTCGGTTTGACGTTATTGATCTTGTATTTGATTTTTCTCGTAGGAAGATTTATTTATTTTTTATAAGAAAAAAAACTTGCTTCAAAATTGGTTTGTTCACCCTCCCTGTTGCTACTTGGGTCCATGATTAGAATCTGACCCTTGGGTAATGTTTCAGTGATGTTACGGCACTATCTGTTTTCATAATGGGACATGATTATTTTCCACCTTCCTTACGGGCTCTGGATTGTAGAACTGGTCCAAATGAGCCCACCTGCACGTCATTATAGGTCTTGAAATTTATTTTCTAATGATGTTCACGCTGAGAATATCCTGGGCATTTTAAAAGAGTATGGCGTAAACATAAAAAAAATCGATCTTGATTTTTTTAAACAGATTTTACTCATTTCGCTTTAATCTTTCTTTTATTATCCTTTCTTAGTACTCGGCACTATATAAAAATAGATTGTACTGTCTTGCCGTAAAAAACTCTACCTACGTTTTTAAATGTTACACTGTAAACATAATCGCAAGCCAATGGAGAAAATCACGCTATGTTCTCTTATAACCCGTGGCTGCCGCCAATACGATTTCCTGGTTCCTCGTCAATATGCATCAACCACTTTAGCGTGAGTAACGCAATGTTGACCCAACATGACCTTACCTGGTGTTTGAATGAACCTTTCAAAGTTACTATTCCGAACATGCTGCACACGATGTATTTTAATTTTGCTCTTTCGTGGAAAAGAGGAAATCTTGTCCAAGACTCGCATCTATCTGCGAGTGAAAAAGGAACGTAGAGCATCGTCAGCCTAGTTTATTCCAGGAAATGAACTTTTACCGGTAAAGACACTTAACAGTGTGCTATCAATACAATCTGAAAATTGCAAAGAGGAAATAGAGTTGAAAAGACTGGAATCATAATGACTAATATTCGCTTTATGCACATTGAATGACACACACATGGAATTTGAAGAACTGAAATTACATTATTCCCAGTGTCACCAATAACGAATTCGGCAAGAAAAAATAATGGCTGTGTTAAAACAAGCGATTCAAAATTAAAACTCCAGCTTAAATAGAAAATACAAGCATATAATAACGCAAAATAAAAATATATCCACAAAATAATGTTGGTTAGTTTACTCCAAAACTTATCCAACGGCAAATAGGTTGCCTCCATTGGTGGCCTCTTGGGGTATACATGAGGGAACGACAGCCATGTTTTACATTTTGGAGCGGGGGATGTGTGGCTCACTTACAACAAGTATTTGAGTTAGTTGTACTGAAATTCCCATCGTGACTAATACTTATTGGTAATGTGCCTCTGTGTTCATTTTCAGGTCGTTTATATTCATTTTAAGGTACAATTCGTTAATTTCGTTTTAAAATTATTTTTCGATTTACTATCGTCCATTATTATGTATGTTCTTCTTTAGCCATAGAAGGTCCCCAACTATGACTTAATTACATAGGCAGGAAAATTGATACTGCGGGACATGAATGCAAGTGACCTAAATCAAACCAATTAAAATAAAGTTCTTCGGTCAGTTTTATTTTAATTTGTCTCCAGCCATGATGAAATTATTCAAACTGTAAAGCAGTAGTTGCATTGACAAAAACTTCAGTAAATTTCCCAAACGAACCTGGTTAGTTCTGGGCTGTCCTAAACCTTTGATGTCTAAGTCATTTCAAAGCCCTCTGCGTCTCGACAGGTATCGTTTAGGGCAGGGGTCTCAAACTCAAAGCACCCTGAGGGCCACATGGTGGCATTTTCGATGGCCCAAGGGCTGTTCCACCATAGTTATCTCTCATGACACCTTGTGACGCCAATCATTTTGCGAGCCATAGGATGCGGCCCGCGTGCCGCGTGCTTGAGACCCCTGGTTTAGGTGCAGCTACTTGCTCTAAGGATAGCTGTTTTTCGTGTTACCTCTGGTTTCTTGGGCTCTTTGTTTATCTTAAAAGGATGATCCAAGGCGTTTGCTCAGGGATAATCGCCTTAAAAGTAGTGGTCTCTTAGGCATACAGTGACCAAAGCTATTCGTTTTGATATTGAAAAATATACTGTTTTTACCGGAAAAGTGAACTTAAACTGTCATCCCATCCCATAAACCCCCACACCGCATTTAAATCAGTCGCTGAATCTCTATAATTTTCTAAAATTAAAATTGCATGGAAAATAACATTTTAAAAACATTTAACTGCTGAAACATTTACGTAATTAGAACTACTTCAGGAGACTCTTTCTATGAAGATCACTTGCAAAGAAATTTTATGCCTCAGTTCAATAAATATCCTTGTTTGGAGCTCAAGCTGGCATCTGGTTCTATGCAGGTTAGTTAAACGCTTCCACGTTAAATGTTATGTCAACACGCACATTGTTTAAATTGACACAGACATAAATGTCCAATGTCCTTACTTTTAAACGGGTATGTTTAATAATTCTCTTTTGAGACTTAATGAAATTATTTGAACCGCCGTTACTCCCATATGTTAACGGCAACGTTAAGTATCAGTTGTAATAATTTCAATACTGCCGCCAATATAATTTTTAACAAAAGTCTATTGTCCAATCCTCTTTCGTTAAAAATCCAATAGCTTCTTGCTTCTGCTTGCCACTGTAACGTGAAATGTTGGGTTCTCTTATGCACAACCTAGAACTGTGTAAGTTCCTCAAATTAAAGAAAGACATTCTCCAAAACATTTATCTGAAGAAAACCTTTTTATTCATTTGAGATAAAATATATTTCCACAAAAAGTTATTACAATCATTCATCTGAGATAATGACATACAAGCACAACATACATAAAATATATTTCCATATAATTTTAGTGTAATCATTAATGTGAGATAATGACATACAAGTACAATAGGGATAAAATATGTTTCCATATAAAATTAGTATAATTATTCATGTGTATGTCGACTTTTCTCCATAACATGATTATGTTATGTATATCTATACCGTGTGATTGACCTTGGTCAGTAATTGCCTTTAGGGCCAATCTGACAAAAGCCTTGTTATTTTGTAAACAGCATATTACATAGCTAATATTACTCTATCATTTTAAAATATATATTCAGATGATTATTACTGGATGTAAACTTGTTTACTTCTGTTCGAACATAGGACACGGGTGTTCTCTTAGGAATTCCTGGTGAAGCTGAAGTTTTGCATATTCTTTATAAAATTTATAGTTAGAAACCTGACCTTGTTTACAACTCAGAATATTCTGGAATGAATTTAACTCGAAAATGACCCTCATTCTGGTCATGTAAGTGTGTCGTAAGCTTTTTCATAAGGATGAAGTAAACAGAAATTCTTCATTCCATGTCTTATCATCTGTGTTAAAGGAATCAATTAAAGTTGTGTTTCAGTTAATGTATGAGAGAATTTATTTTTCTAAATGATTCACTAAAATTTACAAAGTGCTCGGTATTTTCGGACTAAATGACTATTTTGGGATTATTGTAAATTCATTCAAGGACATGTTGAATTATATCATTGTGATACATCAAGACTGTTTACACATCGCCACATTGCAGGCTAATGACACATCAGCACATTTAAAATTGGAATTAATTCAGATCACCATTGCGATTCATTCGGAACCCTACATGTTTGGACTTGTGATGGGGATTTAGTTCATAAAAGAGTGTAAGTTCTTGTTAATTTTCCACTTTGCATTATACTGAAATAAATTATTTGTTGACTTTTACAAATTTTTATTTATGTTTTCGCTTTTTTGTGTGATCTAGTTTAAGATCATAGTGTCGTACCAAATCGCACACAAGCACAACAGAGTAAATTATGTTTCCATATAAAGTTAGAGTAATCATTCATATAAGATAGTGACACACAAGCATAACAGAGTAAATTATGTTTCCATATAAAGTTAGAGTAATCATTCATACAAGACAGTGACATACAAGCACAATATTTAAGGTTTTTTATCATGACGCAAAATAGTATTATATTTGAATATTATAATCTGGATATAATGTCTTTTTTATTTTAAGAAAGCAGTTGCCTCATAACACAAAATAAATTGAAAAATAACCCTACGGGCACCCTGACGACATGTAGCATGTTTATTCTAAAGTTATAGCGTTAAAGTTTAGGTTCATATCGTCAATGTTGCATTCATCGTTGTCACCATAAATAATACACGCGTTCTACTTATTTGGTCAGTCCAGTTAAGTATTGTAGTACGATACTTTTTCGGCAGAGCACAAGTTATATACGGTAATGCCGTTTCCTGACAATGAGGTGCCATCCACACATACCGTATGTACTCCTTTATAAGTCTTTTTTCTTAAAATACCACAGACCCAGATCTGCTGTCGCATAATGGTCCGGTAGATCCGAGTCTATCCATTTTCTAAACATGTAGAGAAAACAAGAACACCCTGATCTGTCAGAGCATGAGGCGACGGCATATCAGGGTCTATATTATTTTCCGTTGGACGCGACTTATACGTGAGTGCACACAGTAGTATTATTAGTGAATATGAGTAGCGCCCCTGCGAAATTGACATTTTTCATAGCAAAATTGTAATATATCACGTGGTTGGAAGTTTGCTTGCAGTAAATAAAATCCAACTGATTTTCCTTTTCTTGGTTTACCTGGTGTCATTGTAGCAGAGGCGTAGCTATGATATTTTGCGCCCGGGGACGAACTATAAAATTGGCGCCCCAGCCCCCTCCCCGTTTAATCACATTTTTGAATATTACCCTTGTTTACTTATTATAATGTAACGTTGTAAGCCTCATTTTGGCGCCCCTGTACCTTGGCGCCCGGGGACACATGTACCCACCTGCCCCCCCCCCCCCCCAGCTACGCCTCTGCATTGTAGAAAACTGGTCAAGCTCATTTCGTCGACCAAACAGGTTTTTTTTTTTTTTTTTTTGCTGTTTTAATGTCCTGATCAGAAACACACCTTTCCAAAAATGTTGAAGTTAATATATGCATGCAGATTTATCAACTTTCTTAATCTGCAGTTTTAAAACATTCTGACAAGCTAATGGCGTTCATGTGTTTAAAAGACTATATTCAGATTAAAATAATCTCTACTAGGTATAACATTCAACAGGTACTGCTCTTATGTACAAAATTTAAATTTAGCTGAAAAGAATGGGGCTGTATATCTTATTACTTGATGTATTTCCACCAATCGTCATAATTATTGTTTCTTGTTCGAAAGAAATGTTAAATTAATCCAGATTCAGCACATGTACATATTTCAAAAATATCACCACGTTTGGTGATAACCCTGACAATTCAAGTATAGTATTAATTAAAATACATGTATTTTGTATTTTACCTGTCTAAAAGTAAAATCCGTTTATGCCCACTTTCCTGACAATTTGTCTTATTAAACATTTTCAGAGAAAATACGGTAACTATTTCAGTGCGATACATAAATAGGAAAATAGTGAATTAAATAAACACTAATAAACACATATTGATAAAATGTTATAGATAGCTTAGACTAACATACACAGTCCGTATGTATCTACAATTGTCATTGAGAATTCCATGATCAGCACAATCCTCATGACAAATCATTCGAAGGACCACATATTTTCTCGTTTGCTTCCATATCTACGTCATTTGAGTGTCTGAATCTTGGGGCTTCATTGCCTCCAGAGCTTGGCCAATGTTCCCGTCCACGGACACCAAAAGACTGGTCAGCCAACCGCCATCGTTGTTGAAACCCATTGCCAGCATTTGTTGCAAGGCTTCTGCGATCTTGGGGTCTATGGAAAAATACAATTTATTTTATTCAAGGGTTTCTTTCAACGTTTATAATTTTCATCTTAGCATCTAAATTTCTGATGTTCAAATCTTTATTGTCAATTACTAATGTCCCGAAAACTTGTTTGTTTCCCGAACTTCCGGCCGAAATAATAGGCTCGCTCTGAATGCATATTCAAAGACGGAAAGCCAGCCTATTTAGACCTTGAGTAGCATAGTATGTAAGCATGCATTATGTTTTTGACCAGGGTAAGAACTAAATGTTATGAAACAACTTTCTCTTCGAACAATATCTAATACAATGATTGAAATGCTGCCGTACCATAATCATAATTCAATAACGTACGGTTTGGAACCTACGGTATGGCATTTAAATATGAACGAAAGTGTAAGTGCATAAACTGGTACTTAGGCGATCCCTTGTAAACTCCTTAATAAGAAGAAGCCCTCTTGCATGATTTCGCTTTTGCAAAATATAAAAGTACCGTTCTCACACTTAATTTTTGTCTCGGTTGCAGGGAACAAACAAACGCTTCACTCGACCTTCCAAATTAGCAATATATCGTTTGTTTTTTTAGCTCAGCTCTGGTCCCACTTTCATGAAATATCTCAAACTGACTACATACATACTCAGCTGATAATCCTGCTACCCTGAAAAAACTAGTGCAAAACATACGTGCAATGATATGATTCCATGGTGTTTTCTACACTACTAAATTTTCAGATTGTGATCTGAGAGTAAGGTACACAGGTCTTCTGAAAAACGAGGTCAGGCCTGGAATACACACATATTTTTAAAGTAAAGAGTACAGACTTTTGCTGGTACCCGGCTTAAACTGGCAAGCCAATATCATAGACAGTTAACAAGTAAACTCTGTGTTCCCCGATTAGTTAGTCGGTGCCGTCATTCGTAGAACAGTGACACCATTCTAATAACGACATGTTTGGAATCTTTTACCCGGAACTGGTGTGATTGGTTGGTAGTTCACCCTATATCATCTTAATCTTTGCCTAGTAGTTTTCTTGAAAGAGGGAACCAGTTCATGGAATTCTGTACCTACACTAAGATAGAAAATTATGCTTATCTGCCGTCTCACGAGTATCGGAAAAGTGATTCATTTGTTAGCGAAATAAAAACTTTTGCTGAAAACTCAGTCTTAATAAATAACTCGCTGACGCACACACTTTGAAATTTTGCTGCAATACTTCGTAAGAGATGAGGTCAGAGCAACAACAATGCATTGTGTCCCATAAATCGGGATTTCTGTATCCAATCGGTTAAAACAAACACTAATGTAGTAAAAATTCACACCTAATGGAGACTTGTTTCTCCTCCTGATTTGTTTCTGATACTTAAAACTCCATTCAGGAAGATACACGCTTTCATTTTCCTTCAATTAATTCGGACAACTGAATATCTGATTACCTCCTTACTTTGATAGCTTCTTTGCTTTCCAGGAAAGTCGATGAATCTCGGGCAAGTCATCCCACAGACTTTGCAAGTTTTATCAGGATCCTGCCTTTCTCTCCATTCATACTTCAAAAACTGTGTCAAGGAGGAAAAATGTAGGCCCCATATCATGATGCGCATGCATTAATAGGATTTGATTGCTTTGGTAAAAGACCAGAAGTCAAACAAACAAAAAAAGAATTACTTACCTGGTTCGGTGTCAGGGGTCATTTGGTTGCTATGATGTGATGATGTCGAAGTTTCTCTTCCGTTGATCAGCAATGTCCATCCATTATCTGTTTGACCTGATGATTTGGAATTATTCTCCTGTTTGAATGGGGAAAATGAAACTTATTGCGTTAAAACATTTTTGTTTTCCGTTACTGTCAAAAAACTGTTTACATTTATAAATTTCATTTCAGTACAGTTTTTCATCTTTCAAAACCAGTGACATGTAGAAATTTGAAGACAACAGGATTGCTTTCAGGTGAAAATCGGTAGAAATCAAGGGCAAAACAGCCTGCTCAATCTGTTTTCCTCAGTTATTCATCACCCCTCCCGCTTTTTCCTCCATCTACTATTGGGAATGGATCAAAATCCTAACAGTAATGCACATTAAAGATATACTTATATATTTAAAGTATGAAGTCTTTATCGTGAATGTTTATATAGAAGTAGTTGCGTGACTTATGCACGAACCCTCTTGACCACTTGAATTGACGAGACTTGATTGACTAATTATTTACATACAAACCTTCATGAAGGACGGACAAGGGGACTGATCCGTTTCTACATTTGTGGTGCTGTCCGTTGACTCCCTAGAGACTGACGGTTTGGGTTCATCATCTGCTTGTTGCTGTCTGCATTTTTCACGGCAGCCCGACTTTGTGCCAAACCTCGGGAATGAGGCCTGGCACGGACGTCCGCGTCCGTGACAGCCGCCACGTCCCCGGGGACCTCGATTCCCACATCCAGAAGGACGTCCGTGGTGCTCCATGTCGTAAGAAACGTCGATACCTGGCGTCAAACAAACTGAATATTTGAATTAGAACGATATCCCGACATACATAAGATCAAAAACTATCAGTAGAAAGCATATGTTTACAGAAGAAGAAATGTAAAATTCATTTTTATTTGATATAATGATGGATATGTGGTGGAGGGGGTAGGGTGCGGGAGACAAAGGGTATATACACAGGATCATACTGTGCTATGGAAGTAATGTTTGACCTAAGAGCTGTTGTAATATGTGTAGATGTTAACTGTATGAATATTAGTTAAAAATGATATGAAAACATGCTTTCTTGACGCCATATGTATTCATACATTCTCAATAGGTCGAACGTGATATATTCTATCCTGTTCTGATATTACTTTATATATATATATATATATATATATATATATATATATATATATATATATAGCTCTCTCTCTCTCTCTTCTCTCTCTCTCTCTCTCTCTCTCTCTCACACACACGTACACACATGTGCGCATACACACATATACACACGAGTTACATTTGAATCGTACCGAAAAGGTTAAGCATTGCGGTAATCCCTTCTCCAATAGTGGCCATAGGGTCCTCCCCTTCTATGTTTGTCTCCCGTTCTCCCTGCTCCTCGTTCATTGGAATCTCTGTTTTGTCATCCTTCTTCCTGGCTTCGTTCTGACCACAACATGTCTCTTTCTGGTTGTAGCATGTGGGATTGTTTTGATTGAGCATGCTTCGCATGAATTGATGCATCCAGTGATGGAAATGGGGTGGAGAACCAAAGAACTGGAAAAGATTCAGATTATAAATAAAATAAACTATATGTCCTACACGACAATCAAGAATTTAGTCCTTTATACGCGCCCCAGTTCCATGACTTATCCTAGAAAAATCTGATTTGCTGCATTTTGCTTACTTATTTTATCCAAAGATGAATTATATTTATTTGTTCAATGTTTATTTTAACCAACTCGCGCTTGGTTGTATGATGTTTCTGAGCTTACCCAAACCCTTTAATTTTTCTGCGCAGTTATGTCATAGGGGTGTACAAGTTCACGCAAGAGCACGAAACATGAATCAGTATGCCTTAGCGGCGAATATCAGGAAATCATTTTTGGCTTTCCCGGGCTAATATTTTGAAAGGTTCTGATTGGATTTCATGTCTTTATTTCTTTCCATTTGGTACAGGATTGCATATTGCGAGATAACAAACGTAGTCTAAGTGCAAAATTTCAAGAAAATGCTTGAATGTCAACGCCAAGGAAAAACACTTCGTTATTTCGCCATCCTAATCTACTTTTATTGCCTTAAAACGCTAATTTCTTCTGTTGCAAGGGAAAAATCGTGCCTGTTACGTACCAGCTGACAGAACTATGTTGAAACAACTGTTCAATGTTAGCAAGAATACACGGTACTAAGACAAAAATAATCGCATAAACTATAAAACAATATTTATCCTCGTGATTTTTAACATAGAGTCATGATAAGAGGGTGAAATATTTCGGATGCTCTTTCTGCAAACATAAATATATTTTGTCTGCAATAAAGAAAGTATTGCCTATTATTGCGTGGAGGAGGGGGATTTTGAAAAAAAAATGCGTTTAGACGTAGCAGTGATTTCAGGAAACCATGTATTACGTAATAACAAAAATATGGAATCACACTACCATTATTAGATAGCACATAGTGAGACAACGGACTGAATTTTAATGCAGTCTCTCACCCATATTTTTTTTTTAAATTAATTTATAACAAGGCTTATATATCGCCTAAGCATTACTATTTAGTAAAAATTATTTGTTGCACGTGTTCAGGCGGTGTTTGTCAAAGACACGTTCAGCACGTGTATATATGTCTCTTGATCTAAACAGTAATTTGACAATAAAATGTTAACGAATAAATATTGTGTCATATGAAGAGAGGATAAAATTAAACTTCAGGAAAATTGTAAACAAATTTAATTAACAAACTGATCTTAGATTAAACGCATTATCTCGTCGCAAGGACAAGAGTTATTCTGTACTGCCTTGATTTACTTACACTTCGTCTTGCATCCCGACATCCTGTGGGACGAGTCAGTGGAGTACTGATTTTCATCATGTTGTGTTCTGTGTGGAGACCTCTTTGCTCGCACTTAGAACACAGATCATAGTCTGGGCACGTGAGGCACTTGTAGCGAATCCCCACTATTGGGCCATCACACCCGTCACAAATGACCCCTGGATGGACCTTGTCATAACTACCGGAAGAAGTCGATGCTTGATTTTCTATTAAAAAAAGTACTTGTCTCTTTAATCTAGTGTAAAGTCATTATAGTCCAACATACAAAAGTGTCTCTGAGTGTAAATTATGAATTTTTGCACTCTTGAAGCTTGTCTTATATAATGGTGATGATATATGCATCTATTTATCTACACTGTTGATTGCATATCCAAGTAATAAAATGCGTAAACATACATACGTACATACATACATACATACATATATACATACATACATACATACATGCATACATACACACACACACACATACATACATACATACATACATACATACATACATACATACATACATACATACATACATACATATACATACATACATACGTACATACAACTTTGTTTCTCATGTGTTTATTTATTACTTAAAAATATTATGCCAGTATATTCAGGCAAACTCTTAAAGCATTTTAATATCCATTCAAGATCAGACTATTAAAGTAGCTGCCTCAAATCAAAACGTTTGTCATTCTGACCTCATTGTATTTCAAGAATTATCCTTGCTTATGACCGTTAAATGATTACGTCCGGTCTTAGCCTGTTCCATTACAAAGGCAATACATTCTGCTTACCACGAATGTAGATTTTAAACAGGCTGTCATCAACGTATCCTAAGGCTTCCAATAATTCTTCGTCAGAAGAAATGGAGATGAGATCATTCTCGGGATCTAGAATAATAACAACAACAATAATAATAATAATAGCAAAAACAGTTTCATGACGACGACGACGATGACAACGATATGATCATTTGACGGTTGGAAAGGTAGTGTGTTTGCGAAATATACAGAAGAAAGACATTACAAACGAAAACTTTTAATGGTAGATATAAAATTAGACACTAACATAACTATATAAGTTAGTAAGCAAAACATCAACTGGCCAACTAGCTGAAATGATTGCTGACTATATGGCTAGGTATCTCAAGACTAACTGACAAATTAACCAATTGATCAAATTATTTAATAATTCAATAATCAAAGAAACAATGATCAAAATAAATAAATACCTTTCCAAAACAAAGAGAATTTCCCATGACGAAGTGAAGAGAAAGTATCTGAAATTCTCCTGGATAGGTAATCATAGCTGCTTGAAACGTCTGCAGGGACTGAAAATCGTCGAATTTCTTGTTCACCCGCCGTCAGTTTTTGCAAATATGCCTTTATAGTCAGTGACATTTTGTCTACCTCGCTGAAATTCTTGTTAAAAGTCTGGCAATAAAATTGAAATATTTGTATCAGTGCCTCTCTGTTGGTGGTTCGAAATGCTGTGCTCTGTTTAAGGTCGCCAGCAGAGTTTATATACTAACTGGGCGATGAGCCTATCGAGTAATGTCTTTATTTAGATCTTCTAGAGTGTTTGAGAACTCTGATATGTCAGTTCACGATGATATAGTTTTGTTCAAAATTTTGACCAGTGCGCAGTTTCCGTTTTATTTGTGAGTTGCGCACACATAGGTAATAGGGACGTGTATTTAGTCAGTTAATATTTTCAGTTGATGTGTTCTGATTCTTGACCTATCAGTTTTAGTATACAAATCCCGAGATTTAAATTTAGACCACAATATGTTTTCCCCGTGTCATGCAACGTATGCATGAAGGGGAATAACTCTTGCTAGTCTATTAATGTCAATATTTTTGGGTCATTCGTATCTTACCAAATGAATAGAACAGCTTGACAATGTAGATACTTCCGATTATTTTTTTATGTCAGCTATAGTGAAAGCTGCCTTATAAAGGACACATGCTCACAAAGAACGTTTAAGAAACCCTTGCCCACATTTTCTGTGCATATTTAACCTCATATAAAGGATACCTCCTCACAAAGGACACATAAGAACTATTTTCCTCAAAACATTTGTATATTTAGTCTCATAGAAAGGACACATGCTCATAAAGACATATCAGAAGCCCTTTAACTCATAAACTTTACATATCTAACCTCTATATAAAGGACACCTGTTCACACAGGACAAGATTTAAGAGACCCTTTTCTTCATAACCTTTACATATTTCGCTTCTCCATAAGGGATAAAATTGTATATTTCCTGAATTATCGAATATTGGTCGCTCGCGCTGAATATGAAATATATGAAATCAGTCAATCAACTAACATGGAGACCAAAACTATTGTTCATAACAGTTACGGTGTAATGATAATGTCGCGTGTGTTCATTCCGGCTTATACATCTGTTCACAACCAGACTGAACCAGTTTGTACATTCATGCATCAATATTCGTATATATGTCATGGACGTGGCGAGCAGACAGACGGACTTACAGAAATCAAAATCAAAATCAAAACCATCTGGCATTTTAAAAATATATTTTACTTGGCTAAGATTTTAATGTTATATGAATTTTCGACCAAAAGACGTGGTGATGTTAGCCATCGATGGAATTAAAAGTGAGAGAGAGAGAGAGAGAGAGAGAGAGAGAGAGAGGGAGGGAGGGAGGGAGAGAGAGAGATTTGGATTTTTAACGTAGCTTTAACAATTTTTCAGTCATATCGCTACGATGTCTGCAGTGTGGCAGTTTATGGTGATGTCTAGCACTGGGGCATCATGCCGCAGACATGTAGCATGATGTCCCACCCAGTCACATTAGCCTGACACCAGGCCGACCAGTCCTAACACTAACCTCTTAATGCTGAGCGCCAAGCGAGGCAGCTGTTAGTAACCACTAGGCCACCGGAACGGTTCCGAAATTAAAAGTGAATTTTATTGCAAATTGTTACTCATACAATGCGTGTAAATTGTTTGGAAACGTGGAGTGAGGTATCATAAATTGTTCACTACTCCATACCATCACCCCTCTGTAACTATCAAGACTAGAATAATATTCACTACTCCACACCACCTCTGTGACTGTGAAGATGAGAATAATATTCACTCCTCCAAACCAACAACACCTATGTGACTGTCAAGATGAAAATAATGTTCACCACTCCAAACTACCCACACCCCTGTATCGGTTAAGACTATGAAGATCAGAATACTAGTCACCACTAGTCCATATCATTACCAAGACGAGAATATTATTCACTACTCCATACCATCTCCACCTCTGTGACTATCAAGACAAGAATGATAATAACTATTCCAAACCTACACCATCAATGTGATATCAAGACGAGAATGATACTCACTACTCCACTGTCACAGAATTAGGCAAAGAAATAACTTGGTTTTGTCTTAAAAACAATTAGACTATTTCTCGTTGTACATGCGTACAACGTTATATAGGGTGAATGTGTTTTTCCAGGTAAGCGACTGTATTAACATGTACCTAGCCACAGATTACTTGTGTCGGGTATCATGACTAACATGATATGCACGGGTATTCTACCCCGACTTGTACTCACTCTCCTACGGATTTAAGTAAGACGAATCTCTGAAAACCACACTGGTCGTTTTTGGATCACGTCAAGGAGTATACACTCTCCTTTATTCTCCAGCCATAGGGGTGAGTGTTAAATTTACATTCTTTTTATTTGATAGGCGAAGCTTATTCGGTTTGTACTGTGTTATCGCGCAATAATGTGTTTATTACAACGCAGATTTTTAAAGTATTATCATATATCTAGAAATTATACAGAAACTATTATGTCCCATTTGGTTTTATTATAACTGTTACTGTGTTGGAAGCTGTTTCTGACTGTGTTTGAAGATGATTCTGACTGTGTTCGTAACTGACTGTTATAGTAGCTGACTATTATGGTAGCTGACCGTGTTTGTAGCCGTGAATGTCGATCTAATGTTATTGTGAATATAACTAGAGCGGTCCGAAGCTGTACGAAGCCGTCTAAAGTTTCTTGGAGTCATCTGGAGCTTCCAGAACAACGCTGTCTGTTGTGATAACATTATCGTGAATCTTAGTCGTGATAAGATTATCGTGAATCTTAGTCGTGATAAGATTATTGTGAATCTTAAGTCGTGATAAGAGTATTGTGAATCTTAAGTCGTGATAAGAGTATTGTGAATCTTAAGTCGTGATAAGAGTATTGTGAATCTTAAGTCGTGATAAGAGTATTGTGAATCTTAAGTCGTGATAAGAGTATTGTGAATCTTAAGTCGTGATAAGAGTATTGTGAATCTTAAGTCGTGATAAGAGTATTGTGAATCTTAAGTCGTGATAAGAGTATTGTGAATCTTAAGTCGTGATAAGAGCATTGTGAATCTTAAGTCGTGTCAAGAGCATTGTGAATCTTAAGTCGTGATAAGAGCATTGTGAATCTTAAGTCGTGTCAAGAGTATTGTGAATCTTAAGTCGTGTCAAGAGTATTGTGAATCTTAAGTCGTGTCAAGAGTATTGTGAATCTTAAGTCGTGTCAAGAGTATTGTGAATCTTAAGTCGTGTCAAGAGTATTGTGAATCTTTAAGTCGTGTCAAGAGTATTGTGAATCTTTAAGTCGTGTCAAGAGTATTGTGAATCTTTAAGTCGTGTCAAGAGTATTTTTGAATCTTGTGTAAGATTATTTTTGAATCTTGTGTAAGATTATTTTTGAATCTTTATAATTTTGTTCGAGATTTTGTGAATATCTTGTTGAACAAAATACTGTGCAGTCCATAAGGGTTCTTGGATCTGCACTTCATTTTATTTAATATTTGTTTTGTTTATTTTCAATTGTATTTTTACATCATATACTTATCATTATTAATTCATTCATAAATTTCCATCTTTCCCACATTGTGTTTGGCTTGTTCATTTAGTCCAAAAACCCACTCGGTTACAATTCTGCGACATCCACACACCACCACCTCTGTGACTACGAAGATGAGAATAATATTCACTGCTCCAAACCAGCACCACCTTTATCAAGACGAAAATAATATTCACTACTCAAAACTACTCACACCGCTGTGACGATTAGGATCTACTAGTCACCACTCCAAACCGCCACTATCAATATAAATATCAAGACGAGAATGATATTCACTGCTCAAAACCATCACCGCTGCTATAACTATCAAGACGAAAATATTATTCACTACTCCATACCATCATCACCTCTGCGACAGTCAAGACAAGAATCATATTTACTGCTCCATTAACATCACCTCCGTTACTATTAAGACTATAAAAATATTCACTACTCCAAACCATAAACACCTTTATGAGTGTCAATACGAGAATGATATTCACTACTCTAAACTATCACCACCCCTGTGACTATCAAAATGAGAAGAAAATGTACTACTCCAAGCCATAACTAGTTTTGTTACTATCAATATGATAATGGTATTCACTACTCCAACAACCACTACCATCTCTATGACTATTAAGACTATAATAATATTCACTACTCCAAAACTGTCACAATCTCTATGGCTAGCGAGACTAGAATACTGCTCACTACTCCAAAACAATCACCTTTGTGATAATCAGGACGAGAACGCTAATCGTTAAGCCAATACTATCACCACCGCTGTGATTATCAAGAATAGAATGAGAGTGACTACTCCAAAACCATCACAACATCCGTGGCTATCAAGACGAGAATGTAAACGAGTATGCTAATAATAGCTATGATTTCAAATATTACGACAACAACCACCAACATTACGATAATTTTCTGTACTCCTCATTGCCGTCATTTTTGTCATCGCCGTCCTAATAGAAATAGTGACATCTCCAAACGTTCGATATCATAGTTCAAAACATAAGCCCAAACACTCAATGTCATAGTCGAAGACACATGTCAAAACAATCGACGTCATAGTCGAAGACACAAGTCAAAACAATCGACGTCATAGTCGAAGACACAAGTCAAAACAATCGACGTCATAGCCGAAGACACAAGTCAAAACAATCGACGTCATAGCCGAAGACACAAGTCAAAACAATCGACGCCATAGCCGAAGACACAAGTCAAAACAATCGACGCCATAGCCGAAGACACAAGTCAAAACAATCGACGCCATAGCCGAAGACACAAGGCAAAACAATCGACGCCATAGCCGAAGACACAAGTCAAAACAATCGACGCCATAGCCGAAGACACAAGTCAAAACAATCGACGCCATAGCCGAAGACACAAGTCAAAACAATCGACGCCATAGCCGAAGACACAAGTCAAAACAATCGACGCCATAGCCGAAGACACAAGTCAAAACAATCGACGCCATAGCCGAAGACACAAGTCAAAACAATCGACGCCATAGCCGAAGACACAAGTCAAAACAATCGACGCCATAGCCGAAGACACAAGTCAAAACAATCGACGCCATAGCCGAAGACACAAGTCAAAACAATCGACGCCATAGCCGAAGACACAAGTCAAAACAATCGACGCCATAGCCGAAGACACAAGTCAAAACAATCGACGCCATAGCCGAAGACACAAGTCAAAACAATCGACGCCATAGCCGAAGACACAAGTCAAAACAATCGACGCCATAGCCGAAGACACAAGTCAAAACAATCGACGCCATAGCCGAAGACACAAGTCAAAACAATCGACGCCATAGCCGAAGACACAAGTCAAAACAATCGACGCCATAGCCGAAGACACAAGGCAAAACAATCGACGCCATAGCCGAAGACACAAGGCAAAACAATCGACGCCATAGCCGAAGACACAAGGCAAAACAATCGACGCCATAGCCGAAGACACAAGGCAAAACAATCGACGCCATAGCCGAAGACACAAGGCAAAACAATCGACGCCATAGCCGAAGACACAAGGCAAAACAATCGACGCCATAGCCGAAGACACAAGGCAAAACAATCGACGCCATAGCCGAAGACACAAGGCAAAACAATCGACGCCATAGCCGAAGACACAAGGCAAAACAATCGACGCCATAGCCGAAGACACAAGGCAAAACAATCGACGCCATAGCCGAAGACACAAGGCAAAACAATCGACGCCATAGCCGAAGACACAAGGCAAAACAATCGACGCCATAGCCGAAGACACAAGGCAAAACAATCGACGCCATAGCCGAAGACACAAGGCAAAACAATCGACGCCATAGCCGAAGACACAAGGCAAAACAATCGACGCCATAGCCGAAGACACAAGGCAAAACAATCGACGCCATAGCCGAAGACACAAGGCAAAACAATCGACGCCATAGCCGAAGACACAAGGCAAAACAATCGACGCCATAGTTGATTATGATGTTGTAGGGTTTAACGCCATTTTTCAGCACACGATAGGCTTTACATGGCGGCCAGTATTAATGTTGGAGGAAGAACCCGGGAAATCCCCAGAAAGAACCACCGACCCTCGAGAAGCTACTGTCAAGCTTTCTCACATACCCACATTGGCCGAATCCGAGATTCGAACCCACGCAGACAGGTGAGATGGCAGTGATCCGTAACGGAGAGCGCTTTAGACCACTCGGCCACTCGGGGCCCCAATGTCATGGTTGAAGACACATTTCCAAACATTGTGTCATAGTTGAAGACACATGTCCCAACATTCAATGTCATCGTTGAAGACACATGTCCAAACATTCAATGTCATAGGTGAAAACACATATCCAAACATCCAATGTCATACTTGAAGACACATATCCAAATATAAGACGACATAGTTGAAGACACATATCCAAGCATTCAATGTCATAGTTGAAGACACATGTCCAAACATTCAATGTCATAGTTGAAGACACATGTCCAAACATTCAATGTCATAGTTGAAGACACGTGTCCAAATATTCACTGTCATAGTTGAAGACACATGTCCAAACATTCAATGTCATCGTTGAAGACACATGTCCAAACATTCAATGTCATAGTTGAAAACACATGTCCAAACATTCAATGTCATAGTTGAAAACATATGTCCAAACATTCAATGTCATAGTTGAAAACATATGTCCAAACATTCAATGTCATAGTTGAAAACATATGTCCAAACATTCAATGTCATAGTTGAAAACATATGTCCAAACATTCAATGTCATAGTTGAAAACATATGTCCAAACATTCAATGTCATAGTTGAAGACACATGTCCAAATATAACAACGACACAGGTGAAGACACTTATCCAAGCATTCAATGTCATAGTTAAAGACACTTATCCAAGCATTCAATGTCATAGTTAAAGACACTTATCCAAGCATTCAATGTCAGTTAAAGACACTTATCCAAGCATTCAATGTCATAGTTAAAGACACATGTCCAAACATTCAATGTCATAGTTGAAGACACATGTCCAAATATAACAACGACACAGGTGAAGACACTTATCCAAGCATTCAATGTCATAGTTAAAGACACTTATCCAAGCATTCAATGTCATAGTTAAAGACACTTATCCAAGCATTCAATGTCATAGTTAAAGACACTTATCCAAGCATTCAATGTCATAGTTAAAGACACTTATCCAAGCATTCAATGTCATAGTTAAAGACACTTATCCAAGCATTCAATGTCATAGTTAAAGACACATGTCCAAACATTCAATGTCATAGTTGAAGACACATGTCCAAATATAACGACACAGGTGAAGACACTTATCCAAGCATTCAATGTCATAGTTAAAGACACATGTCCAAACATTCGATGTCATAGTTGAAAACACATATCCAAACACTCAATGTCATAGTTGAAGATATGTGCCCAAATATAAAATGACATAGCTTAAGACACATGTCCAAACATTCAATGTCATAGTTGAAGACACATGTCCAAATATACAATACAAGGTCTTCGCAGATTCTGTGACTAAGTGTGGCTGGAGTATGTCACGATTCTATGGTCAAAAACTAATTAACAGAAAGAAGCAAAATCAACAAGTTTTAATAAAATTATCAAATAATTTAATTATCAAAGTTATAAAACAAAAATTAAAGAGGTACTTTCGGTATTATGAATTGATTCCAATATGATATTTTCTTTAAAGTTCTGTTAAAGTCCAAGAGAATCAAATGTTCTGTATAAATTTCAGATCCATGAATGTACTGGTCCGCCAATAGTTCAGAGTGTCAAAATAGCGTTGTCCATAACCCTTTTTAATAATTAACAATAGTCCTGGAATAATATTGTAGTCTAATGAGCACTTTGTAGTTCAACTGAATAATTTAAACAAATATTTCTTCTCAAACAATATCCAAGCATATTATACAATACATCTGCATACTTGATGTTACAACAAAAACACAATAAATAAGAATGAGAAAATTGTCCAGCCTTAGCTGTTTATATACAGGCGTAAGAGGTAAAAAACGCATTTCGTACCTACTCCTGTGCGACAGATTGGTAAAAGAACCCAAATGATTTAACCAACCTGACCAACCTGTCGGATGGGAAACAACCGCAAACTTGTCATCATGTTTACTGCTACTAGTGTCATTAGATACCGTAAAAAGACTCAACGATCTCTGATTTTTATTTTACATTTTGTTTATGAAAGAATGGGATTGTGATCACTAAATACAATAATCGGAAAAGTAGCTGAATTAATATACACTTCAAAGTGTTGTAAAGCCAAAATTAAAGCCAAGTTATCCTTCTCGATAGCGGAATAATTTCTCTGGTTCTTGTTTAATTTGTAGAGAAATAAGTACACTGGATGATTCACACCAATTTAGTCTTTTTGAATTACTACGCCACCAATCCCTACATCACTTGCATAAACTGGCATCTTAGATGATTGGTTGAAATCAGGAGCTGTATGAAATGGTTAACCTTTAAGTAAAGCCTTTAATTTATTGATTGCATACTGACATTTGTTAAATCAAAAACACTTGTTTCTTTTTCTTACTCAAAAATTAGTCAGGGATTTAGCAATTATGGAAAAATGTGAGCAAAGTTTCCAATAATATCCAGCCATACCTAAAAATTGCATCAGTTGCTTATAGGCACAGGAGAATTCAGAAATAACTTTAACCGTAGCTTTTCTGAGTTCTTTCTGTTTTATATTATTTATAATGGAATGTTTAATTGTTTTAAAGAATTTATATTCATTTGTATTTATGGTAATTATTATTGGAAAAGAAGAATCTGCAACCAACTAAATGTTTAGATTTAATGTGGAAATAAAATATTCTTTAAGTAATAAAGAATAATGTTAGTAACCTATTCCAAATTTGTATTTCATTTTAAATTTAGTAAAATATCTTCAAAATGATTGTTGCATTAATCACAACTATTGAATTTTATACTATTTAACTATCATGAAGTTAATCGAGATTTAGCTATATGTATCATATTCTAAAAATGCAGAAATGATACAAATGTATGGAGTTGGTAAGCTCGAAGGAAAGGTGTATTGTTACATATATTTCGTGTATTTTAAATATAATGGCTTCTAGCTGTACCTCTAGAATTTAGTATTTTATATATATATATATTATTTAAATAAAGTTCGTTCGTCGAGGAATCAGAAGGACTCTGTCTGTATTTTCTTACAGCATCCCGTACCACCGCATCGACATATTCCCTAAGGTGTAGTCGTACCTACACCGTTATGAGTGACACCTCTTTCAAGAGATCCTGAACTCTATTTCCTCTCTCTCTCTCTTACCATGGGCAAAGACATTTCTTATAAGTAATTCCTTCTCATAGCAAGAAATGTGAAGAAGGTTATGATATGAAAAAATCATTTCATAACACATATATTCTATCTGTAATTATTATTTTTATCATCGTGAGCAGTGCGTCCTCAGCCATTTAACAACGCCATCATCAGCAAGCTGCTGAACCTGCAGTCCAGCGAGGAACTTTGTCAGTGGACAGTTGTTCACAATGTGTGACACGGTCTGAGGAGCTCCACAGCAACAGGAAGAGTTAGTGGCCTGACCCCATCGGACAAGGTTGACTGCATAACGATCCTGTCCTGTCCGAGAGCGGTTCAGTGTGGTCCACATACGCCGTGGAAGGTTGAAGCCAGGAGGGCAGACAGATGGCTCAGTTACGAGGGAGTGGTTTACAACATCTGTTGACGACCATTCGACACTCCATCTTTAATAAACACGATCTTCAAAGTGGTGACAAGATAAGCCAGTCAAATGCATGTACACCGCATAAATATGTATGGATCTCGATCATTATCGAACTAGTCCGAGATTTGGATGATACAATGATGAAATTGCATCTGAAATATGGATACCAGTGTGATAACAAGCAATTGCTAACAGAAGGATGACTCTGAATGGATGTGGGTTTATACCATAAACTCACTTGACCTTATGAAATCGAAAGCTTAAAAATATTTCAAAATCCAAACAATCCTTTGTTCTCATAGAACTGCAGGTAAAACTGACTTGCAGCCGGCAACGTCTTTGGTGTCGAACAAATGAGATTCTTTCCCTTTTGAATCGGTGGTGTAATTTCATACATTGCTATTTTAGCCTCGTGACAGTTCGTAAATTTAGTAAATGTCTCAAATTTGTATACCGTATTACTCGCTTCTAAGTAGAGTAAAACTGCAGACAACAACGATCCTGATCTGCCATACATAATGTGCCTGCAGATTATGGTCTTTGTTGTTTGTTCTATTGATTATTCCTAACAAACTGCATAGACCCATACCTGAGGCGCATTATACGAAAGCTGTTCTGGTTCTTTGCAGTTTGCAATTCGTTAGGTCTTGAAAGCGAAACCAGACGGTATATACAAGTGCAGTACTTACAACAAATCAAACATTGTCTACTGTCCTAAATAAACGGTGTGCACTTTTATTGTTCAGTTTATTACACACGTATTTATGTAATAAATAACCAAAATTGTTTATATAATATCGTTTATTCATAAAACAATCAACACTGATTTTATATATTGTTATTATCCTTCTTTCCTTATTAATTAACCCATCATTTTGATGACATCAAAGACAAAATGTGACAACTGAATCTCAAATGATGTAAACTCTCCAAATGGGTATGTTTCCTTCACTAATGTTCACAAATAAATGTTCTCTTGCCCAGGAAATACAAATGTATGCTCGTGTTGGTTCAAGATCTTGATTCTCACTTCGATAATGGGTATAAATGCAAAGAATAAAGTGTTGCAATTGAACTTGGAACAATAGGCTTTTATATAGGTGTCTGAACTACGTTAACATAATTGTATAACTTGGTGTCATAAATAAAAATGAAAACCCTGCGTTATACTTAGAATAATAGGCTTTCCCTTCGTGTGTCACTTGCGTCAATCTACAATCAAAATCAACTACTTATGAAAACAGAAATACACTATACGCTCTTCAATAACACTATGAGCTAACTGGCACAGAGCTTACAGAAATGAGTCTCCCTTCACACAAATAAGAAAGGTTATACAACAAAGTTTAATTATATCCCGGGGGGCAGGGTGGGGGTGGTATATGTGTTACATCGCTACTTTAGATATCAGCCCAAGGTATGGGAAAAGCATGTTTTTTTTAAGTAATTCCATCACATAACATATACTTCGATAAGATCAATAGCAATAGACGCAGTTTTAAAATCCTTATTTTATATTTGATCCCATTTAGTACAGTGTGGCAGATTACCTATCAGATGAACCACCAGTACATATGATGAATGACTGAACGAGTCTGGTATTTCCATGATGATGTAGTAAAAAAAAATATATAAAAAATTGCAAAAATGTTACACAAATTCTTTTTCACTGAAACAATTACACATAATTTCAATATTTAAAGTGGCTAATATCTATTAAAAAATTATATTCTTCCTCGAGAGCTCTGTGTGTCTTAGGCCATGTTCCCATCCGGGGGGTGTCGACTACGACCGGCAAAAGCTGCATTAGGTTTCATGGTGTCCAGAGCGCGGCCAATGTCCCCATTCACGGACACAAGCAGGTTTGTCAGCCAGCCGCCATCATTGTTGAATCCCATAGTTAGCATCTGATGCAGAGCTTCGCTGATCTTGGGGTCTGAAAGGAAGAAAAAGACAAAATATGTTTAAAAGTAATGCTGATGCTTTGGTAAAAGGTCAACCAACCAATAAATTTTAACAGAAGACATGGAAACAAAATACATTAACATAAAAATACATCATATGAAAATTTTGTGGATATTTCAAACATTTTGTAAATAGACGAAGTCATTCCGGTGCCAAGTATCAATCTATTATATTTGAAAATGTCTCACATTTTACATCACCCTCACCTTGCGCTATAAAATGTAGGTCAGTTTTCGCCCGATTTTTAACAGCTTCTCATTAAAAGGAAAAATATATTTATTTGATATGCACACACTCACCTGGATGAAGGGGAAGAACATAAGTTTCCTCTGGAGGGGCAGAGGACGGGGTCTCCGTATCTATATTGCTGATCGCTGGGTTGATGCTCACCATCGTCCAGCCGTCATCTTTGGGACCGGAAGTTGGCCTTGGTTCAGGGTGCTGAGTATCCTAAATGGACGAAATATACGACTGTTGATGTGAAAATCAAAGTAATAATATACTTTAAATGATTTTTTATTTATAAATAAAACAATTTTGGTTTCATGATTTCGTTCCGACATGAATTTTCTTTGTTCCTCGTTCTCGAAAGGTCTTCAGTTTCAAGAATTCGCTACTGAATATTGAACATTCTTTGGAATCGGATATTGTTCTTCTGCTTTTGGCGTTATGATTTCTTTATTGAACGTTATCTGATATGTCAATGATTTACGCTGACGAGCAATGAATCAAAGTCTGAGATGAACCAAGAAACGTATACAACGCACGGACAAAGGAAATCCCAAACCATCAGAGAAAGATAAATAAAAAGAAAGAAGAAGAAAAAAACACTGGAAGATAATTATCAATATTTCACTTGTAAAACATACTTTATTCAGTAAATGACACAAAGAAAAATAAACTAACAAGAGAAATAAATCGGTGATTACAAATCATTGCTTGCCTTTATTGTGAGGAAGTTCTTTTCTTTTTAAGAATACGAATACTATCTATGAATAGACATTATGCACACCACCCGCAATGTTTACAAATCCTTTATGTAGATAACTGAAATTTTTTGCACAGCAAACATTACTTCTTCATTCAGCCACAGTGACCTTGACCTTTGACATTTTGATTCCAAATTCAGTAGGTTACATCCTTACACCAATAGCAACCCACCCGCAAAGTTTGTTGACAGCAGACGATGGAAAACTCTAGTTATTGTGCTAAAACCATATTTCCTATCAGCCACTGTGACACTGACCTTTTACCTTTGACCCAGAAGTCGATATGCAAGCCATCCACAAACCTTGGTAACTACAGTTTGCAAATAATTCAAATTATTGTGTGAAAATCGTTGTCATTATTTCACTCACTATGACCTTCATCTTTGATCTTTTCCGTCCGAAAACGAAAGGGTTCTTCCTTACTGCAAGTGAAGCCATCCAGAAAGTCTGGTATGTGTCGATGGTCGGCAGTTACTGAGCTCAAACCAAATTAATGTCAGATGAATGGACAAACGCAGAGCATAATAACACTTCGCTTGATGACGGGTTCATAAAAAGCAATTCAACAATCATAACAAATGAACTTACTATCATCATGGGCGAAGCTGGTTGCTTCTCAGACTCTCTGATTAATTCCGTTTCCATGGACTTCGTAGCATCATCTTTTGATTTCTCTCCTGAAGCAAATGATGCCGACTTGGTGACCGATGGTTCCTCGCTCTTTGCGTCTTTTTCACCCTTCTGTTTCCATGGGCACCCAGTACTCGTGCCGTGGTCATGATATCCGCGCCCTGTGCATCTACCATTACCGGCATGTCCACCTTTGTCACCCTTACCGCATCTGTGGCGACGACCGTGGTGCTCTACGTCAACAGAAACATCTATGCCTAAAATCGAGAATACAAAACTGCATAATGCTCGAGCTCCAACCCAACTTTAGACACAACGGATACCTTGTGGAAACAATGACAACGCGCGAAATACGGAAATGGTCGGACAGAATACGTTCAAAAGACGCTTACATTATGCATCAAACTGAAGTTATGCTTGTTTTCACCTTTACAGTCGATGCGCTATCCGAAAAAAGTATTTACTCGTGACGAATGCATTGAGCTTTTAATGAAACATTGAATGAAATACTGAAATAATATAACAATTACTTCTACATAAAGGTCTAATGATATGTTTAAATTTAATACAAATTCAATATTTCATCAAACTTTTCCCATAATATACACATCAGCAAATGACTGTCAAGAAATCATGTATAGAATACATGATTGCATAACGCTTGAACTCCGCCCTAAGAACATCCTTTCGGCATGACATCTAATGTTCTGAAAAAAAGTTCAGTCTTAATGCATTGCAAAAATACATGCATCGCAGTAAAAGTCCTTTTTTTCTTAAAGAAAAGAAAAACATTCTGACACGTAATGCACTCTTGTATAACACGATAACTAGCATCATGACATTGGCTTGTCACGATCACGTGCTTTAGTATTTTTAAACACGAAGTACCCAAATGTTTCACGCTTCATAGCGTGAGTTCACATATAACAACAATTCGTTTTCTTCAAGCACTTTAGGCACACTGGATATTTTGCGGAAACAATGACTACATGAGGAAATAAAGACTACATGCGAAATACGCAATTTTTCGGGTAGAACAGGTTCGATATATGCTTTTAATATCCATCACAGGTAAGCTTGCCAATTCTCTTCTTTGTAGTCATTCTGATCACCAAAAAAATATTTATTTTTGATAGATACACTGTCATTTTAATAAACTATTGAATAAAATAATGAAATTATAGAACAGTTATATATTAACGATGTGTCAATATTATGCATGAATTTCACTCTAATTCAATAACTGATCAAACTTTTTCCATAACATACACCAGTAAATGACTGTCCGAGCAACTGGGGGATTTATCAAACCTTTAATGAGCAGTTTCATTGTTTCTTGGATGCTTTGTTGCCGCTTACAAAGAATACTGTATAATTGTTGAAGTTACCTTGTGTGATTAGTTCCATTGGCTATGCTATGAACACGATAAAATAGGTATTTCTATCGCTCTATTGTATTTCTCACACTTATTACGTCATATCGCGCTCGTTACGTCATCTCACGCTCGTATTGTCTTTACAATGATATATAAATTCATTTAAATTATTTGTTGTTGATAAGATAGTATTCTGTTTTAAAAGAGTCTGCATATACCTTTACAACACTTACTATGGCCTCGTGCGACAAAAAAACAGAGACTCTTGTATTCTTAAGAAAGTATGTAAATTAAAAATTAAAGGAAAATAAACAACAAAGAGACAAAGAGAAAAGTATAAACCAGAAGGCCAAGTACTATACGAACTTTACGAGCGAACTATACTGCATCTGTGGAACAAAACGAAGAGAAAGAACCAATATTCACTTTAAAATTATCAAAAGAGGAGGTCGGCTTTTTCAAACCAGTCTAGGAAATATATCAGATACGTACTGTCAAGGAGAGAGAGAGAGAGAGAGAGAGAGAGAGAGAGAGAGAGAGAGAGAAGATGGAGATAGAGAAATTTTCCCGAAATAATATTTCCTTGCGTCTGAGATTTCAGGCTTCTTCAGCTTGAAAAGCACTGCAATATGTGCAGTGTGTGGCAACTAAATAGAAAAAGTTTAAACGTTTAAAACATTATAACGTCACTAAGCATGTGCCATTATCAAGTTAAAATGACGTTATATTCTAAACTGGGACATTGTGATTTACAGACGGGCTAATTTTTATGACTTTGAATGCATTTCTTTACAAGATACTGCATTTGTTTTCGACATTTTCACTCAAGCTTTTGACTTCTGCGCTTACTCATTATATTGCCAACGTGTACGTCTATCCAAAGTGGGATTTGTATCTAGGTTATTTTGTTACTTTTCGAAGTTTGAGATTTTAATAGGTTAAACAGTAGCTGTTGTGACTACCGAATAACTATCTAGCATTTGGAATGCTATTTTTCTAATCCTTGATTTGTTTAGCTTTATTTTAAAGTATACCATTTTTTAACAAATGTGTATCTTTGTACAAACTGAATTACTCATTCAGTGTCTCCCTATGGGATAAACAACAAAAAGTTTCTGTAAGCTGGCTTGCTTTTTTATCTAAAATTTCTTTGACAATTTTCCTCCTGCTTTGTCTTTCTTATGTCAATATATCGGTAAATATTTTATTTATAAAAACTACAAGCAAAATATTTTAGAAACGAGTCTACAAGAATTCAGCACTGTAATGTAAATCACAAATACTTACCGAAAGGGTCCAACATGGCAGCAACAGATTCTCCAACAGTTTTCAAATAGTCTTCTGCCACATTTTCTCCACCTTCACCTTGCTCTTCAGTTTCAGGCTTTTCCGGTTTCTCCCCCTTCTGCGTCTTGGCCGTCTCGGTTTCGTTCTCAGCCGAACATTCAGGACCATTTCCCTTATGCCAGCGTTTCATGAACTTGTGCATCCAGCGACGGAAATGGGGTGGAGGAAAAAACGGCTGGAATTTTGAGAACACAGTTTAAATAAATTTTTAAACGTCAAGGTACTATTAGGCAAAGATTTATAATCTCTGCATGGTAGAATATTTGCTTTGTACAGGTTCGTGATATTCGATACCACTTATCTTTTCAAGCTTTATGTTACAGTTGCTGCTCCCCACAAGGCATAATTCAGTGGAAATTATGTTAATACCAGACTATCACGAAGAGTTTGTAATATAATTTCTATGACCATTTAGATTGCTGTAATGTATCAGCAGGCTATGAGTTACCGCGTATTTATTTAGGTTACTGTTACTCATCAGAGCTGTTTTTAATGGGCCTCGGAAACCTGGGTATTTTTCATGTATGTAACGTACACTCATTCACATCGTTCTAACTTGGCCAATTTCACTCGATTTTTCAGAAGTCTTCATAGTATGGCCAAAAGTGCCTTAGAAATATGTCTGGGAATTTGTATTTTTCATTAACAAGAAGATATTTGTAAAGAAATTGATATGACGATAGTATTCAGTTCGCTAGGCTTTCAAACGTGCGAGGTTCAATGCGGATCTTAGAGAGAAAGATAGTCTTATGTTACGTGTTAAGGCTCGAATAAACAGTAACATAAGAAAGAGTGAAAACAACAAGCTTTGAAAAATATAATAATTTATTTCCCTGGAAAAATACTGTAAAAATTTAAAAATATGAACTTACGGTTTAAGAATCAAATCCAAAAATAATCCAAGAATAATCCACGAATAATATTTTAGAAGTCCTAATAATAAAATGTTCTAATGATTTAAAGTTCGAGTCCCGACGAAGAATCCAAGATGGAAGACGATGACGTATACTGCAACCTGTACTATTTTGAAGTCTACAGTTCCTTTTAGAAACACAATAATTTATCCTCCAGTTTTGGAAATCCCAAATAAAAATTTTAAGAAATGTCTTTGTTCAAGAATTCTATATAAGCACAAAATATTTCCAGAGAAATTAATTAATCTTTTAGAATCCGAAAAATTAAAATAAAACTCAAATATTCAATACTGATCACAACAGAAGAAAACAACTTGACATCAAGTGTTTCAAAGTCCCAAAACTCTAAGAAATGCCTAATTGCGAAATAGATGATCACGTGATCATGTTTACATATAAAAATCACGTAGCCCTGAATGTCCTTGATAAGAACCAATCATTTTACTCCGAGAAACTCGACCCTCAATCAAGGCCAGGAACTAAGTCAAAAATAGAAACAAGTGTTTCTATTATTAGGTATTTATGGAAAGATTCAGGTCAAACTGAATTTTCTGGAAAATATCAAATTCCCAGTAAACAAAATTACATGTAATGAAAATAAAAAGATTCCCAAACCCACAATCAAATCGAATCAAACACAAATTAAATCTAATATAAATTAAATCAAATATACGTAACAATAGCTGAATTAGTCGTTCCTTGCCTTCTATTATAATAAATGGCCTCATGAATTTGAGAAGTATGCCCCGCTTCCGCAAATTAGTACAGTTTACTTTTTTTCAAATCATATTTTTTCCTTGAGCAAATATTAATATTACTGACAGAGAACGTGCAAGTGTGTGGTGAAACCTGAATGAAAATCTGACGATGGATATTTAAGTTTTTAAAGTTCTAAAAATATATTGTCACTCAGTTAATGTTACAACGATATTTTCAATTAAGAATTTAAATATCAAACTTAGATAATGTACAAAATTGAACTTACACCACGTGGCCCTGGTCTATGGGGTCCAAAAGGAAACCCTGCATGAGGAGGATATCCTGTAGGAGGTGGTACACAAAATCCAGTCCCTATAGGGGTTGTTATTTTCATCATATCATGTTCCTTATGGATTCCGTTCTTCTCACAGTTGGAACAAAGGTCATAATCCGGACACGCCATGCACTTGAAACGATTCCCAACGATAGCACCATCACACCCATCGCATACCACTCCTGGGTGAAGTTCAGCCTTAGTACCTTTAGAACTATCATTGGACGCTTTCTCTGGAATATAATTGATAAATATTATTATGAATGAAAGTGTTATAATGATATTCTTTCGAAAGGAAATGCGTCATCAATAATTGTGATTTAAAAGATAATCTGTAACACTTTGCCTTAAACTTTGACGAATTTCAAACATTTTAAAAACCTTGTAGGAAAAGACGTTAGTTTTCTGATTATGACTAAACATTCTTCAATAATTTTAATGTAGCGTATAAGAAGCCTGTTGTAAGGATAATACTAGAAGGCATGTCTATTTTAAGAGAGACGGCAATTGCTCAAAACCAAATGGACTGTTTTGTATTAAGAAACACTTTTACAAGCAGTGATCGAGCCCACAGAAACAAAATCTGGTTACTAAAGAAGCAACAATATCTTGCATTTTCCAACCCAGTTATCGGGGCCCCGAGTGGCCGAGTGGTCTAAAGCGCTCTCCGTTACGGATCACTGCCATCTGTCCTCTGTCTGCGTGGGTTCGAGTCTCAGATTCGGCCAATGTGGATATGTGAGAAAGCTTGCCACTAGCGTCTCGTGGGTCGGTGGTTCTTTCCGGGGTTTTCCCGGGCTCTTCCTCCACCATTAATACTGTCCGCCATGTATAGCCTATCGTGTGCTAAAAAATGGCGTTAAACTTCACAACAACAACAACAAAAGCAACCAACCCAAGCATCCATGTTGTAGGATATACGAGCTCAATAATTAGTAATTTATGACACTTACCAAACACATAGATCTTCAAGAGGTTGTCTTTGACAAAGCCAAGAGTTTCAAGCAATTCTTCATCCGTGGAGAAAGCCACCTGATCTCCATCGGAATCTGCAATGTAATCGATATTCGATTATTATCATCTTACTAAAATCGATCACCGGTCTAACATACCTTACAAGTTGACAATGAGCATAAGCAGGTTTACGTATTATCGCAAGAACCTATCTAAACTATCTCCCAAACTTTATGTCATCCATGAATTTTCTGATATAAATCCATCTAACACATTTTTACAAAAATTGGATGAAAAACATAGTCTCTCTATTTAGAGAAGCAACAAGCTCAACCAATCAGATGTAAGGTACTACAGTAATATTGCATATATTTGAAGTTTGATTAAAAAGTAGATAATAGTGCCTATATTTGAAGTTTAATAAAAATCGGATTACAAACAAGTCAGAACTCATGTGACAATAATTATAACCTTTTAAGTCAACCATATTTCGGCGTTGACGTGTGTGCCGCATAGTTTGCCTATTTTGAAAATAGAGTTGCTTGTATACGATGTATGTGCAGTGAAGAAGACAATGTCTCTCTCTTTTCACCGGTTGTCACATGAGCTCAGACTTGTCTCAGCAGTAAAACTTAGCGAAAATCGCACGTTTCGGAGCCCGTAACTTCAGTTTGGTACAATGCAGAAAAGTCAATCATAGCTTGATGAATAGAAAAATATCTCAGGAGTGAAACAAGCTATATCGTATGGTCGTATGCCTTTAAAGACGGAAATAGCAGAAGGAAATCGACGGTCATGGGTTGGACGAAGTATTTTGGAAGTTACGTACTTTCTCTATTATATATTATGAAAGAGAGGGTCCTATGTCAGAACGGGTCATGGGGGGTAATCTAAGGTATTTTTGTCACTCTGTATGATTTTTATCCCCTTCAGATTATTATTTTTTCTTCTTCTTCTCAACATCATGCTCACGTCGAGCACCTGTGATAACAACATGACCATTTCGTTTATATCTGCTGACATGCCAAACAAACAATCTTACCTTTCCAGTATAGAATGAACCTGCCATGTCGAAGCGAAGGGAAAATATCGGAAATTTTCCTGCACAGGTATTCATAACTGCTTGAAACGTCAGCAGGTACTGAAAATCTGCGAATCTCCTCGTCTTCCGATCCAGACTTTTGTAGAAACGCCTTCACTGTCAGCGACATTCTTCTCAGGATGTTTTGTGAATTACAGGAACCTGTACAGTTATTAGCTTATATATATATGTATGTAAATCACGTTGAAATTTCCTTGTCGTTTCAAATTGTACTGAAACTTTGACTACCAGACAACACTTTTTATACCGAGACTCGCTATTCAGCAATCTCGTGACCACGAATCACTGATAAAAATAATCAACAATTTGTAAACATAGACTTAGTCAAATTCGCCACGCCAGTCAGTTTAATAGCTCGAGTAAATGAGTCACCACATATTGCTTTTGCGTTCTCGTTTCATCTTGGCCATGACGATACCTGTAGGTCATATATATATTATTGTATATGTTGTTACTATATATAGCTCAACAGAACTATTATTGATTGTGTCGTCTCTATTGCGATCATCTAGTAGCGATAAGGTCGTCTCTATTTGCGAACATGTATGTTCCTTTTATAAGCATATAAGATTTCGCTAGGCTAATTGCCAACTAAAGTGGGTCGATGGTTCTCTCTGGGGTTTTCCCCGGGTTCTTCCTCCACCATTTATACTGTCCGCCATGTATAGCCTATCTTGTGCTGAAAAATGGCGTTAAACCCTACAAAAACAACAACAACAAAACAACTGCCATCTAAAGGATATATTGAAACTGAAGAAAAAAAAGTGTCCAAATATAATCAAACATTAATTTCATATTTATGACAAGTTTTCTTAACGTGTTATTGCGTTTTACAACCAAAAAAAGTATTATTTGTCCATAGTTGACATGTCAGTAGGAGACTTGTATATTTCTTGATTTCAGTACAAACTGGATAAGTGAAGATAGATTGATATTGCAAAAAGATGCACAGATTATAAAAATGCTATACTTGCATTCTACTTGCTGTTACGTTGCAAATAGCAAACAGGAGCATAACAAATGGTTACCTATTTGATTTCATTCACTTAAGTCTGGTCCATTATTTAAATATTACAGTGTGAAATAAATTGACATGAAAAAATGCCGGTATTAATCTCTAGCGTACTATATACATGATAACACATCACATGTACATTTCAAAATTATTTGATAAATGATTATTTATTCTTTACAATATAAAACAGTACATGACGTTTTCCTATTGAAAGTATAATTTATGAACTTGAGAAATCGGTACAATTTCAATTTCGAAAGACACTCAAACTACAGAATTTACTGAGACAAACAAATAAAGGTTTAGCCATAAGAGACATTTCATACTGACATACACGTAACCTATAACACTTAGCAAAATCATTTTAATGTATGTGTGGAGATTTTAATGTTCTAATTTTGATGTAACTTTTTAAAAACGAATGGATTTGTATTAGGTTTTTTTAAGGTCATTATAAGATATTTTCATAATTAGTGAAATAAATAAAACGAGAAATGCAATTGAAAATAATGAAAACACAATGTGAAAGTTTACTTTTCGACGGTACATGTAAACTCTTGTCATTCTACTTTTAGAGAGAGAGAGGGGAGAGAGAGAGAGGAGAGAGAGAGAGAGAGAGATCTGACTATCAACAGTCAAGATTAACTAGCTGCAGTTACTTCCCATAATATATTTATATGACACAGCAGTTTTGTTCCTTTTCATTACCGTGTTGTAGACCCATATCTGGGTCAGTTCCTTCACTTAATTACAGTACTAAAACAACAATAGCATTAAATAAGTCGTATCCAACCTTACAAATATTTTAGGCAGAAGAAATGAATTCACTTAATTTGTCTGAGGCAATGGGGTGAGTGGGGTTAATAGATGGAACATGGAAATAGGCCAATTTTGTTTTGGTGTGACGAGTCGAAAATTACCGGAAACAGCGATTAGATTGCAAATTTGAATAAATGTTTGTCATCATCATTTACCGGAAGCTGCGCATTAGACACAAATTTGAAGAAATATTTGTCATCCTTATTAGACAAATTTGACTGATTATTCCAGGATATATATTTTTTAGACCCCCATTCATAGTAGGTGTTCTCTACATTGATGTATAAATCACAGCCGCTCAGCTAGTTTCAATCTACCCAGATTTGGGACAGTGAAAACATCTTCTAAAGATTTTATACTATTTTCCTCACCTTACCTATAATGTCGCTGACAATGTAGGAGTTTTTGCAGGGCGAAGGCTCTGATTAGACAGAAATACGCCGATTTTCAATCCCTGTTGACGTATCCAGTATCTACGACCACTTATTTATTAAGATCTGTGATATTATTCCTTCTCTTCAACATGGGAGATTCATCCTGTTTTATATTATTATTATTATTATTATTATTATTACTGCTGTTGCTGTTGTTGTATCAGTTATTGTTTCTTTCGATTGGTTTTAAATATATTTATTGTACAATATATCACAGAAAAATAAAGAGATAAATACACAATAAAATTTAGTTGGGGTGGGGGAATCAAAGTATGTGCACTAACATTACTTCAAAAAATTGCTTCCCTTTATATGTTCAAAGTAGTGATTTATTTTAAATATAGTTAGTTGAAAATTGTAAATTCTTTCAAAATTGTGAATGTCTTTTCAAACAATCAGATGTGTCAATCCTTAATTAGTTGTTTAATTTGTCACAGTATTTTTCGTATTGATATTATTGCTCTTTTTAACCCTACGTTTGTATCATCGTCTATGATAAGTAACATAACGTGAAATTATAATTTGAAACAACAACAAAACATTATATTTTTAACGACTAATACATACCTTACACATCTGGCTGCAGAGAAGCAGAAACATGCAATGCAATATAAAGAAACAAGTGAAAACAAGTCAAAAATATTCTTCCAACATGAGATGATGATGGTTATTATTGTTATTATTATTATTATTATTATTATTATTAAAGATTCTAAGGGCGACCCAAGGACGTTATTTCAACTTTTTTTGGGGGGAGGGGGCAAAACTTGACGGGCTTGTTAATTTTCGTATACAGGCTACATCAGTTTTACAGCACATGTAAATTCAGGAGGAGGCAAATGCCCCCCTCCCTCCCCCCCCCCCCGCCCCCTCCCGCCAAATGACGTCCCTGGGGCGACCATGTCGACCTGTCGTTTGACGACGAATTACTGGAGGTTATGCAGCATATAGAGGACGGTGTGCTAAAGTTCTTTGTTCATTCTGCGTGGTAGTCCGATAAAGCAAGTCCACCCCCACCCCCAAATCTGTGTTGATACTGATGGACGATATGTAGGCATGATGTCATCTGTTCATTAAAATGTGCAATTTTGTTGCATGCAGATCTGTCTGGAACAAACCTACGTACACTTTAGACACATAACAGTAATTGGTAACAACCATATCTAGTGCGAAATTCAAGAAGGACACATGACAGAGGGTTGAACAATTCTACATGGATTTACAAGTCACCAAGGGGCCCCGAGTGGCCGAGTGGTCTAAAGCGCTCACCGTTACGGATCACTGCCATCTCACCTCTGTCTGCGTGGGTTCGAGTCCAAGGCTCGGCTAGCGTGGGTACGTGAGAAAGCCTGCCAGTAGGTTCTCGTGGGTCGGTGGTTCTTTCCTGGGTATTCCTGTGTTCTTCCTCCACCAGTTATAATGGCCGCCATGTATAGTCTATCTTGTGCTGAAAAATGGCGTTAAACCCTAGAACAACAACAACAACAAGTCACCAAACATAGGATTTGCGCCGGAAATATAATGTACATGTTACCAAAAGAACCCTTCAGCCTACGGTAGCTCCACAGCAACGACAAATACCGACAAGTCAATATAAAATGTACACCGATGCGTGCAGACAAATCTAGTTGCAATTGTTTTGCAGGTTTTAATGAATAGGTGATATCATCTCCTAAACCGCCAATCAAAATCGTAATGGGTGAGGGGCTGATTTATCGGCCGAAGTGCGTAGTACAGGTTGCTTGTTTCTGAATGTGGTTACCTTTGTGAATCACGTTTTGAGCGGAACTTCGTTTTGAATGGACATTATTAACTTTCACATTTTAATAGATAAACATGTCTTTAAAGAATCCTTATACACCATTGTAAATCTAGTAATCTCTGCAAAGAGATCCGATGGAAGAACATTTTATCATTCTGAAAGGATACAGTGAGAAAGTCATCCATCATATATATATACTTAAGATGTTATAAATTTTTATTTAATTCCCTTTCTTAATCACGAAGTGCAGCATGATTCCATTCCAATGGGCAGTATAGTACTTGTTCGAACTTCCTCCATACAAATGTACAATTTTATTTGTATTCATAATACGTTTTTTAAGTCCTCTCTGTTAGACGGACTGCTATGAGCACATTTTGTTTGCTGTTTTCCTTTTTTTCTGTAAAAAATAATTTAATTCGTTTATCCTATTCATTACTATCATGTGCGTCTGGCGGTTTGTTTATTTGTGAAAAGTATCATTTCAGGAGCAGTTTTCTATTTTTGAGTTTTATTATGGTACTATTTTGTTATCAAATTTCTGAAGATGATGGAATTTGACACTTAATTTCCTTTCTTAATCACACAGTGCAGCATCAATATATTCCATGGAATGAGCACTCCACTGTTGTTTCATTATTTTTTAAATTGTGGGTTTTGTTGTTTTTTTCTTTTGTTTTTGTAAATCTTATATTTAAAAGTAGTAATCATACTGAAAGCGCTCGGCGGAAGTGAAATTTAAAATAGTACGATCATTTTAAAGAAATCAACATATACAGAAATTTTAAGACGTTCAGATTTTTGTGCTCAGTAGTTATCCATCTTGAGCAGCGATGAAAATCAAACCCCACGTGAAAAAGATAATCCTACATTTAAATGTTCTAACAAGGTCTTATAAAAATGGTACTAACAACTGCCTCGCTTGGCGCTCAGCAATAAGAGGTTAGTGATAGGACTAGCCTGGTGTCAGGATAATGTGACTGGGTGGGACATGATGCTACATGTCTGCGGCATGATCCCCCCAATGCTAGACATCACTACAAACTGCCACACAGCAGACATCGTAGCCACGTGACTCAGTTTGTTACGTTAAAAAGCCATATCACAAATACACACTCGAAAGTCAGACTTTTCCAGTTTGTATGCACATTCTCTCGACTTCAACTGGTGCACCCTTTTTTCTGTGTTCTTCTTTCTTCTTCTTGTTTCTAACAACCTATTGCATAGCTAATTGTTTTATATGATTGGAGATTATATTTTAAGTTAATTATTAGTTGTAATTAAACAAATTTACTTGAGGTGGGTTTTGGGACAATGTTATTTTTCTTGGTAAAATATGATCTTCCTGCCCTTTCCCAGGTAGCTTACTGTAATGTAAGTTAACAGACCTGACCTTTTTTACGAATTTGATGAAAACTTCCATTAAGTTGAAAGCATTTTCAGAAAATGATTATTGCAACAGGGGTCAGGCGGAGAGATATATAAGGTTCTTTATATCGGAATAAACCCATTCCTAACATAACATCTTGCGAGTGGAATCAGTATTTCGCTGTTTTCAGTTTAAATGTTTTGAGAGGATTTATTTATTGAAATTATTCAGTGGAATTACATTGTTTATTGATCCTTTTTGGACTAAATCACTATGTTGGGATTATTGTGAATTCATTTAAAGAAATCGTGGATTAAATCATTGTGATACGTCCAGACTGCTTACACATCAACACAATTCCAGGCTCTTGATACATCAGCTCATCCAAGATTAGAATTCATCCGAGATACCGTTCGGAAAATTTTAAAATTTTGTACTTGTGATAAAACTTTTAGTTTCGTTTACGATTTTCACTTTGTATTCTAGACACATTATATATATATATATATATATATATATATATATATATATATATATATATATATATATATATATATATATATATATATATATATATATATATAATTTGTTGGGTATTATATATGTGTGTGTGTGTGTGTGTGTGTGTGTGTGTGTAGTACTTACAACTTATCAAATATTGTCTACTGTCCTAACGAAACTGTGTGTACATTCCTTGTTCAGCGTGTATATATATGTATGTGTGTGAGAGCGAGAGACAGAGGGAGATTATCTAAAGCGCAATCTAACATGTTACACAAGGATTAACATGATAAATAACAAAATAGCTTTTAAAATATCGTTTATTCATAAAATAATCAACACTGATTTTATGGATTGCTATTATCTTTCTTTCCTTATTAACTACACAGTTATTTTGATGATACCGAACGACAAAATGAAACAACTGAATCTCAAATGATGTAAACTCTCCAAATGGGTATGTTTCCTTCACTCATGTTCACAAATAAATGTTCTCTTGCCCAGGAAATACCAATGTATGCTCGTGTTGGTTCAAGATATTGATTCTCACTTGAACTTCGATAATGGGTATAAATGCAAAGTTACATATACACCACACCATGTAGCATATGCTCGACTAGATTCAATGCCCTTTCACATTGTTCCATTTTGAACATCAACAGTCAAATGTCTGAACTATAGTAATTTAACTTTGCTGCAGTTACTTCCCATAATATATTTGTATGACACAGCAGTTTTGTTCCTTTTCATTACCGTGTTGTAGACCCATATCTGGGTCAGTTCCTTCACTTAATTACAGTACTAAAACAACAATAGCATTAAATAAGTCGTATCCAACCTTACAAATATTTTAGGCAGAAGAAATGAATTCACTTAATTTGTCTGAGGCAATGGGGTGAGTGGGGTTAACAGATGGAACATGGAAATAGGTCAATTTTGTTTTGGTGTGACGAGTCGAAAATTGCGCTTTGATCAAATGTTTGTCATCATCATTTACCGGAAGCTGCGCATTAGACACAAATTTGAAGAAATATTTGTCATCCTTATTAGACAAATTTGACTGATTATTCCAGGATATATATATTTTAGACCCCCATTCATAGTAGGTGTTCTCCACATTGATGTATAAATCACAGCCACACAACTAGTTTCAATCTACCCAGATTTGGGACAGTGAAAACATCTTCTAAAGATTTTATACTATTTACCTCACCTTACCTATAATGTCGCTGACAGTGTAGGAGAGTAGTGAAGGGGGGCACCCTACGGACAATGGGAATTAGCATTAAAAACACCCTTGGGGCACTCTACGGACAATGGAAAATTAACATGGAGAAAAATCGTGGGGCACTTTACGGACAAGGGGATTTAACATGGGAATAAATCGTGGGTCACTCTACGGACAAGGGGATTTAACATGGGAATAAATCGTGGGTCACTCTACGGACAAGGGGAATTTAACATGGGAATAAATCGTGGGTCACTCTACGGACAAGGGGAATTTAACATGGGATTTTTTTAAAAAATTTTTTAAAAAAAGGGGTAGGCAATGGAAAGGCTATCTCTTTTCGAGAAATATGGCTGGCCCTGAAAAGGGCCTTTGGGTTTTATGTTAATGTATTCATTAACATAAATGGCACCGCATTGGTCTTCTTCTTGTCCTTAGGCTGCGTCTTACTGTTGGTCCGTACATCAGCACTCTTTTCAGACATCCTTGTCTTTCGACGTAGATCCTACGTATCCACAGGCTGGTGTTTGTCCTGTGGACAACGGTCCACTTCGATCGGACATACATGAGCAAGTCTGTCCGAAACATCATGGAAGACACAAGGGTGGATGACTCAACTGTAGTCCACATCTTGAAGCGACGAGAACAGGTGAATCAATGCATTGAACGGCGCTTATTTATAGGCGGAGGAAGGATTGAAACGGATTGAGTTCATTTACCAATCCGAACACGCGTTACAGAATTCAGTCAGCTCGCATCCAATCCGAAGAGAGCAGTCTGTGACGTCACGTAGTCAATATAGATTCGCTAGCGCTTGTGTGCAGTCAATCTATGCGACAGTGATTCAACATGACGGAAACTCAGAAAACGATCCAGTGGGGTGCACCAGCAGGGGAGACTGCCCAAGGGAACCCGGACTTACTTTCAGAAGAGGTGAATTGGGATTTTGTGGATTTTCTCTCCTCGCAAGAATTTGTTCCGGAACCTTCGTTACTTTCTTCATTACCGCAAGTGGAGAATTTTAGACAGAGACAGAAAGAAGAATTGGAGAAATTTATACAACGACAAAAGGAAGCGGAACAGGCTTTTCTCCTACAGCAACAGCAACAAGAAGAAGAAGAGGTAAGAAAAAAAACAACAGCAACAACAGCAAGAAGAAGTAGCAGCAAAGAAACAAGAGGGTGAAAATCAAACGGTCACGGTACTGTTGGACATTTTAGCGGAGTTAAGAAGTCTGAAACAAATGTATCAGACTTCTTTATCACGACCGAAGAGAATACGACCTTCCCGAGCCAAACATGTCAACCCTGTGACTAAGCCTACCGTACCACCCTTAGTGATTTCAACCCAATCATTATCATCATCAACATTACGCAGTCCAGAAGTAGGCCTTGGCCGTGGCAAAGGCTTAAGGCAGTTAAAATTGATTGCTTAAACTCACCCCTACACCATGAAGAAAAAAGGCCCTTTTCAGGGCCACCCACATTTCTCGAAAAGAAATACAATTTCAATTTGCCAATAACTCAAAAAAAACTCACCCATGTTACCCTTTTAGTACGTGTCTGTGTATGAGTGCGTGAGTGTAGCTTCTTATTTTAAAATCACAACTCAAAGACACTTACCTTATATCATTCATTTATTCTTTTCTCCATTTTTTACAATCCAATTCACAATTTATAACACAACACTTTAATAAAAAGTTCATTAATTTCTTCTTTTCTCCTTGTTTAGTCTCTCTGTTTTTTGAATTTCTTCACCGTCACACTCTTTTCCTCTTCTTCCTCCTCGCTTTCTTCCCTTCTTCTTTTTTTCTCCTGTTTCTTTTTCTTCACCTGTCTTCTTTCTTCCTCAGAAGAATCCCTCTCTTCCTCTGAAGAATCCCTCTCTTCTTCTGAAGAATTCCTCTTTTCTTCTGACTCCTCTTGTTTCTTTTTTGGGCAATCTGGAGACCAATGTCCTTTTTCTTTACAATAATAACAGGTATCTTGACTTTTGTCTTTTTTATCCCCTGTTTTTTTTCTTTTTTGACGGTCTGGACACTCTGAAGACCAATGCCCTTTCTTCTGACAGATATAGCAAGTATCTTGACTTTTATCTCTAAAGGAAGGAGAGTAGTCCGTAGGCTGGTCTGAAGAGAATTTTCTAATGACCCCTCGCAAAGCTCTGACGAAACGTTCCATCTGGTCAGTCTCTTCCATCGTTGTGCTCGGCTTGAGAGTGAAATGAATAGTGAAAGGACAAGACACACACCCTTTTATATACGCTGGTCTGCTATGACTATAAAGTAGTTTATGGTGTTTGAACTTGAGTCATTTGACTTTTTGCTTTCAAGATGAAACGATCCCATTCATTCGAGAAGAAAGAAGAAGAAAGTAAGAGGCAGAAACGTGATCTATCGCCTCGTACCAGGGCTGAAATCTTGGCACAAATTCATGCCAGTGATTTTGAAGAGGACATGAGTGAACCAGAATCCGAACCCTCTAAACCAAGTTCATCACCCTTAGTTAACCCTGAAAATTACTATTCCATTCGAGAGACGGAAAAGCGCTCCTCTAGAAAATTTAGAACCACGGCTTACAAATACACGGTGAAGTTTAAAGATTTCAAGGCTGAAGTGCCGTTAGAGAAAGCAGAAGTGTTCATCACTGAGGTGTGGGATTCTTTGCTCACTGCACTCAAGCGACAATGTCAACCCAAAGAAGACGATCGCTTGAGACTTTCCATACAACACGACGGTTTGAAATCCCCTGTTTGGATCGAGTTTAGCACCCCTGCAGAATTGACTGCTTCCAAAGTCATGGACAAGATTCAACACGTACAACAATCTAATGATCAGTTTGACATCACCGATGGTAAAGCCACACTGGACATGACCCACGTCTCTCCTCCTCAAGGGACTGGACGCAAAAAGATGTTATTGGTGGACGACCTTCGCAACACCAAAACAAGTCTCGTCCGAATTAAGAACCCTCATGACCAGATGTGTTTAGCCCGTGCCATCGTGGTGGGACGAACCTATGCCAACAAGAACGACACGGTAGAATGGAAAAGAACCTGGGACACTATTCAACGTTCCGATCGAGCCAAACAACGAAACGAAGCAGAACTCCTGTTACAACAAGCCGGACTGTCCAAAGACACACCCTGTGGCATTCCTGAGATGCAAAAATTGCAAGATACCCTAGCTCCACGCTACACCTTGAAAGTGCACCCTCAAGAAGTGCGCGGACCTCTGTTGTTTCGAGGCCAAGACTTTAAGGACGGAAAATACATTCACCTTTATCATCACGATGAACATTTCGATACCATTACCAGTATCACCGGATTCCTGAAATACAGTTATTACTGTGAGAAATGTGACCATGGTTATAACAATCGAGAGCAACACAAGCATTGTGGATCGAAATGCACAGGATGTTTGGCCTCTTCACCCTGTCTGAGCGAAGAACCAGTGCCTTGTTCCACTTGTCTGCGCACGTTTGTCAGCCCTACCTGTTACCAACAACATCTGAAAACGCAAGGTTCACAGAAGAAATGCGCTTGTCAACTGCTGAGATTGTGCTCTACGTGTGAACAAGTCATACGTACCAATAATACCAAGGCACACGTATGTTCAGGAAAGAAAAAATGTCACATTTGTCACCACATCGTGGACTTGGAACACCAATGTTACGTGCAAAAATACCAGCCCCCACCAGAGAAAGAGGACGGTCACAAGAAGAAAGGCAATTTCATCTTTTTCGATTTCGAATGCATGCAAGAAACCGGCATTCACATTCCTAATTTCTGCGTGGCTCATCGAGCGTGCGAGAAGTGCATTCAAGAACCTATCTTCAGTCATTGCCATCACTGCAGCAAGATTCCCGGAGGGCGTGAAAAAATCTTTCGGGGACCAAACACGTTAGCCGATTTTGCCCAATGGGTCTTAGACCCCGTCGACAAGACGTGGAGCCAAGAGGACATCGAACGTTACGGAGATTGTCATCGCCATGCCACGGTGATGGCTCACAATTTCTCCGGATACGATGGACAGTTTCTTTTGAGGTACTATACGGAACAAGGCACCGAGCGTCCTAAAGTGACTTTGAACGGAGCCAAAATCATTTTCATGCAAGTGGGACAAGTGCAGTTTAAAGATTCGATGAGTTACTTGGCCATGCCTTTGAGTCGAATGCCTAAAACGTTTGGAATGACAGAAATGGCTAAAGGGTACTTTCCACACTTTTTCAATACGGAAGCCAATCAACACGCCGTTCTACCCCATTTGCCCGAGGCTCACTATTACGACCCCGACAACATGCGTACCGAACAACGAGAAGCTTTCTACGCTTGGTACCAGGCTCACGCCTCGGACCCTTTCGACTTTCAGGAAGAAATGTTAAAGTATTGTCGTTCCGACGTGGACATTTTACGACGTTGCTGTGGAAAATTTCGAGAACTGTTCATGGAACACGGAGGGGTCGATCCTTTGAAAGAAGCTTGCACCATTGCCAAAGCGTGTTCCTTAGTGTATCGACAACGATTCATGCCTGAAAACACCGTGGCTGTCATCAGTCCTCAAACGACCCACTTTGTCAAGCGTCAATACTCGGTCAAAGCCCTACGTTGGTTACATTACTTGTGCGACAAGGAAGACAAGTGGATTCAGCATGCTCGCAACGGAGGGGACGAAAAGACCATCGGAACGTATTCGGTCGATGGCTGGGACTTAGAAAACCCCAAGATCGTGTACGAGTTTAACGGTTGCTTATTTCACGGATGTCCCGTCTGTTACCCTGACCGTGGCACTAAAAATCAGTTTTTGCAACGAACCATGGAAGACTTGTACCAGGACACTTGTCAGCGACGCCTAAAGTTAGAACAGCAAGGATACCAAGTGGTGGAAATGTGGGAACACGAGTACGATCACCGTATGAAAACCGATCCCGAGTTTAAACGCCTCGTGGAAAGTTACCAGTTCATGGACCCGCTGAACCCAAGGGATAGTTTGTACGGAGGAAGGACCAATGCCACCTGTTTGCTGTACCAAGCCGACGAAGAGAAAGGAGAAGAAATCAAATACTTGGACGTGTGTTCGCTGTATCCTTACGTGTGCAAATATTGTCGCTTTCCTGTAGGGCACCCGCAATTGCTGACGGAACACATCGACCTGGTCAACATTCGACAATACGAAGGCTTGATCAAGTGCAAAGTTTTGCCTCCCACGAACCTATACCATCCCGTCTTACCTCACCATTGTCAAGGCAAACTGATGTTTCCCTTGTGCCGTACTTGTGCCGAAACGTGCAACCAAGACCAACCTTGTCAGCACACCCAGGAAGAACGGGCCCTGACGGGAACCTGGGTCAGCGTAGAATTGTTCAAAGCTCTGGACATGGGATACCAACTGTTAGAAGTGTACGAAATTTGCCACTTTCCCAAGACACAACAGTACCACAAGGGTGATCCCAGTCAGAAAGGCATTTTCGTCGACTACGTGGATGCCTTTTTGAAACTGAAGCAAGAAGCCAGCGGCTATCCTTCCTGGTGTCACACTCCCGAAGACCAAATACAATTCAAAGAGAAATACTACGAACAAGAAGGCATCACTTTAGACCACATCGAGAAAAACGAAGGCAGGCGATCGTTTGCCAAAGTGATGTTAAATTGCTTGTGGGGTAAAATGGCACAACGACCGTGTTTACCCAAGACGGAATATTTGACAGAACCTTCCCGCTACTTCCAGATGATTCACGACAAAACCAAATACATGAAACACGTGGACGTCGTTCGAGAGAATTTGATCTTGGTCAATTACGAAGAAGATCTGGACTTTGTACAAGACGACCCTTTTGGAAATGTCATCATTGCGGCTTACGTGACAGCTCATGCTCGCTTAAAATTGTACGAAGCTTTAGAACTGTTAGGGGAACGCGTCCTGTACTTTGACACGGACAGTTGCATTTACATTCATCACCCGATTCAACATCACCCTAACATCGAAGGAGACCATTTAGGAGCCTGGACAGACGAGCATCCCGACGACAAGATTCTAAGTTTCGTCAGTGGCGGTCCCAAAAATTACGGCTACGAATACCGTGACAAACAAGGAGAAGTGCACACGACGTGCAAAGTGAAAGGACTGACTCTGAATTATCGTACCAGTCGTGTGGTCAACTTTGGGGTATTGAAAGAAGCCTTGCAATCGGGAGAGGATGGAAACTTTAAAGTGACCACCTATCAACCGAACAAGATTGTACGTTTACCCACTCACCACATCGTCAGTCGACCCTTGGAAAAAGTCTATCAAATCGTGTACCAGAAGCGAGTGAGACTTCCCAATCATTTCACCTTACCGTACGGTCACGTCGGTATTGGTCTGTATATAAAAAAGGAACCCTAGGCAAGATCGATAGTTCATTGTGACTACCAAGACCGAGCGAACAAGATGAATACTTTGAAAGAGACATCGTTTCAGTTTGGGGATTGTAAAAAAGTTGTATCTTTCTCTAGTGTGACTAATACTGGATGGATAAGACCCAGGCATTGCGACGGAAAATGTCCGGAAGGAAACTGCGATTGTCCATGTGGTTACCATTGTAATTGCGTAACGGAGTTTGCAGACGAGTGCGATTGTGAGCCTTGCGATGGGACCGATGCTGTACGTTGTGACCTGAGCGATGCCGTAAAGCATCATGGGAACTTTAGTGCCCCTACCCCTATCATGGAAAGTGATGCTGTGCGTGTCAAACCTGTGGGATGCGAAAGCGATGCTGCTCGTCCTCTTGGACATTTTACTGGGTTTCGTTTTAAAGGGGAATGTTCACCTTCACGTCTACCCCCCTACGGATGTCATCCAGCCCTGAGCAAACTCCTGTTCCTGTCACCCAACCCTCATCGAAACGAACCTGTGAAAGACGAATATTCGTTTCCTGTGCGTTTGTCGGAATACTGCGACTTTGAAAATCGTCTTCAATCGTTCAAAGGAAAATGGCCAAAGTATCTGGGAGGACCGACCCCCGAAGAATTAGCCAGAGCCGGATTTTTCTACTTGGGCGAAGGAGATAAAGTCAAGTGCTTCAGTTGCGGTGTGTCACTTCACCACTGGGAACCGCAAGATTCGGCCTACGTAGAACATGCTCGATGGTCACCGAATTGTCATTACTTACCCTTAGTGGGACCGAGACATTGAAGTAACTTCTTACCATAATAATCTGTTCATGGATACTTTACAAGAGAACATTCGTGCTTTGCCTGTGGAGTTGAGAGAACGCATTTATCGAGAGCTGGTCAAAATACAAGTGAAACGTAAAGAACAATTGCATCCGTTACGTCACCGGTGTTTGAACCACTGGTACCTTCAGGCTATACAAGGACTGATTGAGTTGAAAGTGTTCCATTGGACAGACATTGATCAACGACCTCCTGGTTATAAAAAGGAATGGTTTGGTATTGACGATTCTATCTACTACATTGTAAACGTACTGTATCGAATTCCAGAGGAAGAGTTAACGAATTACCAACATCTTTCACGCAATGTCAACTTGGTGAAAGAGGAAACTTCTGAACGAATTGTAATGTGTAGATTAGTGGTGAAACGATTTAGATTCGACAATGAATTAAAACCATGTTTGTGCAAACAGTACATTTCTTGTGTCAGACCAAAGAGGATTTAGTATGACCTATTCATGGATACTTTACAAGAGAACATTCGTGCTTTGCCTGTGGAGTTGAGAGAACGCATTTACCGAGAGCTGGTGAAAATACAAGTGAAACGTAAAGAACAATTGCATCCGATACGTCACCAGATCTTTAACCACTGGTACCTGAATGGTATAAGAGAACTGATTCGTCAGAAATTCTTTCAATGGTCAGACCTTGTTCAAAACTTTGAGGTCGCTAATGATCGACATGTTCATGATTATGGTTACTTCGAGATTCACCTACAGCAATACATTGAGGAAGACAAGTTAAAGGATTACCAACATATTTTACGTGGAATCTACTTAGAGGAAGAGGAAACACCTAAACGAACTCTGACGTTTCGGTTACAGTATGCAAGATTTAGATTCCCTACTGGAGAACGAAGATCTCTGGCTAGAAAGTACGTCTATTGCATCCGAAAAAAAGAGAATATAAAAACAGGCTGCCATGCCACGGTTTATGTCACATGTCATCCAACAGATTCCGTGGAAGGAACTCAATGACCATATTCAAACCGTGGATCATTACCATGGATTATTACAAGAACTGTATCCATTCAATTTGGGACGACAAGTGGTGTGTGTCTTAGTGACTTGTTTTCTGGGATTTCGTTTACCAGCCGATTCTTTGTGGACTCTTTACGATCAGTACTTACCACCTCCATGGCCTTAAATGGTCACGAAAAACTCCTTTTGCTCAAAGCCTTGCGTTTTCATTTGGATACTTCTCGACCTCAACAGGAAAAAAAGATTCGTCAACTTTTAGCTACCCAAGACGTGTATGACGATGTGTGTGTAGCTTGTGACTTACATCCCCATTGGACAGATGTTCGTGATTGGAAAAAAGGGGGTTTTGAAGCTTGGACCCAAGAAGTGGCCCAGTATGCACAAGAGTTGTTCAAGGAAAAAAGTTACTTTTCAACCTGTGTTAGTGACGGTGCCAGAAGAACCTGTCACCGAGAACAACCACTCGCTTCAGGACAGGACTGTCATGGACATGCCTGAAAGGTCATTCCGGGAGGACACTTGTGTGACAATACCTCATGTAGAGACTGTAAGAACATTACACACTGTCCCTAGGACATCTTGGTTACCCAAAACATGTTGTACAGACACTTGTTTATATTTCACTTTGATTGTTATGATGTGTTTTTTATTCCTGTACATCACTATTTGGGTTGTATGTATTTTTCTCTTTCGTGTTCATATTTGAAACATTCAATAAACGTGTTCTGAAAAAGTATATAAACTCTTGTCTTGTTTGTTTTTCGTGTCACAAGTGACATTTCTCATACCATGGCTACCTCTGCTGTCTCTGCTCCCTCTTCCTCCACTGTCAAAGTCATCGACGAACACTTAGATCGTGCCAGTTGGGAGGCTTTGTATCTTCGCCATCCCTTTAACATGCTCATTGCTGGACCTAGCGGTTCAGGCAAAACCGAATTCGTCAAACGTTTGATCGAACATAAACATCATTTGATCGATCGGCCCCCTCAACGGATCGTGTGGTGTTACAAAGAGTGGCAATCGGCGTACAGCCTTTTGCGAGAAAGTCAAGGCGATTCCATCGTGTTTGTGGAAGGCATTCCTAAAGAAGACGACGGCATCGTCTCTGACTCCCGTCAAACCCATTTGGTCATTTTCGACGACATGTTAGGAGAAGACGAAGAAGAAATTAAATTGTGGTTCACGCGCAAAGGGCATCACCGTAATGCCAGTGTCGTTTACATCACCCAAAATTTGTTTCAACAAAGTAAAGCCCATCGCACCATCAGTCTCAATGCGCATTACGTGGTCTTGTTTAAAAGCCCTCGAGATAAATCGCAAGTGCAAGTCTTAGCCAAACAGTTAGGAACGCCTTGGCTGACTCAGGCGTACGACGATGCCACTCAAACGCCACACGCCTATATACTCGTCGATTTGAAACCTACGACTCCCGAGGATTTGCGATTTCGAACCCACTTGTTTCACCACTGGTGCCAAGACGGAGGGCCTGTCCTGTACACGTCTCCGTCCTCGACTTCATTTCACTTCCCATCAAAAAATCTATAAAAACCTCAGACCCTTTTTCGTCTGTCTCACACTCAGTGCGAACATGACGTCCCTTCAGTCGCATCTTCCCGTCAAATTGATTCGTGCCTTGTATGGCATCAGTCGAGAAAAAGATCCACAAACACGAGCTCGTGTCTTAGAAGCTAGTCTCAAAGAAGTCTTACGATGGTTCACGGTGACGGCACGTCAATTACTCCAAGGAATCATTCAGATTCCTCATCAAACCCAACGCTTTTTTGATCGAAACAAAGTCGCTTTGGTCCAACTGGCCGATCCCCGCATCGACACTCAAACCAAAAAACAAATCATTTTGAAACCTGGAGGGAGCGGTACTCTAGGAGGGGTCATCATTCGCTCACTCTTAAGATGGGATCCTAATGCCCCCAAAGTTATCCCTAAGACAAAAGTCCAACGAAGCCGCAAGAAGAAAAAGACCAGGTCCCCAAGAAGAATAACTTCTCCAGTGGCGGGACCCTCCTCTTACCAGACACCACCACCATCACCCCGGAAAAAGAAAAGAAGCCCCCAGAAAAAGAAACAGAGAAAAAGTCCTCAAAAAAAGAAAAGTCCACAGAAGAAGAAGAAAACTAGTCGCAAGAGAGGCATTTCGGCCAGGACGCAACCTTACACTCGCAAGCCACGACCTGCCACAGCGTCTCCGGCAGCCTCACGTTTGTCCACTTCTCCGTTGATGTCACCAGGAACTGAAGAGTACTTGGAGACGTTGATCACACCAAGAACTTCTCCGTTGATGACCCCCAAAAGAACTTCCCCAGTGGCAGGACCTTCCCATTTAGCGGCAGTGGCTGCTGCTCACAAAGTACCTTCTCCCAAAATCAAAGTCCATGAAAGATCGGGCATGTTACAAAGTTTACTGGATTTGTCCAAGCAAGAACTGGCTCGATTTAGTCCGTTGCGTACCCCTGCACGACGTGTCATGCCTGTCCTCAAACTGATACGACGTAAAGACAATCAATGGCGACGCGTTCCAGTATAAAAAAGACCTGTGACCGAGTAGGGTATCAGTGTTTTTTCGGTGCTCCTAAAGACTCAAAGATGTCACCCTCCAGAAAACCCCAAGGAAAGAAAAGGAAAGGACTGCCACCACGTTTAGCCAAACATGGGGACCTGTTATCTGTCCTGTCCAAAGCTTCTCCACCCCTACGAAAAAAACTCATTCAAACGGCTTCCAAAGAGGTCATCGATACCGTGTGCGAATGTTGTTTGAACGTTTTGAAAGGCACGATCCCTTTGTCCAAACACCAGAAACAATGCTTAGGCAAACATCGTCACGTTCTTCGGAAAATGGTTCAAAAGAAAGTTCCCATTCGTCAAAAAAAGAAGATGTTGGTCCAACGTGGAGGCATTTTACCTCTCTTGTTAGGCCCCATACTGAAAGGAGTCTTGGGAACCATGTTGGGAGGACTGGTGGGAGCAAGATAAAAAGGCCTTCGGAAGTCCCAAGATCTCAGAATCGACCGCTGACAACCCCATGGAAGGACGAAAACTAGCTTTAGTGCCTTACAAACGATGGATGGAATACCATCGGTGGCAAGAACAACGCACCCCGCATTTACCTCCCAATCCCAATTTGAGCGAGATGTCCCAGTTACAACACGAATTGCAATCCTTGATGGATCGCCAAGATTTGTCCGAAACAGAAAAATCGCAAAAGTACGGTCAACTCTTGCAAAGACTGCAACTCTTTCACCAGAAAGCTTTAGACGAAACAGCTTTACCCACTCTAAAAGATTTTAAGACCTTGATGAAAAGTCCACCACCATCATCATCATTACCACCACCACCATTACCATCCCCAAGGGTCACCAGAGATGCTACCCCACAAAGACCTGAGGAAGAAGAGACGCGTGAAGTGTTTCAAACACCGTCAGCAGCTCCCATTTCGAGTAAGATTGCAGCATCCTTGTTGACCCCGTCCCCCACACCCCAACGAGAAGAAATGAAAGCTTGGGTTAAAAAGATGATGTCCACGCCTCCTTCGACAGAAGTGAAAAAGAAAGAAGGGAAACTAGAAGCGAAAAAAGAAAAGAAAACCAAAGCCATTCCATTGCCACCTCCACCTCCACCACCACTACCTTCGACTTCTACTCCCGTAGCCCATCGGACACGTAAATCCGTTTCCAAACCACCCTTTCGACCCACCCAAAGTAGCATCACCGAAGAGTGGGTGACTTATTAACACACCAACACACAAAAAATAAAAAAATGGAAAAAGTCTTAGCCAGCATTTACTACGATCCCTCGCATCCTGCAGGTTACGCAGGAGTTCAAAAATTGTATCGTGCTGCCAAAACGCGACTGAAAAGTCTCCGTTTACCTCAAGTGCAACGATGGTTACAAGAACAAGCTACCTACACTTTACACAAACCCATTCGACGCAAGTTTGCCAGAAGTCGCACCCGAGTGGAAGGCATCGATCATCAATGGCAAGCCGATTTAGCCGATGTCTCTCATTTGGCCAGCTACAATCGTGGCTACAAATATTTGTTTTGTGTCATCGACGTCTTTTCCAAATTTGCCTGGGTCGTGCCCTTGACTTCCAAATCCAGCAGCGAGTTAGTGCGAGCCCTGCAACGGGTGTTGAAACAAAGCGGTCGTCGCCCTCTTCGATGGCAAACGGACAAAGGCACCGAATTTCTGAACCAAGCTTTCCAAAAAGAATTAAAGAAACGTGACATTCATTTCTTTACCACCGAGAATCCCGAAACCAAAGCCAGCATCGTGGAACGTTTTCAACGCACTTTGAAAGAACGCATGTGGAAATATTTTACGCATCACCACACTCTGAAGTACATCGACATCTTACCGCACTTGGTGCAAGCGTACAACCAATCTTACCATCGAAGCATCGGACGTGCCCCGCAAGACGTGACTCCCGACAACGAAGTGTTGGTGTTTGAGCGCCTGTTCGGTACGTCCCCGACGAGGGCTGTCCCCAAGAAAAGTGGAGAGTTGACCGTAGGAGATTGGGTGCGCATTGGCAAAACCAAACGCACTTTCGACAAAGGTTACTTACCTAACTGGACGACCGAATTGTTTCGCGTCACTGGACGAGTACATGGCCGTCATCCTGCCGTCTATAAATTGGAAGACATGAACGGAGAAGTATTCAAAGGAACGTTTTATTTGCCCGAGTTACAACGTGTCACCAAAAAAGAAGACGACGTGTACGACATCGAAAGCATTCTCGAACGCAGAACCCGTAAAGTGGGCAAACGACGTGTCAAAGAAGTCAAAGTACGTTGGAAAGGATATCCACCCAGTTTCGATTCTTGGATCGACGCTTCGCAAGTCATCGACTATAAAAAGAAGAAGTGACCATCATGCCCTTTCACACAGCAGACGCAGCTACGTCGACCACTCCTCCTTCACCTAGTTCTTCTGTGCAAGATTTACAAAAACAACCCTTGTGGGTGTGGTGTGGAGAACGTGTGCCTAAAACGCAAATCGTCTTTTTCTGCCAAATCTTCGTGGTGTATTGTGTCATCGGGGCAGCCATCGCCAATTTGAGTTTGCAACAAGGAGACAAACAATTGTGGACCATTTTATTGAGCAGTTGCATCGGTTACCTGCTTCCCAATCCCTCCCTGAAATTCTCCTCAAACGGGAACGTTGTGTCCAGTGCCAGTGTCAGTGCCAGTCACCACTCCAACAACCACAACCAGAACCCCATTTTGGGCGGAGACACGCCTCTGACATCCAGTAATATCCCCTCGGACAGCCACAGAACTCTGGAATTATGAGTCACCAAAACCAATTTTACTTAACCTTACCCAGTGACAGTTCCATGGAGGTGTTTCCCAACAACACGTTGTGCTGTTACACGGCCAAATTACCTCAAGCCATCCAGTTAGATCACGAAGCCCATTGGGAAGTGGCTTTAGTAGAAATGATTCACCCGACCCAAGTCCACAATATCACTGCCCAGCAAAATTGGTTTAAGGTGGAAGTTCATGACAAACAATTGCAAGAGGAGTTGGATAAGATTGGCACATCTACCAATAAAACCTATGATGACAAAACTAAAACGACCACCTACAACTTGTTCATTCTCCCAGGCTATTATTTCAGTGGTCATCATTTGGTCAGCGCCATAGCCTCCAGGTTTAATGGCGTGTTCCATAAAGCTTTGAGTAATGTCCAAAAAAGTGTCACCCTGGAATACCACAAAATAGCTCGTCGCTTTCTGATGAAATTTTCTGAGGGGTCCAAAAAATTCATGTCTTTCTTATTTTGTCCTGAATTGTTTGACATATTGGGCGGTGACACGGAGATGAGAATGGTCATGATGAAGAAAAACGAATTGCCAGTCATTTCCGACAACGATATTTTTGCGAGGTATTTTCGTTTCCCGGTAGAACTGAACCAAGGACTGAATTTGATCTTTGTGTATTCCGATGTGGTGGAATACAACGTGGTGGGACACACCTCCGTGCCGTTACTGCGTGTCATTCCTTTCAAAGTGGATTCTGCCACAAACGCTGACGAGGAAGGTGGAAACACTTATCACGTTCACCGCGAATTTGTCCATCCTCACTATTTGCCGGTCAGCAAGTCGTATTTGGACACGGTCAACATTACTATAAAAGGAGATTTGGGACAAAATATTCCATTCACCAAAGGAAAAGTCACGCTGAAACTCCATTTTCGAAAACGGTTCTCTCACGACTCGTAAGTCATGTATCCAGTGTACCAAGGGGTGGCTCGACAGCGAGGACACGGTTTAGGAGACATGTTAAAATCGGCCTTTCGTTCGGTGGCCCCGGTGTTGAAACCGATGGTAACACGAGGATTGCACGCCTTGAAAGATGCGGCACTGACACAAGGCAAAGAATTTCTCCAAAATGTCATCATCGACAAACAAAACCCTAAAGAAGCCTTCATGAGGGCAGGCAAAAATGTCTTGCTGCAAACGGGTAAAGACATTTTAGGCCGACGAGACACACCTATAAATGCCCTGCACGCTACCGAATCAGGCATTCAGCAAGGACAAGGCAGAAAGAGACGACGCAGAAAACACCCTTTCACCAGACTTCAAGCGAGAAAGGCCAAGAAAAGAAGAACCGTTCGAGACTTAGACGTTTTCGATTATTGAGGAAGAACAAAAAAAATGATGCACCGAGAGTCTTGTGCTTGTTCCAAGACGGAACTGGATATGTTTGCCATGCCCCCCACCATGATGACGATGCAAGAATCCCAGTGGGTGGAATTTCACCCGGTCTCCTCATTGACCGATTCCGCTCCCATCGAGTTTGAAATCAAAGGACAGCCCGAAGATTACATCGATCTGAATAGCAGTTACCTGTATTTGAAAGTCAAAGTGATCAAAACTGACAACACCAATCCTGGAGCCAATGATAGGGTAGCGCCCGTCAACAATTTCATGCATTCCTTGTTCAGCGAAGTGGACTTGTACTTGAATAACAAACTGGTCAGTAGCAGCATGGATACTTACCCGTATCGCGCCTACTTGGAAAATCTCTTGACGTACGGAAAAGAAGCCAAGAACACTCATCTGGATGCTTGCGTGGTATGGAAACCTGACACGGCAGGTGAGAACACGTTTAGCGATACAGCCCTGACAGCAGATGACAATCTTCACAATGTGGGGTTTAACACACGTAGAACTAAAATTCTGCAAGGGCGAAGTTTAGAACTGATGGATCGTTTGCATTTGGACATGTGGTTACAAGAAAAGTATTTGCTGAACGGTGTGGATATCCGCCTGAGACTGAATCGTAGCAGTGCCGCTTTCCATTTGATGACCCATGCCAATGAATACAAAACTGTTATCCAAGAAGCCAAGCTCTACGTGCGAAGTGTTACCTAAAGTGGGAAACGATATCAGTCAAACGTTAAGCAGAACAACTGCCAAGTATCCCATACGACGCGTAGAAGTGAAAACGTTCACCATTCCTGCTGGACAGCGATCCATGATCGAAGATCATCTGTTCCAAGGACAGTTACCCAAGCGTTTGATTGTTGGTATCGTCAAGAATACAGCCTTCAACGGAGTCCACAACGAAAATCCTTTTGAGTTTAAGCATTACAATGTGTCCAAGATCGAAGTCAGTCGCGATGGCAAGACCTTGTGTACCCGACCTTTCGAGCCTAACTTTGCCCAGAAGAATTACTTGAGATCGTACTTGTCCCTGTACGAAGCCACCGGTCAGTTAGGAACCAACACCAGTCACGGCATTACGTACGACGATTATGACGGAGGCTATGCTTTGTGGGCTTTCGATTTCACTCCAGACCAAGGCAGCGACGAGGGACATTTCCACCCTATAAAATCTGGCCAGATTCGAGTGGAAATTCAGTTTGCGAGTGCACTGGAAGCAGGGAACACAGTGAACGTCATCCTGTATGCAGAATTTGATAATACGATAGAAATCAACAGTTTGAGAGAAGTCATCCTAGATTACTAGAAGCCATGGAAGACTGTTATCCCTCTTTACCTAGTGGAGAAACTTTGGAGATGGAATGTAAGGAGACCGTGGAAAAAGAAGAAGTGATCATGATGAAATCGAGATGGCCAGAACAAGAAGCCCATTTAGACTCCTGTTTTGCCAAACACTTGGTCGACAAAATGACGGAATTGATCAAGAAAAATTGTTATGGATGTCAAAACGATCATCCCAGTCAAATTCAACACGATAAATGCCTAATGTTAAGTCAAGAAGAAAAATTGGACGAGTATCTGGACGAAGCTTGGAGTTTCATCTCGAACAAAGACGTGTTGCACCAGTGGTATAAAGACTTGCGTGAACATTCTTGTCCAGCATTAACCACTCAAGAGATCCATCGTATCGAAGCTCTCCTGAATCAGAGTGAGGAAACAGAACGAATAACCGTTTATTCGTCAGACATTTTCAAGCAAAAAGTCAGGATCGAATTGACGACTTATTATTACCTGTGAAGAAGAAAAAAACACAAAACAATGGATACCTGGGAACTTTATTACCTTTTGAACCACAGTTCGTATACGGCTTCTTGGAATCCTGTCGTCTGTGCTAAAGATGAACTCCCTCATCGCAAACCTAAAGACCATCAAGCTTACGTGATCAACACGGACGACAGTCATCTCCCAGGAACCCACTGGGTAGCCGTCTACTTTCCTCAAGAAGGCTGTGTGGAATATTTCGATTCGTACGGATTGCCCCCTTTGGAAGACGATATCATCGACTTTATGAGAAGAAATGCTCAAACCACCCGATTCAATAACGTGAAATTACAAGGCACAGATTCCTTGGTGTGTGGACAGTACTGTGTGTATTTCCTGCATCATCGCAGCCTGGGCTATTCCTTAGAACATTTAGTGACTCATTTCGATCCTCGTTCTTCTGCTAGAAACGATGTGAAAGTAGATCGATGGTTTTGTGACCATTATGCTTATCTTTTGTCTCAAGCTAGGAAACGTAGTGTCCATCAATGGCCTAATGATTTCCAACAGTGGAAATCACAATTTCATTCACAACGTTGTCAGCCTTGTTCAAAGTAGTTAGTAATTGAAGAAAAAATGTTTGTCATTTGAAAAAAATTGTTTGATGTTATAGTGTTGGATTATTGTTAAAAATGTTAGAGTTGTTGTTTAGTGTTAAGTGATTTTTGAATAAAAAATGTTGTGTTTTGAAAAAAATGCCTTTGTCTTTTGTTTAGCTATAAGAATGTTGGATTGATGCTCTTTCATTTCTTACTATCCCTCTCATGAACGTTGCGGCTCGAAAACCGTGTGGGGGATGTTTTCCTTCACGTCCGCGCTTTGACTTTAAGAACCGGGGTTGTTCCCAGTCTAACCATCCATTGTCGACTCATCCTCCTAAGAAGATGTGCTCCAAACTAGCTAAGCTCAACGAAGCCTACGTGAATTTGCATAGGGTCAGACACAGTCTGATACCGAAGCCAGAAGAAATAGAGAATGTGAGAATGTTAAAAATCACTGAAGACCTGATAGAAGAGCTCTTCAGAGAAGAAATGAACAGGGAGAAAGAAGAATGGACAGAGAAGTACAGACTTCAGAGACAGCAGCAACAGCAGCAACAACAGCAACAGCAGCAACCTGAAGCTGACAGAGGCTTTGTCGATTGCCGTATCGACACCAAAGAGTTCTTCTTCTCTTTCCGAAGAAGCAGACCTATCGCCAGAAAGTCTATCCTCAGAGGACATCGCATTCTTAGAAACTAAAAAAGAATGCCATAGCAAAACAAAAAAAACAGCCCTTTTCAGGGCTACCCAATACTCTAGAAAAGAAATAACCATCAATTTGCCAATGTGTGTAGGTAGAGTAGTGTGAAAATAAACACTAACTCTTGCTTTTAAAAATGTGAGGGTATGTTGGTGTGATGGTGTGTTAGTAACAGCTAACGTAAGTTGGTGTGGATAGTAGATTAAAATGATGTCTTTTTTGGTGAATGAGGTGTATATTTGGGGTTAGATTGGATTGCTTTGTGTATCTGGATAGTCTATTGAAGTGATTTATGAAACAATTTTAAAATAGTGATGGGTAGCATAAAAAGTGAGTGAGTGTTTCTTTTAGGTCCGCGCGTTGTTGTTTTTTGGTCATGATCTAGGTAAGATGAATTTTATGTTATTAGGGGGATGTTTTCCATCACGTCCGCGCTTTCAGTATAAATTGAAAACAAATCGTCAGTTGGGCCCATCGTCGACCTGTTAACAGCAAGACAATGAATACAAGGATTGTGAAGCTGCTAGAACTCCAGATGCACCTGGAATATGCCAGGCGCATAGTAAACGAACTATCAGCGGAGGCTATCGTAGAAGAAGCAAGAATGAAGAAAGAAGAGGAGGAGAGAAGAGAGAGGGAAGAAGAGGAAAAGAAAAGAGAAGAGAGGATGTCGTTCAATATTCCCGAGACAGAGGATTGGGGTGTTGAAGCGAATCATCCTCCCTCTGCGCTCCCCAGAAGAAAGGTAAAAGAAGACTGGGGAAGAAGATGCGTGTGTGGCGCAAGGCCAGGACGGTGCAACCATTAGATAGGTGCATCAGGAGTTCAAAAAAACAGCCCTTTTCAGGGCTACCCAATACTCTAGAAAAGAAATAACCATCAATTTGCCAATGTGTGTAGGTAGAGTAGTGTGAAAATAAACACTAACTCTTGCTTTTAAAAATGTGAGGGTATGTTGGTGTGATGGTGTGTTAGTAACAGCTAACGTAAGTTGGTGTGGATAGTAGATTATGGGTTTCTTAGCAAAATGTGGAGAGTATAGTTAGGGTTATATTATATGAAATGAGAAAGTAGGGGGATGTTTTCCTTCACGTACGCGCGATGTTTGGTCATGATCTAGGTAAGATCCATTTTATGTTTTAGGGGGATGTTTTCCTTCACGTACACGCTTTTCGTATAAGAACCCACAGTATTCGTCGTTCAAACCATTCTGCAAAGAATAAAAAGAAGATGGCGTCAAACCAAATGGACAAATTACAAACCCTGCAAGACGTTTTAGACAACTTAGGAATAATGGAACAGATGCTAATAAGACTCGTTGAAGACCATTATTCCTATAGTCCCCATCGTGTAAAGATGGAAATTAACAATTTAAGAAAAGCAAAGGACAAGATTAGTGGTGTCATGAAAGAAATAAAGGAGGAGAAGGAGGATGAAGAGGAAAAGATAAGAATAAGAACATGGAACGAAAAAATTGAAAAAGAAGAGGAAAATGAGAAGAGGAAGAAAGAAGAAGAGGAGGAAGAGAAAAAAGAAGAGAAGGAGAAAAAAAAGAAGAGAAAGAGTGTTGGAGATAAAATAAGAAGTTGGTGGAGGAAAAGAAGAAATTAGAAGCAGAAGAAAACCCAAAGGCCCTTTTCAGGGCCAGCCATATTTCTCGAAAAGAGATAAACTTTGAATTGCCTACCCCTTTTTTAAAAAAATTTTTAAAAAAAATCCCATGTTAAATTCCCCTTGTCCGTAGAGTGACCCACGATTTATTCCCATGTTAAATTCCCCTTGTCCGTAGAGTGACCCACGATTTATTCCCATGTTAAATCCCCTTGTCCGTAGAGTGACCCACGATTTATTCCCATGTTAAATCCCCTTGTCCGTAAAGTGCCCCACGATTTTTCTCCATGTTAATTTTCCATTGTCCGTAGAGTGCCCCAAGGGTGTTTTTAATGCTAATTCCCATTGTCCGTAGGGTGCCCCCCTTCACTACTTAGGAGTTTTTGCAGGACGAAGGCTCTGATAAGACAGAAATAAACCGATTTTCTATCCCTGTTGACGTATCCAGTAGCTATGACTACTTTTTTTTATTAAGATCTGTGATATTATTCCTTCTCTTCAACATGGGAGATTCATTCTGTTTTATATTCTTATTATTATTATTATTATTACTGCTGTTGCTGTATCAGTTATTGTTTGCTTCGATTGATTTTAAAGAAATTTATTACATAGCTAATCGTTTTATATGATTGGAGATTATATTTTAAGTTAATTAATAGTTGTAAATAAACATATTTACTTGAGTTTGAATTGAGGACAATGTTATTCCTTCTATCTAAAATATGATCTTCCTGCCCTTTCCCAGGTAGCTTACTGCAATGTAAGTTAACAGACCTGACCTTTCTTACGAATTTGATGAAAACTTCCATTAAGTTGAAAGTATTTTCAGAAAATGATTATTGCAACAGGGGTCAGGCGGAGAGATATACAAAGTTCTTTATATCGGAATAAACCCATTCCTAACATAACATCTTGCGAGTGGAATCAGTATTTTCGCTGTTTTCAGTTTAAATGTTTTGAGAGGATTTATTTATTGAAATTATTTAGAGGAATCACATTGTTTATTGATCCTTTTTCGGACTAAATCACTATGTTGGGATTATTGTGAATTCATTTAAAGAAATTGTGGATTATATCATTGTGATACGTCCAGACTGCTTACACATCAACACAATTCCAGGCTCTTGATACATCAGCTCATCCAAGATTAGAATTCATCCGAGACACCGTTCGGAAAACTCTAAAATTTTGTACCTGTGATAATAAAACTTTTAATTGTGTTTACGATTTTCAATTTGTATTCTAGACACATTTTATATATATATATATATATATATATATATATATATATATATATATATATATATATATATATATATATATATATATATATGTGTGTGTGTGTGTGTGTGTGTGTGTGTGTGTAGTACTTACAACTTATCAAATATTGTCTACTGTCCTAATGAAACTGTGTGTACATTCCTTGTTCAGCGTGTATATATGTGTATGTGTGTGAGAGCGAGAGACAGAGGGAGATTATCTAAAGCGCAGTCTAACATATTACACAAGGATTAACATGATAAATATCAAAATAGCTTTTAAAATATCGTTTATTCATAAAATAATCAACACTGATTTTATGGATTGTTATTATCTTTCTTTCCTTATTAACTACACAGTTATTTTGATGATACTGAACGACAAAATGTAACAACTGAATCTCAAAGGATGTAAACTCTCCAACTGGGTATGTTTCCTTCACTCATGTTCACAAATAAATGTTCTCTTGCCCAGGAAATACCAATGTATGCTCGTGTTGGTTCAAGATATTGATTCTCACTTGAACTTCGGTAATGGGTATAAATGCAAAGTTACATATACACCACACCATGTAGCATATGCTCGACTAGATTCAATGCCCTTTCACATTGTTCCATTTTGAACACCAACAGTCAAATGTCTGAACTATAGTAATTTAATTTCATGCCCCAATGCCATAAATCAACAAGAAGGTATTTATAAACTTGGGACAATAGCCTTTTTTTCTGTGTGTCAGCACTACTGTAATATAACTGCATATCATGGTGCCATAAATCGAAATGAAAATACTGTATTATACTTAGGACAATGGCTATTTCTATGCATCACTTAGTTCTAGAAGCAAAATTAATTAGCTGCATAAAAAATTACATGTACACTATAGGATATTACAACACAGTTTAATGAGTTTCCTAGAAAGAGTCAATAAATTCAACACCAATATCAACTAACTGTCACAGCGTTTACCCAATTAGTTGTCCCTCCACACAAATAAGAAAGGTTATACAACAAAGATAAAAATATTAGGGGTCAGGGTGGGAGTGGCATATTACACGACTACATTAGATATCAGCCCTAGGTGTGGGCAAAACATTGTTATGTAATCCCATCAAATAACATCTATTTCAATAAAACCAATAACAATACACTTAATAAACCGATATCAATACACAACATTTGCAATCCTTATTTTATATTTGATCCCGCTTAAATACAATCTGATATATTATCTTATCTATCTATTATCGACCCAAACTGTATCACGATGAATGATTCAACGAGTCTGGTGATTTCCATGATGATGCAGGAAAAACAACCATTGCAAATAAATTGCACAAAGTCTTATTAAAAGAAACAATTACACATAATTTCAATATTTAATGTGCCATATATGTGGCTAATATCTATTAAAAAATGATATTCTTCCTCGATTTCTCTGTGTGTCTTAGGCCATGTTCCCATCCGGAGTGTGTCGACTAAGACCAGCAGAAACTGCATTAGGTTTCATGGCGTCCAGAGCGCGACCAATGTCCCCATTCACGGACACAAGCAGGTTTGTCAACCAACCGCCATCATTGTTGAACCCCATGGCTAACATCTGATGCAGAGCTTCGCTGATCTTGGGGTCTGAAAGAAAAAAAAAAGACAAATTATGTTGAAAATTAATACTGATGCTTTGGAATAAGGTCAGTCAACCAATAAATTTTTACAGAAAACATGGAAACTAAATACATGAACATAAGAATATATCTTACGAAAATGTTGTGGAAATTTCAAATATTTTTGTAAACAGACAAAGTCATTCCGATTCAAGTACCATGGTAAAAATGAGCAATATTGTACCAAATATCAGTCTATTCAATTTGTAAATGTTTATCATTTGATATTATCACCATTTTAATCTATAACAATTTAAATCGGTCTTCGTATGATTTGTAACAGCTTCTGATACAAAATAATGTATTTCATATGCATACACTCACCTGGATGTATGGGAAGAACATAGGTTTCCTCGGAAGAGGCAGGAGACGGGGCCTCCGTATCTCTATTGCTGACCGTTGGATTGATGCTTAGCATTGTCCAGCCGTCATCTTTGGGACCGGAAGTTGGCCTTGGTTCCGAGTGCTGGGCATCCTAAATAGACGAAAGATACGACTGTTGATGTGCAAATCAAAGGAATATTATACTTTTGATGATTTGTTTCTTTATTTATAAATAATACGATTTCTTCTTCAGTTTCATGAATCTGATACTGAATATTGATCATTATTTGGAGTCTGATATTTTTTTTTCTTCTTTTCTGCGTTATGATTTTTTTTTTATTGGACATCGCTGAAAATGTCACTCAATTATATCGACCAGCAATAAATCGAAATCTCAAAGACATTAAACAATCGAATACGAAGAATGTACTGGAAATCCCATTGAACAGAGATAGATAAACAGAACATATCACCAAAGCATAACCATCGATATTTCAGAAGTAAAATTTCCTTTATTCTGTATGCGACACAAAGAGAAATAAACTAACATGATAAATAAATCAGTGTCTGCAAATCCGTTATTGTGAGGAAATTGTTTTTAAGAATAGGAGTACCGTGAATTGATATTATACACACCACTCGTAATGTTTAAAAGTCCTTTATGTAGGTAACTGATATTTTCGCAAAGAAACCATATTTCTTCTGTCGGAAACACTGTGACCTTTACCTTTGACATTTGGACTCCAAAATCAATAGTATTCATCCATAAACCAATTGAAATCCATCCACAAAGTTTGTTAACTGGAGATGGTGGAAAACTTTAGTTATTATGCTAAATCCATATTGTCTGTATCAGCCTCTGTGACTTTGACCTTTTACTTTTGACCCTGAAGTCGATATGCTTTTTCCTTACGCAAGTGCAAGCTATCAAAAAAGTTTAGTAACTATAGAATGCGATGAACCCAAATTATTGTGTGGACATATTTGTCCTTTTATCAGTGACAGTGACCTTGATATTTGATCTTTTCAGTGCGAAAACGACAGGGTGAATCATTAACGTAAGTCAAGCCATCCCGAAAGTTTGGTAGGTGTAGATGTTCGGCAATTAATGGTATTGTGCACAAACCACATGAACGGACAAATTCACAGCATATAAATAACGCTTCGCTTTATGGCAGGCGTATGAAAAGCTATTAAACAATGATAATAAATGTACTAACTGTCATCATGGGTGAAGCTGGTTGCTTCTCAGACTCTCTGATCAATTCCGTTTCCATGGACTTCGTACCATCATCTTTTGATTTCTCTCCTGAAGCAAATGATGCCGGCTCGCTTGCAGATTGTTCCTCGCTCTTAGCGTCTTTTTCTCCCTTCTGTTTCCATGGACATCCTGCACCCATGCCGTGGTCATGATGTTTGCGCCCTGGACAGCTACCATTATCGCCCTGTCCACCTTTTCCGTCCTTACCGCATCTGTGGCGACGACCGTGGTGCTCGACGTCAACAGAAACATCTATGCCTAGAATCGAGAATACATGACTGCACAATACTTGAAATCAATCCCAACACCACCTTTTCGTACGATATCTACTGTTTGGTCACTCTTAATGCTTTGCAAAAATAAATGCATGGCGGTAAATGTTTTTTTTTTCTTAAAGAAAAGAAAAACATTCTGACTCGTAATGCACTGTCGTATCAAATGTTAACTAGCATCTTGACATTGGTTTTACACAATCACGTGCTTTAGTACTTTTAAACACGACGATCACGTGCTTTAGTACTTTAAAAGACGTCTTACCCAAATGTTTCATACTACACAGAGTGAGAGTCAAGCCAAGCACAATAAGAAATTTACTAGCGAATTATAACGACTCTGTAGAACAAGAGGAAGGAAAGATGGAACCAACTTTCACTTCAGAATTATCAAAACAGGTGAACAACTTTCGTACCAGTTTAGGATATGTTTTAGACATGGACAGTCACGGAGAAAGAGAGAGAGAGAGAGAAAGGACAGAAAGACATTTTCCTGGAATAATATTTCCTTGCATCGCTTATTAGAGACTTCATGCTTCTTCAGCTTGAAAAACATTGCAACATGTGAAATGTGGACAAAGCTATTGAGCAACAAATATTTTAGAAGGCAAGCCATACATTATTTCATGGAAAGTTCATAACTTTTACGAGCGCAACTATACGGATAAAGTTACTTGACTGTTTACAATAACTTTAGTAGTTCTTCTCTCAAAGTAACTTTCGACTTAATGCACTTCTCCCATCTTGTGACTTATGACCTGAACTCGTGTAGCAGCCCGTCACGTCACAGCATTTGTAACCACTCGGTGATTGCATTCTTTAACTTTCTCTCTATTTTCGTAATAAATTCCTCGTAAAGAATGTTTCAGTTTTAGCGAAATGAAAACAAAAGTCCCAAGTAGCTACAAATCTAGCAGTAAGGTGGGCGATTGTAGATTTCAACATTAGCTTAAGGTTTGCATTCCAAACCTGCATGTTGGTGTGGGGGAGTTGTCCTGGTGCAAAATAAAGCCACCCCTCAGTAATGATTTTCTTTCTGATTTTTTTAATGAAATTTTTAATAATTACTTTCTGTTCGAAACCGGACTGATCTACTAATATAACGCAGAAAATTGTCACTGTCACTAAGCATGTGCCGTTGTCATCTTAAAGTGACGTTATGTCCTAAATTAGGACTTTGTGGTTTATAGACGGGCGAATTTTCATGACTTTGAGATGTTCTGATTTGCATATATTATTCTAGAAGTTTTCACTCAACCCTCGACTTCCACGCGTACTCATTATATTCGCAATGTCTTCGTTTATCCCCAGTGGGATTTGTATCTTTATTTTTCGTTCCTGTTCGAAGTTTGAGATTTAAACAAGTTAAACAGGAGCTGTTGTGGCTACCGAATAACTATGTAGCACTCTAGACTGCTATATTTCCAATCACTGATTTATTTAGCTTTATTTGAGGACATCATATTTCTAACAGAAAAGATGTATCATTTCGTGATTACAATCACTCATTTCAGTGTTCCCTAATGGATAGACAATGAGGCTAAAAAGTTTCTGTACGCTGGCTTGCTTTTTTCTTCTATAATAGTTCATTGCTAGTTTTTCTCCTGCTTTGTCATCCTTATATAAATTTATCAATAAATATTTTACTCATAAAAAACCACAAATATCTTTTAAAAACTTTTTTTATACAAGAATTCAGCACATTAATGTAAATCACAAATGCTTACCGAAAGGGTCCAACATGGCAGCAACAGATTCTCCAACAGTTTTCAAATAGTCTTCTTCCACATTTTCTCCACCTTCACCTTGCTCTTCAGTTTCGGGTTTTTCCGGTTTCTCCCCCTTCTGCTTCTTGGCCTCCTCGGTTTCGTTCTCAGCCGAACATCCAGGACCATTTCGGTTATGCCAGCGTTTCATGAACTTTTGCATCCAGCGACGGAAATGGGGTGGGGGAACAAACGGCTGGAATTTTGAGGACACAGTTTAAATGAATTTGTAAAAGTCAAAGTACTGTTAGGAAAAGTATTTATGATTTCTGTATGGTAGAATATTAGTTTTAAACAGTTTCCTCTTAGTCGATACTTTTCATTACATTGCTGCTTCACACAAGGTATAATTTAATGGAAATTATCTGCTAACACCAGTCTATCAAGCGGTGTTTGTGTTTCAATTGCTAAAATGTATCAGCAACCTTTTATATAGGTTACTGTTATTCATTAGTACTCTTTCGCGTCGGCCTCGGACACCTAGTCATTTTTTACGTATATCATTCTAACTTGGCCATTTTAACCAAATTTTGAAGAAATTTTAAATTTACGGCTGATAGAGTCTTGGAAATAAGTCTGGAAATTTCTGTTTTCCTACAATAAAATGCTTTAAAGATGTTGATATGGTAATAGCATTCAGTTCGGTAGGTTTTCAACTGTGTGAGGTTCAATGCGGATCTAAAATAAAACGACAGTTGCTTAACATGAATTAGCATTTTCCGCGTATTCTGTTATAAATGACCTCAAGAAATTGAGAAGTATGATGCGCTTCCACCAATTAGTAAGTTATTTCTTTCAAATCAGAATTTTTGCCTACTTTTGTGACTGGCAGAAAACATAAAAAAAATTATGCGGTGGAAAATTTTATGAAAATCGGACAATGGATGTTTAAGTTATAAAAGTTTGAAATCGTACAGGTCATACAGTGAAACCCCGTTGGTGACCCACTGAACCCTGACAAACCACTTGATGGGTTTTCCTGCGAAGTAATATTACGTATACAACAAGATGTGTGCTTAGACTGGTCAGTACTCAACTAGCTTTTCTGTGAGATGGTGTAATTGACCGTCTCTGTCCTGGACCAAAACGTCATTTATATAAAAATATGCAGAGAATATGAAATAAAGAACTTATGCAGTAATCTCACTGAAATATTTTGACTCTGTTAATGTTACAACGACATCTTTAATATAAGAAGTTATACACTGAACTCAGAACATGGATAATATTTAACTTACGCCATGTGGTCCCGGTCCATGAGGTCCAAAAGGAAACCCCATATGAGGAGGATGTCCTGTTGGAGGTGGTACACAAAATCCAGTCCCTATAGGGGTGGTTATTCTCATCATATCATGTTCCTTATGGATTCCCTTCTTCTCACAGTTGGAACAAAGGTCATAATTCGGGCATTCCATGCACTTGTAACGGTGCCCAACGATAGCCCCATCACACCCATCACATACCACTCCTGGGTGAAGTTCAGCCTTACCATCTTTAGAACTATCACTCGAAGCTTTCTCTGGAATATGATTGATAAATATTATTATGAATGAAAGTGTTTGATGATATTTTTTCGAAAGGAAATGCGTCATCATTATTTGTGATTTAAAAGAAAACATGGAGCACCTTCCCTTACACTTTGACTCTATGACTATTCAAAACGTGCAAAGATGAGACGATTATGTCTTCTGCTTTAAATTATGTCCTCTGCTTTAAACTAAATATTCTTCAATGGTATTAATTCAGTTCTTATCAGTCTATTGTAGCGATAAGACTAGAAGACATCTGTCTGTTTTAATGAAAGACGACAATTGCTCAAAACCTAATGAACTGTCTTATATTATGAAACACTTTTACAAACAGCCCATAAAAACAGTATCTGGTTACTAAAAGAGCAACAGTTTCTTACATTTTCCAACCAAGTTATCTGTGAAGGGGCAAATTTCTGGCGATCTATGAAGAACACATTAGTTGAGACCAGAGAACAATTAATTAGATTTATGGGGACAGGCGCGTATCAAATCGCCATACTGCCATGATCGGTAATGTCTTTTCGAGGGAGAATTTTATTCTTAATTAAGCATTAGTTTATACAGCAGCCAGACGGACTATTAGGGACACGGTAAACTTTGATTTCATTGTAAAACTGTCACAAGCTGAGAATGTCCAGTGACCAGCAGTCGCAACGTAGAACGTTAAACTGACCCCAGATTTGGCGCCTTTGGAAAAAGGCGGCAAATATACTTAATCCTGATTGGTTACGCTAAATAAGGGGCGTGTTTCCCACACTAATTGTCCTAGTTTTAATATCGCCACATCGAAAATTTTAATCAGTCTAAGCTTTTCTGCAAGACAAAAACAAGTGTAAAGAAGACTCTGAGAGTAAATTTGGGAGAAATTCTCTCGTAAAACTGTGGTCCAAGAGGACTGTTGTCGAGGAAAACCGACGAACAAATCTGGCGGTAGAAGCGAGGAACGCTGAAAGCACAAAGGGAGAAAATAGTTTCTGCGACGTATGGTGCGACGTATTAATTATGCGACGTATGGTGCGACGTATGGTGCAACGTATTCATTCTGAGACATATTATGAGACTATCTCTGTTACGTATAGTGAGGCGTACATATCCTGAGATCCATGTATCTGTGAATCTACGTGCTACTCACAGAGTGAGGATCAAAAGAGGCAACACGACAGAAGTCGAAGGAACAGCTACAGTGAAAGTGGAGCGAACGAAGAAACAGGTTATGCAATTGTACAAGGCATTGGCTTCGATTGTTCACTCGATCATATAATGAACTAAATCTATCAGTAAAACAGATTGGCTACTTTATTTAAATATATTTGTGGGGTTTTTTTTGTAATTCGGTGAAAGTTTTATATCTAAAAACAGAATTATATTCCTGATGTAATGAATTCTCACAGTTGTTTTATGTAATTGATTAAATAGTTTGTTTACATGTACGGGGGCTCGTGTTGGTTTGTTCTATATATCTGCTCAGATCTCTATCTATTCCACCTGTAAGTTTCACCACTGATATTTATATTTACTCGAACCGGGCAATAACATCGAGGTCGGTCAACCTCTAGATAACGAGAATCGAAATAAGCGGACACCTTGAAAGAAGGTACAATCCGCCAACCCACACCTCTTGCAAGAAGAGGGGACTTTGTGTAAGGTTTCTACAAAGTGGACCGTGGGTATCGACCCCCGCTTACATTATCCATGTTGTAGGATATACGAGCTCAGTAATTAATAGTTTATGACACTTACCACGCACATAAATCTTCAGGAGGCTGTTGTTGACAAAGCCAAGAGCTTCAAGCAGTTCTTCGTCCGTGGAGAAAGCTACGAGATCTCCGTCGGAATCTGCAATATAATTGAAATTCTAGTTATTACCTGACTTAAAAACATCATACAGTTACTAAAATATGCTATCGTGGCCTTTAAATGTACCTTTTCAAAAGCAGTATAGAAAGAAAACAAGGGACCCAACTGGGCCTGATATCGTTCACCAGGCTGAATTTAACAGTAGACCATTATCACTAATAAGGTTTATGAAGTATTGTAAGAAAACTGCCAAGGAAAACTATCTCCCAAACTTTATATTATGTTGAGTTTAGCTGTTATACTATATCCTGACAAAGTTCTTCAAAATATATTGGAATTATTAATGTGCAGTCTTTTGTTTATAATTGAAATTATCCAAGAATTTTCTAGTCTGGTATAAATCCAGCAAACGAATTTGATAGAAATTCGATCATATATAGTCTCTCTATCTAGTGACGGCAATATGCTCAGCCTATCAAAAGCAAGGTACCTCAGTAATACTGAATATATTTCAATTAAAAATATGGCGTCAAGGGCGGCAACATGCTTAATCAGTCAGATCTCCTCATTAATATTCATGGGTCTTGTACATTTTCGAAATTATACAAAATCTTGATAAAATAAGCATATACTCCAAGTTGGATCTAAGTCGGACCCGAAATATGACCTCCAGAATGGCCAAGTAGATTAACTCATTAATATGCGTGATCTCGCTCATTATCCAACACATCCAAGATCTTGAGAGATATAAGCCCCTATTTTAAGTTTGATCAAACTAGATCAGAAATATGGCTTCCAGAGGGGTAACAAACTCGACCAAACTGATGCAAGATTACTTTACAGTATACGTGGATCTCGCTCGGCGTCGAACTGTTCGGAGATCTTAATGATATAACATATATTCCAAGTTTAATCAAAATCGGATCTGAAATACGACCTTCATAATGGCAACAAGCTCTGCCAATCAGATTCAAGATCGCCTAATTAGTATAAGTGGATCTCGTTCATTATCGAATTCGTCCGAGATCTTAATGCTGTATGCATATAGTGCGAGTCTGATCAAAGACTGATCAGACATATGGTCTCCAGAGTGGTAACAAGGTTAAACAGTCAAATATAAGATCACCTCATTAATATGCATAGCTAAAATTTTACTGAAACAGCATCCGAAATATGGACTCCAGAGTGGTAACAATTCTGTGACACGATTCACAACGGACGACACCACAATGAACAGGGTCATACCGCAAGTTCACCTGGCTAGATAGTCAGGTGAAGAAAAATATGAAAAGTTTAATTCATTTGAATAGGACGAACCCAAAGAAAACTGACATCAGTTTCAGCAGTAACCATTATTTCCGACTTCCCACCATAGATCCCCGGCCCTTTTTAGCCATCGCCCATCAACTTAAATCAGTGGTTTCATCATTGTAATGCAGATTTCTCCACTTAAAATAAGATTTTGTTTAAAAATTGCCTTACCATTAAGAACAATTCGTATATTGAGACACCCCTTTAATCCGAACAATATTGGAACATAAGATACATTTGGACTAGGCAGTGGGTCAGAGTGCAAAGATGTACGTTAATAACAGATGCTAACATCTTCGCTTAAATTTGACAAGAATTCAAAGGACTTGGTATGCTGATATCATTTATTAATCAAGCGCTGGAATGGACGAGTTTCGTGGTATCGTTTTACTGATCAGAGTTGGAACAGACGGGTATCATGGTATGCTGGTATCATTTGTTAATCAAAAGCTGGAAGAGACGGGGATCATGATATCATTTGCTAATGAAGGACTGAAACTGTGTTTCGTGGAATCATTTGACAAAATGTTGTGTATTGTGATGTTTGCCTAAAGCATCAAATGCAGTGGCATCCAACAACACTAAAAGAATGCTACGCCAAAATATCAATATGATGAAAGACCGACATCAGAAATTGATCGAAAAAAAATTCAGGTGAGAAAACCTTGATGATAACATGGACAGACATATAAAAAATGACCAAAAAACGCCACAAATAAAAAGCGTTTCAACAATCGCATTTGTGAATTACTGCTCTTCATTTCCTCATTGTTCGATACTTTGGCCCTTTTATTTGCAAGGCAAATGCGACACGAGACCGTTGTCAATCACTATATATTTGTTCTACAATGCTGATGTTTTCTCTCTGATGTAAATATTTTGTGGCGCCAATATACTATCGTGTTGATGACTACTTAGAGATTTGCCGCTGGTCACTATGATTTTATCATAACTTTTCCTTTGATTTTTAGTTATGTTGAATTATCCACTCGTTGAATATGCTGGACATTTTTTAAATTTAATTTCCTTACTCAATGACACAATGTAACATCGGCCCTTATTAAATCATTTTGCATATGATACCAAAAAGTATTACATTTTTTCTGAGACAAAGTGGACGGATAGCAGCTTAATTACTTGTTATAAAACTACTTACTCATAACAAATTTTGTCCATTTACATCAAGGGGGTCCAGGAATTCTTCAACTGGAAGAAGTCCTCAAAGTTTTCTAACAGAAATAGCATTCATATCTTTTAACGACTACAATGCAATTAGAATTTTATTTTATTTACAATTATATGGAAAACGTTATCTGATAATTTAAACAGCTCAGAAAATTAAGATAACAGTAAACACTCATTCTGAAGGAATAAAAAATTAGACGTTTATGGGTATATTACATATTACCATGGTCATAATTTTTCTTTCATTCCTTGTACTTCCAGAAACGGAGGGATGTAAAAACTGAATATTCATGGGGTTTTTAAAATTCAAAACTGATATGTTATAATCTATAGCAGGAATAGTACAGAAGCATGAAATTTGCCCCATCAAACATCGTTGGTTTCCTTTAAGTTATTACTTTTCTCTATTTTTATCTACTTATTGCTTTCTGGTTTTTTCGGTACACGTGACTGTTATTCAATTTTTCGCATATCTTCTTTACTTTATCTTATTTCTCGGTTGGTTAGTTGGTTGTTTCCTTCAGCCAAAATTCGTTTACTGTTGGAGAATTTTCAATTTTCCGACTGAAACGTTTGCCATTATCATCATCATCACCACCACCACCATCATTTAACAGGGCCGGATCCGGTCAAGTGTAGATGGGAGGGGTTTCCAACATTTCAAAAGAGCCCTGACTCTCCTCGAAAAGGAACCAAAGCAAAAGCATGTGTCTGTTTGCTCAAAATGTGCATAATACCCAACAGACATGCGCATGAATAAAACGATGGTCAAATTTCAAGTGACTAGTGACTGTACGTTTGTGTGAACGTTTTTTTTATTGGGGGGGGTAGAGAGTTACCTAAATCTCGCCACCCCCACCCCCCCACCCCCCCCACCCCAATTCAGCCCTGCCATTAGCAACAATAAGAGCATGACCATTTCGTTTATAGCTGCTGACATGCACAATAAATAAAAAAAATGTCTTACCTTTCCAGTATAGAGTGAACCTGCCATGTCGAAGCGTTGGGAAAATATCGGAAATTTTCCTGCACAGATACTCATAACTGCTTGAAACATCGGCAGGTACGGAAAATCGGCGAATTTCCTCAGTTCCCGATTCAGACTTTTGTAGAAACGCCTTCACTGTCAGCGACATTCTTCTCACACAGCTGTTTGCGAATTATAGACAACTGCGCACTTTCAAGCTAGAATATATATGTTTGTAAATCACGCTTAAATCTCCTTGTCGTTTCAGATCGTACTGAAACTTCGACTACCAGACAACACTTTATATACCGAGACTCACAAGTCAGCAACTCGTGACATGAATCACTGATAATACTAATAATCAACACACAAATCGTAAACACAGACTATTATTCAGACTTGCTAAGCCAGTAAAAGTCAAATCAACAGCAAGAGGTAATGAGTCATCACATCTGTGTTCTCAAATGACCTCGGCTCAGACGACGGATATCTATTTGTAGGTCATATCTATTCTTGCGTATACCATAGTATAAGTTCAATAAGACTACATATAGTATATTTTCTCTCTTGATATTCCAGTTTATTTGTTTCCTATTATCATGAAAATGAACTGTTTCCAAGAGACGGCATATGAAGTAATGAAATAATAAAACACAATGATTTAGGGAAGTGGATTTTCTCTATAGAGAGAGAAAGAGACTGATCGATTATGTTGGTTCTGCTGCGAACATGTATGTTCCTTTTATAAACATATACGATTTCGCTAGGCTAACTACCTACTTATATATCCATAGAAAGTTGACAAACCTGCCTTAATATAATCAAACATTAATTTCATATTTATGATATATTTTCTTCAAGTATTATTGTTTTCTTACAA